>JAJHSJ010000006.1:86988702-87147182 GCA_021015155.1 Magnolia officinalis | reverse complement strand
ACTTCCAAATAATAACGGTGCAAGTGGGAAATTTAAAAAGTATTGGAAGATTTTAAAAATAGCCCTCAAGTTCATCATCTCTTTCCTTATTGAAGATCCAACGGATGTGGTTGCTGGTCTCATCGCATCTGTCATCTCGTCCTGACACGTGTTGTGGTTTGAAGTGACTGTGGTTTGAAGTGATCACGGTATCTTTGGTCGATTGGCTTAGGAGACAAGTGGGCCAGATTAGTGTCGGCTATAGGGTTATAAACTATGTATCGTTCTTCTGTCAATGTAATATTTTGCTGAATTGAATGGAATATTGTGGATGTATTCATGCACGTCGGGTGTGGGCCCAAAGGTTGCCTCTTCACACGCAATCTTGCACACAGCTCGCGTTCCAACGTGGCAAGTGTTGGGACATCTAAGAGAGGTGGTCTCCACTGTCAAGATTACCATATGCAAAAGTCAAGATGCACCATCCATCAGTTCGACCACTTCTGTACAAGAAAGTGGACGGTCCACAATCAACATGCACACGTACAGCCCTATCACTTACTTGGCACGTGCATTGTGTGCTAAGGTTCTTTAGCATGCAATACATGAATCAAATACTCGGATGAAACGAAGGGTCAGGATCGACTGGTAGAAAGGTTTGAACCCACAAATGGAGTTCTCTGGACCGGATTCAAGTCTACGTCATGGGATGCTATTGATCTGCGGTTCTTATCACTTGATGGACCAGTTCAACAGGGAGCCTTGATTGGTCCCACGTTCACATTCTTCACGAATCCGGTCCCAGTCAAAGCCTCAATACGTAAACTAGACCTGAGGCGTAGAAATGGTGTTATAACCGTAAATAACGGTAACGTTAACAACAGTTACTAGACATGAAAAATGAAAGTAGTTTTCACATATAGCACTCTCGTCTTTAACCCAAAGACAAATAGCACCCTCCCCTGTGCTTATTTCCAAGTGAGCGTGGATTCATCTATGTTGAAAGCTGAGTTAGGATAGTCTGTTTCCAGCGGCACAGGGGCTTCCTCAGGAAATAGTATTTACAAAATACTGCTTGATTAACCAAAAAATAATAATAATAATAAGGTTACGTTTCCAGCACCTGATTCAAGGATGCTTAGCTGCGACCCAGATCCGGTGACGTCGGTGAGACCTAACTATGACCCACCTCGATGTATGCTTTATATATCTACGCCCTCCATCCGTTTTTCCACATTCATTGTCCCAAAAATGAAGCAGATACGTACAAATCTCAGGTGGACCACACCATAGGAAACAATGGTCACCGAACGGCCACCATGGAAAACTTCCTAGTGTCCACCTCAGATGTTTATTTGTGATACCTGTTGCTGATAAGGTCATAAAGACCAAATGAAGGGAAAATACAAATACCAGCTAGATCGGTCACACAGATCAGATGAAGGGAAAATACAAATATCAGTAAGATCCAGAACCTTTGTAACCCACAGAAAAACTTTACTCTGTCAATGACTACTATTTCCTGCGGTGTGGTCAACCTGAGATTTGCATTTGTTTCAGTTTTTTCTATTACTTAAAATGAGCAGGAAAACAAATACACGGCGTAGATATACAACGCGTACTTCAAGGTGTGCCTCATGGTCAGGTCCCACTCACATCCTGGGATGGGATCTGAGGTTGCAACAAAGCTGCATTACTTTTTCAAGACTAGATTGCAAAGTGTAGCATGTAAGAATTATATAAGGTGGGCCTTATTGATCAACGGTCTGGATTGCCTTAAGGGTTGAATAGTATCATCAGGAGTGCTAGTGGACCCCACTCAGTTGTGATGCATCTAAAATTGTGTAAGGAATGGTGCGCTACAACTTCACACACAAAGTATTCTAGTGGGAATTAGGATTACCAAATTCGTATGAAGCCTTAGGTGGAGGAGTTTCGATGGGTTCCAAACTCATCAACCCTCTAAGTTATATAAACAGAGCTGGGTCCCCAATCCTTTTTTCTTTTTTTTTTTTCAAAAAACCTGAGATATATTCATTCTGGACAAGAAATACAAAGATTCGGGCCAACCTTCGAAAAAAGACCAAAGGAAGACCTATCGTAAGGCGGAACAAAGGGAAAGAAAAAAAGGAAGCAGGGAGGGGGCAAAGCTTAAAGCTTCCTCTCCCTAACCGCATCGAGCCCCACCTTGTCGAGGAAAAGGACGCCCCGCAAATGTCGTGGAAGATCAGCAGAGTAGGAGAAAATTAATCTTGATTAGGACTCTCTTTCCACACGAGCAAGACCATCCGCCATGTCGTTGCCCTCCCTAAAAATGTGTTTAAAATCCACGGAAGCAAAAAGACGGAGTCTGTCAGTAATGGATTTCCAACCTTTCCAAGCCCAGCTAATGTTGGCCCCCTCATTGAAAACCTTTATCACCGTATCCGAATCCAATTCCACAATGATTTGGGAGAAACCTTTCTCCAAACACAAAAGGAGACCGTCATGAACTGCCCTTAATTCAGCACCAATGTTAGACATGAGACCGTAACCTGTTGCAAATCCAAAGATAAAATCTCCCTTGTCGTTTCTACAAACTACACCTCCCCCTGCCAGGCCCGGGTTACCTCTAGAATAGCCGTCAACATTGATTTTAACCCAACCAGTGGGTGGTTTCTGCCACCTGATGACCGTTGGAGCTGATTGCCTACAACAGGAATTTGAAGGCGAGTGAAGCCGATCGCAGATTGTGGGCACTAGAGGAACCTAAATCTCACCACCTCCTTGACACGAGACAGCCACCAGAGGACCTTAGCTATGATCGACTGGTGGTTCATTGACCTATCATCGAAAAAGGACCCATTCCTAGATTTCCAAAGTTCCCAGAAAATTAAAGCAAGAGTGAGAAGGTGGCGCTTCCCCTGGATTCACCTGTCAGCGCAGGCCGTTCTCCATTGCAAGATTCTGGAATGAACTGACGATGCTTGCATGATGGTGATCCCCGCTTGAACAGCAAAGAAATTCCAAACTACTTTTGCAATCTGGCCGTTTAGAAAAAGATGAGTAAAAGACTCGGCGCCAGGGCCCTCCTCGGATCCGACACGGCAGCACAGACATTTAGATGCCAAAGAAATGCCCTTTGCCTAGACCGATAACTGAATGGGGATCACATTATGAAGAAGCCTCCACAGGAAAAGAGAGATTTTAGGCGGAAGTTAATCATTCCAGACCCACTTCGCCCATTCCTTTGAGGGGCCAGGAAGCCTGTTGATGTTCCAAGCGCTCCTGACAGAGAATGAGCCAGAGGAGGTGAAAGGCCACAAGGGATAATCGGGTTCAGCTGAGATGCAAAAACCATGGTGGAAGATGAAATCAGTCACCTCATTAGGAAGCATGGACAGAACAATCGATGGAGGAAGCGAACCCGAGGGCCCTAACATTTGATTAACCTTCAGGGGCTGGAGAGGGGCTGCAACATCTGAAGAGAGAAAGTTCTGTAGGGGGCCGAGGCCAGTCCAATTTGCTTGCCAAAAATTGCAATTACCAGCGCCAACATTCCATTGAACCTTTTCATCAATGAGAGAAAATTTTGAAAGAATCCGCTTGAGGAAGGGGGAAGCTCTTCTCTGAATGAGATCAACGCTCAGCAGTTCGTGGGAGAGGTTATATTTAGCTGCTAGGAAAGAGGCCCAAAGACTGGTATCTTTGTGAAACTTGAGCACCCATGCCATTTTGATGTTAAAAGCTTGCATCACGTTTGTAAGTTTCCTAATTCCGAGACCACCTTCTTCTTTAGGCATAGAGATAGATTTCCAACTCTTCCAATGTAACTTTCTTCTGCCTTCACTCCATCCCCAAAAGAATGAGGCAAAACATCCCCAATCCTACATACGACTAAGCTTCCATTCCGATTTCAATGCTTCTCTAAGAGTGTAAGGTGTGGAAGACTACGGCATCAAGCGTATAGCGATGGCGTCCTAGGCAGGTACGCATTTGAAACAGTTTTCATTGATCTCTATATTCGATGCATAGCTCAGTCCTTTTACAATTCCGCATAAAGTTCACACCAGCAAGCAGCACCCATGTCAGAATTTTGTGCTACTAAACAATCTCCATGGGCTCATCATGATAGATGTGTCTTATCCATGTTGTCCATCCATTTTTTCACCTCATATTAGGGCATGAGCCCAAAAATGAGGTAGATCTAAATCTCAAGTGGATCACACTGAACAATAGTGATTAAAAGCTCACCATTAAAAACTTCCTAGGGCCCACTGTAATGTTTATTTACCATCTAACCTGGTGATAAAGTCACAAAGACACATGGATGAAGAGAAAATACAAATATCAGCTTGATCCAAAACTTTTGTATCCACCAAAAAGGTTTTTTTTATGGTGGGTGTCCAATCACCAGTTTCTTATGGTGTAGTCCACCTGAGATCTAGATCTACCTTAATTTTGTGCTCATGCACTAAAATGATTCATAAAAATGGATGGACGTACGACATGAATAATACATAAACATTATGGTAGGGCCTACAAAGCTTTTCTAGTAGCACACAACCGTCCATGGTGCATGTTACCCTAGGCAATCTGAGTACCATCTCATAGCTACCTGTGAGAGCAAATGGTGAATTGGTGGCTCGAGGTGGGCCACACTATGATATTTATATAAAATAAACCCCAACCACTAGGTTTTTCACCCCATGTGTAACATCCTGGATTTTCACTGTTTTGGATTTCCAAATATCCTTAAAATTTCTTTTTAATTAACTTATAATATCACTTAATGACCATTAGCACTCAATGTTAGTTTATACTGGGGTGGACCAGTCTAGTTATGATGGGACAAAGTGCAGGCCGTCAAACCAGATAGTCCGTTTACACCTAGCAACAGCCCGTGCGGGCCATACCGCAACCAAGGAAGGTCGGAAAATTATAAAAATTTAGGAAAGCATAGATCTCACTGGGCTTGTGGTCCAACGCGGGCCACGGACCCATAAACGTCCAGAAGTCAATTATCCACACTGTCCCAGTGGCACTTGCAAAGTGTGGCTCACCCCAGCCCACTAGTCTCAGAATCTGGCACTATTAATTGAAACTGAGATATAAGGCATTTCAGCTGTCGGATCTCTTTCACATTTGTGGTGAAGGTCTAATATATTTTTCTACGACCGTCTACCAAATCTGGGACCCGATCGTGGAACGGTAACCGTTGATCGCGAATCGGACTCGTGCGATCAAACCTCATATCCAATCGTTCCCAAATTTTGCATGGCCCTTCATCGGGCCATGGATCACCTATTCTGTAAGTTTCCTGGCCAAAGGGCTACCAGAACCACTCCAATCACCGGAATGAACCCCACAGGGCCATTTAAAGATCGGAACCGTATGCTCAAATCCCATACTCGTTCATCCGTTTGTTCCCAAACTTTGCATGACCCCTCATCGAGCCATGACACACCTACATACCAAATGTGGTGGCCAGAGGGGTGTTAGGGCCACCCCAACACCAATAGGGAGTCCAGAGGGCTATTTTAGAAATTTATGGAAATTTAAGGCCAAAAGACCAAAGTCTAGGAAATAAGCCCTAACTCTCTCATTACCCCCCCCCCCCCTCATTTCCTACAACCACCAAGGAGAAAAGGGAGAGCAAGAGAGCAAGGATGAGAGAAAGAGAGTGTGAAGGTGAGCAAGGTGGACCCTATATCAAGGTGAGGCCCAAGGAAATCAAACCCCGCAACTCCCTACCTCTTCTCCAAGAAGAAACCCTCCACCACGACCACTCTTTTTGTCCGTTAATCGTCTAGATAAATCTCTCATCCCTTTTTCTTGAAACCCTTATGTTGAGAAGGGATTTGGCATGGATTTCTAACATGCAAACGTTGCTCTAGGAATTCCGGCCGTTCGACCCCAAAAGCCCCCATTCTTAGGTCATTTTCCAAGTCTCCAATGATCCGAAGGTGCGAACTATTATCCTTAGATGACATAGCATCAATTTCATTAGGAGGTTAATGATTTTGTATGCTTGGATGATGTATTTGGAGAATCTAGAGAAAACCTAGGAATTGTTGGTTTGTTTGGAATTGTATGGAATTGTACGTCTTGTTGATTTTCTCATATGATGTTGTTCTTGCCTCTCACATGATTTTGTATATGGATGATTACATGTTCATGCCTTGTTTGATTTTCCCATATGATGTTGTCTTATAGCATGCATGACTTATTGATTCTTACGTATTTCGGTTCTATGAAGCATAGGAATGCTTAACTTCCTCACAAACCCACACAACTCACATGCACTTTGTTTCATTACAATGATGGCTTGCTTGTTAGGAGTATCTAATTCGTATGATTGAGATGCATGAAAACATGATGTTGATATGCTAGTTGATAACTTGGATAGTTGGCATGTTATGGATCACCGTCACACTCTTGGGTTGGTCAGGAATACGAGGAGAGACGGTAGTCCCATTGGTAGGACTATGCTAGGGCTAGACCCGTGGGTTTGGGCGGGTGTGTACGGGTGGCAGTAGTTCGACTACATGGATCCCTTGTGTCCGATGTCGCTCGTCGCGTGCTCGCCTGACTCGCGCGATCTTGCCTACTTACTGACCAACCTTATTTGTTAACCCTGTTTGCTCACATATGTATGGAATCTGGAACACCCGACAACCGTTATAGCCCATCGATAACTAAATTGAAACTGGTCCACCGCCTCGTGAGCCAAGCATGGTGGAATGGGACACTGTGTCCGAGCTATAAACTTACGTTGGGGTGTCGCGCCTCTCCATTGTGACCGCGAGCGATTCCTTTCTCTTGGCACTCCTCATGTACTTGAAGTGGGGGATGAGGAACCCGACAGGATCAAGGACAGCGGGATCTCGGCTTCACACGTTGGGGGACCTTGGCCTCGCAACCAGCTCAGGGCATTGATACATGGGGTGTATCAGATTCCCCAACCTGCTGGATGAACGGACTTAACTAAGAACTCGGCTAAGACCATCACATTGCATCGCAGTAGCTAGGGTGGCAACTCGGCCATCGAGGTCGCTCTGAGGGAGTGTGGTCATACGCGATCGTTAGATGGAGTCACTCGAGGGAGCGTTATGGTGAGGGCATCCATCATATCACCCATCATGCATGCGCATTAATAAGATTAGTTAGGCGTTTATGATTGACTATTTTTCATTAAATTCTTAATATAATTGATGTCTGTTATAACTTAAGACCAATAGCACCCACTGAGTTGATCACTCACTCCCACTCTGGGATGGTGTTTTAAAACACCAACCAGACTCTCCCGTAGTTGCAGGTGGCAAGGAGTATGAGGAGCCTGGTGGCATGAGCTTGGACGAGGAGGACGAGCTATCCTATTTCCCGTTGATGGACAGCTCTCCATCGACTTGATGGGCAGGATTGGGATTGTTGAGTAGTGGGCTCAGCCTTATTCTTTTTGGACATAGTATTCTTTTGTTGTTTTTGTTGGGCGACGCCTTGTGCGACCCATTTATATTTTTGGACCTGTATATATGATAGATTTCTTTCATTTCAGTAGACTTGTGTGGTTGTGCTTCATGTTCCAGAAAATTCCAGGCCGCGCATTTAAACCTGATTAAACGCATTAATGAAAATCGGTTATAAGCGACACTCGGGAACTCAGGAGTCAAGTGTATGCACGACCCCCGATTTCCAGGGCGTTACACCATGTTAAGCCATGGGCCTAAAAATCAGTTCCATTTATGATTCAAGTTGACTTGGACATAGTGGACAGGTCTTGCCAAACTATTTCCATTAGTGTGGCCCAAGTGATTCATGTCCAGTTACAATTTTTAGGGCGTAGGCGAAAGTTTTTCTTTTTTTCTTTCTTTTGTGCAATCTACTAGTTAAAGTGGATTTCATACAAATATCATGGTGGACCCTTTATAAATCAAGGGTGTACATCTCTCTCCCAATCATTTCCTTTAGTGCGGCCCACGAGAATCGCAGGTGAATCTAATTTTTTTGTCTTTATGTCTAATATGAGACTTAATAACAGATGGTCATGATAGATCTTACAAAAACATCACGGTGGGCCCTGTCTAAGTCAATAGTTGTGTCCCATGCAAATATTTTTTTTCTAAGTAAACTTTGAATTTAGTTAAAGAGATTTTACTAGATAAAGTAATAGGTTCTACTAGTCAAAGTGACCAGATTGGTAGATAAAGTAATGGAGTTCCACTAGACAAAGTGACAGGGTTCCCAAATAAAGTAACAAGGTTCTACTAGACAAAGTGACGGGATTCTACAAGACAAATTGACAAAAATACTAGACAAAGTGACAATGTTTCACTAGACAAAGTGATGGGATTACGGGACAAAGTGATAGAATTCTACTAGACAATGTGACGAGGTTCGCAGACAAAGTAATGTAGTTCTACTAGACAAAGTGACGGGGTCTTACTTGATAAAGTGATGAAATTATTGGACAAAGTGACATGATTCACTAGACAAAGTCATGTAGTTGTTGGACAAAGAGACAAGATTCTGCTAAATAAAGTGATGGGATTTTGAGATAAAGTGACGTGATTGCAGTAGACAAAGTAACGGGTTTTATTAGAGAAAGTGACCGGGTTGCCTGACAAAGTGGGGAAGTTCTACTAAGTAAAGTGATGGGGTTGCTAGAAAAAGTGTGGTGGTTTCATAAGACAAAGTGATGGGGTTGTTGGACTAAGTGATGGGATTCGACTAGACAAAGTGACGGGTTTACTAGACATAATGATAGGTTCCACTAGACAAAGTGATGGAATTGCTAGACAAAGTGGTGTGGTTACACTAGCCAAATTGATGGGATTCTATTAGATAAAATGATGAGGTTGATGGGGATTTTTTCTCCTCATTGTTGGGATCGATGAAATCGAACAGGTTTCGATATCATCGATAATTGCAGGATTTTTCACTGCTGGTCGCTGGACAGTTTTTTTGTCCTGTCGATATCATCGAGAGACTTTCAGATGATATCGAGGCTGTCATCGAGAGTGGCTCAATGACATCGATAATTGTTGGAATTTCCACCCCTGGTCACTGGACAGTTTTTGTCCCGTCTCGATATCATCGAGAGACATTCAGATGATATCGAAGCTGTTATCGAGAGATCGTTGATATCATCAACGAGTTCCGCAGATGCGATTGCGGAAACGCGGATTTTGCGGATTTTGTTTCCTATTTGGATTCTACCTCTTTCTATTCTTATATAAAGGGGTGAATGCGGGATTGGGGTGTATTCCAGGGCATTCTAAGTTTCCTAAAGGTTTTCTAGGAGGGCTTAGGGTTATCAAAGGTGTGAAAGAGAGAGAGAAAGAGAGAGAGAGGAAGCTTGTAGAAGGGAGATTCTGCTCGTAGAGGTGATCTACTTCGCAGTCCACGTCTCAGCGCTTCTACGTCCTCGTGATCGGTGAGATCTCTCCGTTTTCTTTGTTTCTCTTATTGTCTATCCACTCCTGCGTGAGTGAAGAAGGTTTGATCCAAGCAGTGTGTGCTTGTGATTTGTTGTAACGTTCTGCTTTATAGTGGATTGTTGATCTAGACGAGGTCCTGTGGTTTTTACCTCTTTGAGGGTTTTCCACGTAAAAATCTCTAGTGTGGTGTGGTTTATGTTTTGATTTAGTTCATTGCATTATTATTCCATAATTCTGGTTTGTTTCGGGAGGCTAGATCCTAAGGTTTTGTGCAAGGCCCCCAACAGAGGTTTTATTGACGAGATTCTATTAAGTAAAGTGATGGGGTTGTCGAACCAAGTGATAAAATTCCACAAGATAAAGTGACAAGATTGTAGGACAAAGTGACAGGGTTATTAGACAAAGTTACAGGATTCTACTAGACCAAGTATGAGATTATTGGACAAAGTGACATGGATCCGTTAAACAAATTGATGAAGTTTAATTAAATAAAGTGACGGGATTCTCCTAAGTGATGAGGTTTTATGATACTTCTATATGTGAAATCCATTCCAACCACTTAAATTACTATAATAATTTTTTTTTAAAAGGTATATCGCCAAAAAAATTGTACCTATACATGAATTACTTTGGCCACACTAATGAAACAAATTAGAAGGTGAGCATTGCCTTATGCATGGTTTCCAATCAAGTGGTCAACCTGTATAATAGATGGAACTGATTTTTAGACCCGTGACTTGACATGGAGTGATGCACATGGCGGTCAAAGTTGATTTTACATAAACATTATAGTGGAGCCCACTAAGCCATAAACATATTTGCTCGTATTGGTTGTGGCAAAAGAGACCTGAATTGAGTGGGTAGCACACACCACAGACAATGATATTGTGTGATATTAGAAAAAGCTCTATGGGCCCCACCATGTTGTACGTGTTTATCAATGTCATCTGTTCATTCCCATTATCGTCATTCCCTACAAGAACTAATCAGAGGGAGTTATTGTTAGTGCACTGATTTTTGTACAATTTTTGTCAATCAGGTGAGTCCTTGTGCTGCATAGTCGGTTGAGCCCTTGGAAAGTGAAGACGGAAAACACAAGCAAAGACAAAGCATCAAGGAGTAGAGAATATATAAATGAGGTGTCTTGGTGACCCTAACCCTTAACCCAAAACAACTGTAGACCTTTAGATGATCTAAGCTTAATAGGATCATACTTAATTAATCATCCCTTAGCATTAGAAAACCAAGTGAAACATGATAAATAAGACTATAAGAGGTACGAAGATGTCGTGAAAACAATAGCCTAAAACAACAGTTTTTTATGGCTGTTTGATGGCATCAAGTTGTCATCGAAGGGCCTTCAATGGCATCGAAGGCCCTCTCAATGTTATCGATCAAGAGTTAGAACTGTCCAATAACTAAATCATATTTGTTTTAATTTTCTCGATGGCATTGAAGGTAAGTTCGATGGCATCGAAGGTCCCCTCGATAACATCGATTAAGAGTCAGAAATGTCCAGCAAAGAAATGACATTTTTTCGATGGCATCGAAGGTCCGTTGATGGAATCGAACAGACAAGTCAGATATATCCAGCAACATTATCTGATTTACTCGATGGCATCGAAGCAGCCTTCAAATATGGCATCGAAGGGACTTTGATGACATTAAATCCACCTTTGATAGCATCGATAGAACCGTTTTCTGCCTTTTTTTTAATCGTTGGAACTCGAACTTTTTTAAAGAGCAATCAGTTCTTAGGCTTTTTCATGGGTTTTTTGTGCAATAGAAGCTTAAGTGAATCCATGTCCATATCCCTCATCTCAAGCATATAGTCCATTAAGTTCTATGCAATCTTCCTTAAGATTTACACTCTTATGAGGATTTCAACCTCTACCTTGAAGATGTGCTTGAATTATTATATTTTCTAGATATTAAACTTAAGCAATCTTGGCATACTATTGTCTAAATCTTCTAGAAGATTCATCTAGGTGAATCTCATAGGAAAAATAATTTCTCATTAATTGTAGGAGATTCAACCAACCTCTCATCACCTTAGTAATTTCAAAGGCGCACTACATGAAAGGTTTTTTATCTTGAAGTTGGAGCCTTGACAAAGCATCAACATCATGATTGGGGGGCATCGAGGAACTGATTGAAGCACAGGAGAGCGACGATCAAGCAACCCAATAAGGCACTATAAAAGGAGTTCAATCCAACAAGTAAGTTGTCATATTTAGGAGTACAATTTACTCTCTTTCCTTGTGTAGGATTGAGGGTAAGAGTTTGTAATCCAAATTCAAAGTAGGTTCTTGTGTAGGACACTGGCTCTTGTATAGGACGTAAATTAAATCCTTATGTAGGTTATCTAATACGAGTATTTGCATGTCAGTCTCTGTGGGAGCCTCCGACGGGAGTAAATGTGGAGCTTTGAGATAGTACCGTCATTGGTGATTATCTTACAACCTGTAGATTAGGTCATACAAACCTAAATGAAGGAATAAAACAAATATAGCTTGATCCAAAACTTTTGTTACCTCAGGAAGATTTTAATGGTGAGAGTTCAATCAACACTGTGTGACCACTGAGGTCTTGGTAACAATTCCTCAGTGGGGGTGGCTAACACTGAAGTGTATACTGACAGTGGGGTGTGTTGCGAGATGTCTTAAATCTGAGTCCTTTCGCAACTGGGATGCGGAAAGGAGTTTCGCGGATTTTGTGTCGCAAGTCCTTTCGCAACTGGGATGTGAAAGGAGTTTCGCGGATTTTGTGTCGCAAGTCCTTTCGCAACTGGGATGCGAAAGGAGTTTCGTAGATTTTGTGACGCAAGTCCTTTCGCAACTGGGATACGAGGGAAGTTGCCAAAACTATAAATTGAGGTCCCTACGGCTATTCTTTTTATTATTCTAAGACTTTCTAAAGGTATTCTAAAGGGTTCTAGGGTTATCAAAGGGTGTAGCAAGGGTGAGATTCGAGGTTGTTCGAATCGGGTAAGTCCTTTCTCTTTGTAATTGATGCTTTCATAGTGGTGATTTGTCGCTTTGTGCCGTGGTTTTTCCTGCAAGGGTTTTCCACGTTAAATCTGTGTGTTCTCTTTTCTTGTGTATGTGATTGGTGCCATTGGATTACCATCTTAGATCTAGATCTGTGTGATTCCGCAGGCCAAAAATCCCAACAGGGTGTGTACTAACAAGCTAACCAAAAAAGAAAAAGAAAAAACAGTGTGACCTTCTTGAGATTTTGATCTACCTCAATTTTGAGTTCATACTATCAAATTATAGGAAAAAATGAGTGGACGGCATGGATGAGACACATACATTATGTTGGGCCTACAGAGAACCGACCACTAACCATTGGCTAGTCGCAGGGTGAGTAGCGAATCCATTTGGGGTGACCGTACCTACTCCGACGCAGATTTCCTCCCCCAGCCTTTCGCAGGAAGTTCCTGCTCTAGAAACCTAGATGGGTCCATTGTGATGTTTGTGAGAAATATATCCGGTCCATCCATTTTGTGAGCTCATTTTAGAAGATGAGACCAAAAGTGAGCAGGATCGAAGACTCAAGTGGGCCTCACTGAAGGAAAAGGTGGGTAGGGAATTGAAACTCCTAACGTTGAAACCTCCCTGGCTCTATGGTGATGTTTAAATGGCATCCATATGGTTCATAGCATCATTCCTACTGGGATGAAGTGACAACACAAATATTATTGTGATTCAAAACTTATGTGGCCCCACAAATATTTCAACCGTAGATGTGCAATCCTCATATTTTCAGCCCACTTTAGTATTAGATCAGGCTCATTTTTGGTCAAATGTAATATAATGAGCTCAAAAAACGGATGGGCAGTGTGGATTTCTCACAAAGCCTCACGTAAGTTCCCAGCAAATGAAAATCCTGTGAAAGGCTTTCCCAGGGACACCACGTGCTACGGAATTTTCGCAGGAAAACCACGTCCTACATATTCCACTAAGGACGCGGATTTCTTGGGCAAGAAGTTGCTGCGCTGTAAATCTAGATAGGCCCACCATGATGTTTGGGAGAAATCCACTCCGACCATCCATTTTGTGAGCTCATTTTAGCACATGGGACCAAAAATAAGCCAAATGTAATACTCAAGTGCGCCGAAAATGTAAGGATTGAACGTCCACAGTTGAATTATTCATGGGGCCACAGAAGTTTTGAATCAGCATAATATTTGTGTTTTATGTTCATCCTGGTAGGAATGACGTTATAATAGGTATGGATGGCACGTAAACATCACTGTTGACCTGAGGAAGGTTTCAAGGGTAGAAATTTCCCCAGCCACCTTTTCCTTTAGTTCGGCCCACTTGAGTCTTGGATCCTACTCACTTTTGGTATCAAGCCTTAAAATGAGCTCATAAAACGGATGGACAGAATGGATATGTCACAAACATCACCGTGGCCCCACCAAAGTTCCCAGCACAGTAACTTCCTGCCAAAGGCTTCTCCAGGAATTTCTATTGAATTTCTGGGCCAACGCGTAGGGTAACCGCGTATCCTCTCACACCGTGCATAACACCTTGCACACCACACAAATGGCTTGGTAGGTTGTACACCGTGTAGTTTGGGACGCAGATTTTCTAGAAAATCTTCGGCAGGAAATTTCTGCATGGAATGCTAAGTGAGGCTTCTCGGATGTTTTTGAGAAATTCGACTCTTATTCCACTTTAAGATTTTAGAATAAAAATAATAAAAAAATTGGATCCAAAACTCAAATGATACACATAGGAGAAAAAAAAAAAATGGAGAAAATATGTCTAGCGTTAAAACCTCCCTAGGCTCCACTTTCTTTTTCTTTTCTTTTCTTTTTTTAAAACACACGCACACACACCCCACGGACGCATGCCGTAGTGAAAGCTCACTACCTATGGGTACTCGAACCCTTCAGCCGGTGTTGATACTCTTGAGGGTCCACCACCCGAGTAAGAGTTTACCTAGGCTCCACTTTCATATTTATATATGCTATCCAACCGTTTATAAGGTCACTTCAAGGACAAAGTGAAAATACCAAAAAACAACTTGACAGAAGACTTTTGTGACCATTTTTCAACCGTGTTAATTGAATTTCATTGTTTCCTTTTACATGATCTACTTGAAGGATCCACCTTATTTTTTTTATATAGCAAAATGATATTGCAAGTGTACGGACAAATGGACAATGAAATTTGGAAGCGGGTTAGCTGGTGTACCACACACCAGCTATATAGATAGTGTATTGACGTTAGCAAGTTCTGTAGGTCACATCATGAAGTATGTGTTACATCCAAATTGTCCATCCCTTTTTCGAGCTCGTCGTAAGAATTGAAATAAAAACTAAGACAAATCTAATGATGAAGTGGACCACACTGAAAAAAGCAGTGGAGGATTGAACGTCTACCATTGAAACCCTTTTGGGGTTCGCATAAGTTTTGGATCAATATGAAATTTGTTTTTCTTCTTCATCCAGGTCTTTGTGACCCTCTGAACAGATTAGATGGAAAGTAAACATTATCGTGGGCCCTATGAAAATTATAACGGTGAAAATCATTATCTCCGCTCCTATTTGTGGTGTGGTCTAGTTGATCCTTGGATATGATTCATTTTTTGGATAGTACTCTAAAACGATCTCTAAAAATGGATGAACGCTGTGAATATAATAAATACATCATTGTGGGGCCATGTAACTTTGATCTCCTTTGAACTGTTCGTACAACTCGATGCTGAGGAGCGTTAGCTTGTCTTTGCATGACATGTACCTAGACCAGCTATATAGCCAAGCCGCTCTCCCAATCCGTTTCCCTCCCACCGTGGGTGACTGGGACGTGGTTTGGCTAGTGACGCTGCCACTAGCCAGGTGACCAGTGGTTGGTGCTCCGTGGGCTTCACCATGATTTATGTGTTTTATCCACACCGTCCATCCATTTTTACACATAATTTCAATACGTTATCCCATAAATGAGACAGATTAAAATCTCATGTAGACCACACCATGGGAAAACAATAGCGATTGAATGTCTACCATTAAAAACCTCTTATGACGATTGTAATGTTTATTTGACATCCAACTCGTAGATTAGGTCATACAGACCTGAATGAAGGAATAAAACAAATATCAACTTGATCCAAAACTTTTGTAGCCTCAAGAAGATTTTAATGGTGAGAGTTCAATTCAATCAACACCGTGTGACCACTGAGGTCTTGGTATCAATTCCCCAGTGGGGGTGGCTAACACTGAAGTGTTTAGTGACAGTGGGGTGTGTACTAACAAGCTAACCAAAAAAAAAACAGTGTGACCTTCTTGAGATTTTGATCTACCCCAATTTTGAGTTCATACTATAAAATTATTGGAAAAATGAGTACGACATGGATGAGACACATACATCATGTCGGGCCTACAGAGCACTGACCACTAACCATTTGCCAGTCGCAGAGTGAGTAGCCAATCCACTTCCAGGTGACCGTACCTACTCGGACGCGGATTTCCTCCCCCGACCTTTCGTAGGAAGTTCCTGCTTTGGAAACCTAGGTGGGGTCCACTGTGATGTTTGTGAGAAATATATCCGGTCCATCCATTTTGTGAGCTCATTTTAGAAGACGAGACCAAAAGTGAGCAGGATCCAAGACTCAAGAGGGCCTCACTGAAGGAAAAGGCGGGTAGGTGATTGAAATTCCTACCGTTCAAACCTCCCTGGCTCTATAGTGATGTTTAAATGCCACTCGTACTGTTCAAAGCGTCATTCCTACCAAGATGAACTAATAACACAAATATTATCGTGATTCAAAACTTTTGTGGCCCCACAAATATTTCAACTATGGATGTTCAATCCTCATATTCTCAGCCCACTTTAGTATTGGATCCGGCTCATTTATGGTCACGTGTAGGAAAATGAGCTAAAAAAAAGGGATGGGCAGTGTGGATTTCTCACAAAGCCTTACCTAAGTTTCCAGCAAATGAAATTCCTGCGAAAGGCTTTCGCTGGGAAACCACGTCCTGCGGAATATTCGCGTGAAAAGCGGATTTCTTGTGGAAGAAGTTGATGCGCTGGAAATCTAGATAGGCCCACCGTGATGTTTGTGAGAAATCCACTCCGATCATCTGTTTTGTGAGCTCATTTTAGCACATGGGACCAAAAATGAGCCAAATGTAATACTCAAGTGGGCTGAAAACGTAAGGATTGAACGTCCACAGTTAAATATTTGTGGGGCCACAGAAGTTTTGAATCAGCCTAATATTTGCGTTTTATGTTCATCCTAGTAGGAATGACGTTATAATCGGTATGGACGGCATGTAAACATTACTGTTGACTCGAGGGATGTTTCAAGGGTGGAAATTTCTCCAGCCGCCTATTCCTCTAGTTCGGCCCACTTGAGTCTTGGATCCTACTCATTTTTGGTACCAGCCGTAAAACGAGCTCACAAAATGGCTGGACGGAGTGGATATCTCACAAACATCACCGCGGCCCCACCAAAGTTCCCAGCACAGTAACTTCATGCCAAAGGCTTCCGCAGTAAATCCGCGTCCATGAATTTCTATTGACTTTTGGACCACCGCGTAACTTCTCTTTCGTGGGGCAGCGATTAAGGGTAACCGCGTATCCTCTCACACCGTGCATAACACCTTACACACCACGCAAATGACTTGGTAAGTCGTATAGACTTAGGGACGCAGATTTTTAAGAAAGTCTTCGGCTGGCAGTTTCTGCACGGAATGCCAAGTGACGTTTATCGTGATGTTTTTGAGAAATTCGACTCTTATTCCATTTTACGAGCTCATTTTAACATTTTAGAAATAAAAAATAAAAAATTGGGTCCAAAACTCAAACGATACACATGAGAAAAAAAAAATTGGTGAAAAAATGTCTAGAGTTGAAACCTGCTTAGGCTCCACCTTGACATTTATATATATGCTATCCAGTCCGTTTATAAGGTCCCTTCAACCGATATACCCAGAAAAAAAAAAAAAACAACCTTTGAGAGAAGACTTTTGTGACCATTTTTCAACCGAGTTAATTGAATTCCATTATTTCCTTTGGTTCGACTTACTCGAGTTTTGGATTCACCTCAATTTTTTTTTTATATCATACCTTAAAATGATACGGCAAAATTGTACGGACAATGAAATTTGGAAGCGGATTGGCCGGTGTACCACACACCAGCGGTGTATTGACGTCAGCAAGTTCTGTGGGTCCCATCATGAGGTATGCGTTATATTCAAACCATCCATCTATTTTTAGAGCTCGTCGTAAGACCTGAGACAAAAACTAAGACAAATCTAACGATCAAGTGGACCACACTAAAAAAAGCAGTGGAGGATTGAACGTCTACCGTTAAAACCCTTCTAGGGTTCACGTAAGTTTTGTATCAATATGAAATTTGTTTTTACTCGTCTTTGTGACCCTATGAACAGATTGGATGGAAACTAAACGTTATCGTGGCCCTACGAAAATTTTAACAGTGAAAATCATTATTTCCGCTACTATTTGTGGTGTGGTTCAGTTGATCTTTGGTTATGATTCATTTTTTGGATGGTACTCTTAAATGATCTCTAAAAATGATGAACGGTGTGGATATAATAAATACATCATTGTGGGGCCGTGTAACTTTGATCGAGCTCGAGGAGCGTCAGCTCGTCTTTGCATGACACGTACCTAGACCAGCTATGTAGCTGATGTGTGGTACACCAGCCAATCCGCTTCCATGAAATTTCTAACAAACATGACGATGGTCCCATTTATCATCCAAGTGCAGAAAGTTCCCGCGTAATGTCGGTGACGTATCTTCGCTGATATAGCAATGCAAAATACTGTGTAATTTCCAAAGCGCGTCTCTCTTCGCCTATAAAAAAGGAGCCCCTCTCTCTTCTATACTCACTGTAATCAAATCAGCAAAAATCAGAAATTTAATTTCTTAGTGGGTAAGAACTATCTCAAGGTCGGGTAGCGCGCGATCTTCTGCGACGAGCTTCGGTCGGAAACAACAGCCAATTCACTGTCGATAAGAACTATAGCAGACGTCTGAAATCAGTCTCTCCTCCATTCTCCTGTCAGATTGTCCCATCTCCACCTCCGACGTACAATCAAGGGCGTGATTAAGCTACACATCTCGAAGAGAGATCATATTACAACATGATTTTAACTGATATCGATCATGATAGCCATGAGCACATGCTTACGCTGAAGTATGACAAAACACCATACAAATGCCATGGGTGTCACGAAATCGGTTTCGGGTCCAGATATAGTTGCATGCTATGCAACTACCATCTTCACAAAGATTGCGCGTTGGCCACGCCATGCATCTTCCACCGTTTCTTTGAGGACTGTAACTTCAGGTTCTTCACACGCCCGCCAGGCAATTGCGAGAGATGCTGCGACGCGTGCGGTAGGGATGTACAAGGGTTCGTCTACCACTGCGAGTGCGGGAAGGACTTACACCCATGTTGCACCCGCCTCCCACGTATGATCATAGGAGACGACGAGATGAAGCTACATCTCCACCACAAGGTCAAGTCCAAGTGCCACAGGTGTGGTCGGAAGAAGGTTAGAAAAGAAAAGAGATCTTGGTCTTATGTGTCCACGTGCAAAGAATACTGTTTTCATGTGTCGTGTGTGAATGATATGTTTGTGGAGGAATGCGAGAAGGAGTATTTTGGTAATGATGGAGAGGTTGGGAAGAATGGTCTTGCATTACAGATCAAGGCTCCAAACCTCCAATTGTCAGTTCCAAATAATAAGGGTGCAAGTGGGAAATTTAAGAAGTACTGGAATATTTTAAAAGTAGCCATCCAGGTAATCATCTCTGTCCTTGTTGGAGATCCAACGGCTTTGGTTGGTGGTCTCATCACATCTGTCATCACATCTGCCTTCTCGCCCTGATACATGCATGTTTCGGTTTCAAGTGGTCGGGATATCTTCCATAGTGTGGCCTATGAGGCCTCTATTGTCTTTGGTTAGGTATGGATCTTCCTTCTGGTCCTTGGTCCAGTGCAGGTGTTTTTTTCTCCTTATACGTGATGTAAATTTTTTTTTTGTTTTTTGTTTTTGTTTTTTTGTTTTTCTCTTTTGGCTTGAAGTGTAGGTTTTTCTTGCCTTTTTATTTCTTGCCCGAGATGTGGGTGAAGTACCCATGTAATCTCTTTTGAATTCCTTATATTTGTAATTTTTTCGTATATGTGTCTGTGTGGAAAGTAATGAAATTCTGCTAAACTTATGTATAAAGAGAGTATGCTCTCCGATGCATCTTTTTAGGTGAGAAATCGTACGTACCTTTATACACTTGTCATGACGACAAAATTGAAACAGTCGCACTACCCCAACAAACTCCATGACCCAACTTTTAGCCTGATCCAAAACTTTGTTACGGCCCAATTAGAGTTTGGATCAGGTTAAAAGTTGGGCCACAAGGGATTTTTGGGTCCGCATCATTGGGACTATTTGAATTTTGCACCCATGACAACTCTCTCTCTATGTATATATGTGTGTGTTTTTATTGTTAGTACACTTATTTGTTCACGTATTTATCAATCACGTGAGTCCATGTATTAGTGAGTCGGTTGAGCCCTTGTAAACTAAAGACCAAAGACATGAGAACATGAAGCATTAAGGAAGTGAAGAACAGATAAATTGATATGCTTTTGTGACCATATACTTGACTCAAAATAAACTTAGCCTCTAGATGATTATGCCTTAACAAGTAAATATTTGATTAGTGATTTCATGGCCTTAGGAGCCAAATTGAAACATGATAAGATATGCTAAAAGAGATGCAAAGTTGTTGTTAATCAAACAGTTAAAAAATAACAATTTTTTAGTGGTCATCGATCCCATCGACAAGATGTCAATGGGTTTCGATGGAATCAAACGAAAATTTAATGGAGTTTCTTGATGGGATCGAAGGTGAGCTTGACCCTATCAAATGGCATTACAATCTTATTGAAAGAGCCGTTAACTAGCCATTTTATAGTTATTGCAACACCTTTTTTTGTAGTTTTTGGGCAAGATAATGTATTTTTGTGCAACAGAAGCCTAGGTGATTCATCATTCATATCTCACATCCTAAGCCTCTAAACTTATAAGATTTAATTCATCTTCTTGAGCTTTACTACTTTAATAAAGAATGTATTTTAACCTGTATATTGAAGATAAACTCAATCTCCACCTTGTTCTAAAGATTAGATATGAATTTATAGTCAAATCATTGTTTAAATCCCCTAGAACACCTATCTAAGTGAATCACTCTTGAAAAACAACTATCATTTTAGTTGTAGGAGATTTCATTATCCTCCACTATCTTGGTCACCTCATTAGGGCATCTTATACAAGATGGTTAATTATAAGAGCTGAAGCATCGACATCAATGTGATCAAGAGAGCATAAAGAGAGTTAATTAAAGTACGGGGGAGCATCGATCAAGAAACTCAAGCAATGTATTACAAAGGGGTTCAATCCGACAAGTAAAGTTATTTTAAGAGTTAACACTCTTTCCTTGTGTAGTATTGAGTTTAGAATTTGTGATTCAAAGTTGAATAGGTTTTTGTGCAGAACCTACACTCTTGTGTAGGGCCAAAGTCACTACAAAGGGGATCAATTCAACAAGTAAAGTTGTTATTTTAAGAGTCAACACTCTTTCCTTGTGTAAGATTGAGTTTAGAATTTGTGACTTAAAGTTAAATAGGTTCTTGTGCAAGACATAGGCTCTTGTGTATGGCCAAATTCACTGGACACATGTGTGTACGTATTAATTTCTACTGGGAACCCCCGGCGAGAGTGTCCGTAGGGCCTTGGATTAGGACCACTTGTGGTTATTGGTTAGCTGATAAAAAAACCAACCAAAGTCTCTTGCGAGAGCTACCGACACTGGTGGAAACATGTTCTTCCGATACGGAAGTGTATAGCGTTAGGTCTTTATGTAAGGTTGTAAAGGTTAGGGACGAACCTATTGAAAACTCATAAGATATTAAATGCCAATACACTTGAGGAGAGTGTGTTCGCCAAGAGTGGAGCAGAAAAATCAAACCACTATATGTACTTGTATTTGTGATTTATAATTTGAGTACAATTCTATCATGCTTATGTGTTTGGTTAGTTAAACTAAATGAATGCCGGAATTAAACTGTATATTAGGCACTTAACGTACAAAGCACACACAACTTACTATCTCTTATAGACTAGTTACTTGGTTGGAATATCATTGGTAGTCTGTGTTATTGGACTCACTTTGGCTTAAAAGTCTTAGTGTTAATTTGACTTATTAATTTTAATTGATAAAATATTTTAAGTAAGCAAATAATTTTAACGTAGTCCTATTCATCCCCCTTAGGACTTAATCATAATTCTAAAACCTCTATCAAGCTTCCACATGCATCGTGGTAAATTATTCCATACAACTTCACTAATATCAAGTAATATTTTGTTAAATTGAATAGAATATTATGGATGTACTCATGCACATAAGGCGGGCGGAAAATTTTATGCAGTCTTTTAAACTATTGATTGTTTCATTAAACTATGGCCACCCAACAAATGGACCCCTAATCTTTTAGGTCATGGAACATACATATAACGTCCTGAATTTTTACTATTTTCGATTGCCAGAAATCCTTTTAATTTTTTTATATATATATAACTAACATATGTGTAACGCACTGGGTTTTCGAGGGCCGTGTAAGGACTCGGTTCTCGAATTCCCATGTGTCATGGATGCCCTAATGAGCTTCATATTTTGATTACATTTAGATGATTCATCAACAATAGAGGATTTAGCAGGGCATGAAGCATAAGTACGTCATAAAGCAGTATCAATTGCTACTAAATATAAAAATATCCAGACAACGAATCCAAAATTATCTAAATAGGAAACTAGTCCCACCCATACATGACCCAAAGCAACTAGGGCCCTGGTCTATACCCCGCGATAACTCGAACTCAACTAAAGGGATCCATCAAAAGTCTTGAAGCAGGGAAGCTCCTCTTCCCTATCTTTGCTCACCTTGCTCGGCTCGTCGAGCTCCACCTCACCTGCATGTAGCAAAATGTCTGGTTGGTGTTTTAAAACACCATCCTAGAGTGGGAGTGGGTGATCAACTCAGTGGGTGCTATTAGTCTTAAGTTACAACAGGCATCAATTATACTATGAATTTAATGAAAAGCTGTCATTTATAAACACATATCTAATCTTATTAATGCATATGCATGATAGATGATATGATGCATACCCTCGCCACAACTCTCCCTCGAGCGACTCTGTCTGACGATCGCGTATGTCAACACTCCCTCAGAGCGACCTCGACTGTCGAGTCGCCAACCTAGCTAATGCAATGTAATGATAATGTTAACCGGATTCTTAGTTAAGTCCATTCAACCAGCAGATTGGGGAATCTGATACACACCACATATCAAATGCCCTGAACTAGTTGCGAGGCCAAGACCCCCCAACGTGTTAGGCCAAGACCCCATGATCCGTGATCCCGTTGGGTTCCCCATCCCCGACTTTAAGCACATGGGGAGTGCTGAGAACTGGGATCGCTCGCGGCCACTACGGGGAGGCGCGTCACCCCAGCGTAGGCCGACAACTCGGACACCGTGTCCCATTCCACCATGCCCGGCTCACGAGACTGTGAATCGATATTCATTTTATTAACAATGGACTACAACAGTGTAGGGTGTTCCAGATTTCATACATATGTGAGTAAACATGATTAACAAACAAGGTTGGTCAACCACTAGACTAAACCGCATGAGTTCAGGCAAATACGTGATGGACGACATCGGGTACGAGCGACCCATGTAGTCTAACTACTGTCGCCCACACGCACTTGCCCCAAATCCGTGGGTTTAGCCTCAAGACGGTCCTACCAATGGGACCACCTTAACTCTCCTTGTTTTCCTGACCAACCCTAGGGTATGGATGGTGGTCCATGACATGTCAATGGACAAGGTTATCAACTAGCATAATCATCATCATGTTCTCATACACCTCAACATACATGTTCAGATTTTCCTAATAAGCAAGCTAACACAATTTTTGAGCAATGGTGCATGTGTGTTGTGTGTGTTGGTGAGGAAGTTGCTCACTTCCTACAACTTATGGAAATAAATTACGCAAGAATTAATAAGGCACGCATGCTATAGGGCATCATCATATGAGCAATCAAACAAGACATCAACAAGCAATCATCAAATTTGCACCAAGTCATGTGAGAAGTAAGAACAACATCATGTGAGAAAATCAAATAAAACATACAATTCCATACCACTCTAAATAAACATAAATTCCTAGGTTGTTTAGGAATGAGGGCTTTAAGGACGATCGGCCGGAATTCCTAAAGTAAGCACTTGCATGTTAGAAATCCAAGCCAATCCCTTCTCAACACATGGGTTTTAAGAAAAAGGGATGATGGATTTACCTAGACAACCAACGGAAGCGGTTCTTGCGGTTGAGGTGGAGGGTTTCCTTGGAGAAGGGTTAGAGAGTTGCAAGGTTGAGCTTCCTTGGCCCCCACCTCCTACCACACACTCCTTTCCTTTCTTCTTCTTCTCTCTTTCTCCTCCTTTCTCCTCTTTCTCTTCTCCCTTTTCTCTCTTCTCTCTTTTCTAGAGCAAAATCGTATGGGGAGAGGGGGTGCCCAAATGAGCCCCTTTTATAATGCCAAATTTGGTGGAAATAGTCCCAAGTGTTGGGTTTTTACTATACTAGACTTATGGGAGGGTCTTTCTAGCCTATAGGGCCCACTATGGGGTGTACAAGTTGATATACACCGTAGGATAGTTAACCATAACGCTGATCTACGTAGGGATATGATCGGCCCTCCATTTGGATGCACCGATCGACAGATATGGTTAGAAGTCTGTTCAACGGTCACCGATAGTCGATCGGGGCCGCGGCTATACGGATATGAGCAGAGAAATATCCTTACTCCACGTGTGAAGTTTGGTCATAAATCGACGGTCCAAAATCCTCAACTTTGCATAAGAGTGGACGACCCAATTCACTTAAGTTTCAGTCTCTTCCTTTAAGGTATTTGCACTTCTCATACACTCGTCCCTTTGCTCAAGTTGAGCGGTTCTGGACCACTCCCAGGTCCGACTCCCGCGATGGACGTCAAGCCCAGTAAGACAGGCATTACTCTATACTTTTTTAACTAGTGGCCCACCTGTAAGTGTTATGGTCTCATGCTCCTTTGGTTGTCAAATTTTGTGTGCCAAAATATCTATCGGTGTTCTGTACTTGTATGATCATTTATTGGAATTCAAGACACCTCAAAAAAGCTACATGTTGAAGCCTCAAAAAAGCTACATGTTGAAGCCTCAAAATACTACATGATGAAGCCTCAAGAAGCTACAATGTTGAAGTTCAAATCTGAAGAAACAACGTATGAAGTAGTTCTATGTTGATCAAGATCTCAAGCCTGACAAGCCTGATATAATTCAATTTATCTACATTCGTTGAAAGGTTGAAGTTCAATGTCCATACGACATGGTTCAGGTTTGAATGACCTTAGGTTGACCCTTTAAGTAGGTCACTTTGGATACATTATTCAAATATTTAAAATACACAAGGTTGGTCTATTCTACGACCAGTCCTAGCTCTTGTTCGACCAGTCCTAACATTGGTTCGACTAGTCCAAGAAATTCCACGACCAGTCCTAAGAAGTTGAAGATTTTTCGAAATTTTTGGTACGCCCACGACCAGTCCTGGAGGTCCTTCGACCGGTCGTAGGTGTGGCTTCGACTCGTCCACGACCAGTCGTGGAGCTACGACTTAAAGTCCAGCGACGAAATCTCTGGTCCTACGACCAGTCGTAGATATCTACGACCAGTCGTAGGTGACCCACGACCAGTCGTAGGGTACTCACGACCAGTCGTAGAACGGCTTTCAAAGATCGCGCTTATTTTTTCAAAAATCTGTTAGAGCTACGACCAGTCGTAGGTTTCTAAGACCAGTCGTAGGAGCGATTTCTGCTTCTATAAATTGAACACAAAATTCAGAGTTTTCATAACTTTCACTCTCATTCAATTCAAGAATTTTCAAGTGATCACTCTGAGATAAGTTTGTGTTTATTTTAAGCTGGATTGTGCTTATTTAATATTCCTTTTTGCTAGCTTATTTAATTTGATTTTGTTTCTATATTCCAATCATATTTGAAAAGAGGAATTATCTTATTCCTTCTTCTTGGAATCAAAATCAAATTTAGCTACGCCCAACGAGTTAAATCTAAAATTAATTAGAACTTAGAACCTTATGAATGTGAGTATTGGAAATTGAACTTTGACATTCAAATCATCTACTCCGATTGGTTCTACCGGACTGCTACGAAAAAGGAGAAATCCAGGTATTTTACAATTCTGTAAAATTCATTTGCTTTTGGTTTTGTTTGAGGTTGAGCCAGAAAAATCTCATTGTATTGGTTGTCTGAGGAAAATCAGAAAACTCAGAAAAGAGGGGTTTTTGGATTGTGTAAGCCCAAGTGAAAAAGACACAATTGTAAAGGTTTTTGGTGAACCTGTGAAAACCTATTTGTTAGTGAACGCTAATATCCCCTGTGTGAGGATATTAGGAGTGGAGTAGCTTTTTGTGTGGCTGTTGGAAAACAGTTGGTGTACACACAAGCGAACCACTATAACTCTTTGACTTGTGGTTTGAATGCTTGCTTAATTTTCATATCTTTTATCATTTGATCTTGTGGAATGTACAATGGGATGTGAATGTTGTAATTATTTACATTTCAAGCAAGTGTGGGGATTGTTGTAATAATTTAGATCTTACTTCTTCATTTAAATTCAATTCCTTGCTATTTCATTTACTTATATTAATATTGAGTTCTTGATCCAAAAGAGGTTCTAGAAATAAGGTTGTCCTACCATAAGCCCTTGTTGATTATGGTGTAAGGTTGTCCTTAGAACTGAATTTGAATCAATCTCTCGATATCTATTTATCAAGGTGATTTAAATTTAGCTTTGTGAATTGATTCAAGTTGTAAGGTTGTTGGTTTATTTTATTTCCGCTGAATTTTATTTTAATTTGGCATAGTCCTATTCACCCCCCCCCCCCCTCTAGGACATATAGCTTGGCCTTTTCAAGTGGTATCAGAGACTAATAGCTCATTTTATTGCTTTTTATTTGGATTTATTTCCTGAGCTAACGATCTAAGCTATATAAAAAGATGTCAAATTTTGATAGCCTTTCAGTTACTAGACCTCCTCCCTTTGATGGCTCCAACTATGCCTATTGGAAAGCCAGAATGAGGATCTTCCTCAAATCAATGGATGAAAGTGTGTGGCAAGCCACAGTAATTGAATGGAAACCTCCTATCATGGAAGTAACTGGTGTTGATGGTTCAAAATCTATGAAAATTACACCATATTACCAATGGACCACACTTCAGAAAAGTGAGAGTAGTGCTAATGCTAAAGCACTAAATGCAATCACTTGCGCACTATCACCGGATGAGTTCAAAAGAATCATATCCTGTGATACTGCAAAGCAAGCTTGGGATATTTTAGAAATGACACACGAAGGTACATCAATTGTCAAGAAATCTAAAGTCCAACTCCTCACAACTAAATTTGAAGAAATTCATATGGAGGAAAATGAAATGTTTATGGACTTTTACACTAGATTGAATGACATTGTGAACTCAATGTGGGGTCTGGGCGATAAGATCCCTGAAAGTAAAGTATGTGCAAAAATACTACGCTCTCTTCCTGAACGGTTCAATTCAAAGGTAACCGCAATCCAGGAACTTCGTGATACGGATAATATGAAGGTAGAGGAATTAGTTGGTTCTTTACAAACCTATGAATTAAGTTTTAAAGCTCCTAAAGGTAAGTCTATTGCTTTGAAGTCATCTAAAAGTATTATTCAAGAAAATTCAGATTCAGAAAAGTCTGAAGATGATATGGCCCTTTTGGCGAAAAAGTTTTATAAGATTTTCAAAAGTAAGAAAAGAGTCGATTTTCAAAAGGGAAATGAAAAGAAACGTTCCAAACCTAAGTCTAAAACTTGGAAATCATTGAAAGATAGTCAATGCTACAACTGTCAAGAATATGGGCATTTAGCAAACAAATGTCCTAAAAAGGACAGATTCAAAAAGAAGGGTATGTTGGCTACTTGGGATGAATCGTCTGATTCTGAAGCCTCTTCTGAGTCAGAAAATTCAGAAACCGAGTCGGGCAATGAACTTAAGGCCCTTATGACTCTAGCCAAGTTTACTTTTTCCGATCACGATGATTCAACAAGTGAAGAAAATTTGGATAGTGATCATGAATATGATGAAGATCTTCAAGATGCTTACAATGCCTTATATAAGGAAAGTTGTAAAATTGCTGTCAAACTTAAACTTCAAAAAGAAAAGTTTTATAAACTTAAAGAATGTTTTGAAACTCTTATTTTAGAAAAATCTCAAATTTCAGATAGTTTTGAAAAGTCTAAGTGTGACCTAGAATTCAAAACCTCCCTAATTGAAAATTTGAAATCTGAAAATGAGAAACTTAAAAATGAAGTATCTTCTCTGTTGAGTTTGAAGGACACATGGAGATATGCCCAAGGCGATCCAAAATTAGAAAAATTGTTATCCGGATCAAGAAAATGTGGCGATCGATCCGGGTTGGGTTATGATAAAAACAAATCTCCAAAACAGAAGAATACTTCTTCCAATTTTGTGAAAGGAGAGACTTCTAACTCAAAAGGAAAAGATACTAGTCAAGTTTTTTCTAAAAATACAAAAACTTTTCATAAACCCAAAAGCAGCTATAATCAGATTCGAAACCCACTAGCTGAAAAAATTATTGATTTACTGAAGGAGCTATTAAAATCTAATTCTGTAGGTCACTCCTACAACTATAAACATAAGAAGACCAATTATTCTCCTAAACCTAAAACTGTACTGAAATGGGTTCCTAAAGCTGTCTGTTTGGTTGCTCACACTGCTTTCAAAGCTACAAGCCATTCGAAATGGTACCTAGACAGTGGATGCTCCAGACATATGACAGGCGACAAAGCACTATTCACCGATCTTAAAGATATGACTGATGGGTCAGTCACATTTGGTGATGGTAGCAACTGCAAGATAATTGGCAAAGGTACGGTCCAACTCTATAACCTTCCCTTATTTAAAAATGTTTTATATGTTGAGGGTTTAAAACACAACCTGTTGAGCATATCTCAAATATGCGATAACAACCATAATGTTAAATTTTCTAATCAAGGTTGTGAAATAATAAATGAAAAGGGTTCTGTAATATTAACTGGTCGCAGAACTTCTGAGAACTGCTATATAGTAAGCGATAGTAGCTCATCTAAACAAACGTGTTACATGGTCCATACCGATGAGACAGAATTATGGCATAAACGCCTCGGACATGTACACTATCGAAATTTATACAGATTGAGCAAAGGTGAACTAATTAGAGGTCTACCTAAGATGCAAAAGTAGACAAGATTTGTGGTGAATGCCAGTATGGTAAACAAACTAGGAGCTCTCACAAAAAGGTGAACTCCAATACCACCACAAGACCACTCGAGCTTCTCCACATGGACCTTATAGGACCAACAAGAACGGAAAGTCGAGGTGGCAAAAAATACATCTTAGTTATTGTAGATGATTATACAAGATTCACTTGGGTTTCATTCTTGAGAGACAAATCAGAAACCCTTGATGAAGTGAAAAAGATTATAAAACGGATTCAAACTGAAAAAAATTCTCAAGTCAACAAGATCCGTAGTGATCATGGATCCGAATTCGAAAATAGCAGTTTTGAGAAATTCTGTAGCGATCAGGGAATATCGCATGAATTCTCTGCACCTAAAACTCCTCAACAAAATGGAATTGTCGAGAGAAATAATAGAGTGCTTCAAGAAATGGGAAATGTTATGTTAAATAGCATGAAGCTACCTAGGAATTTATGGGCTGAAGCAGTAAATACAGCCTGCTACATTATTAACCGTGTTTATATTTGTAAATCTAATAATAAAACGGCTTATGAAATGTGGTTTGAGAAAAAGCCTTCTGTCAAATATTTTCGAGTTTTTGGCAGTAAGTGTTATATTTTGCGTGATCGTGAAAATTTGGGAAAATTCGACACTAAAAGTGATGAAGGGATCTTTTTAGGGTATTCTTTAAACAGTCGTGCATATCGTGTTCTGAACAACAAGACCGGTGTGATTCAAGAGTCAATAAATGTTGTGATTGACGATTTTTTGAATACACCTGTTCCTAGTTCTGATAATGATGAAGTGCTTATACTTGAAAAACAAGAAACTTCACCAAGTGAACCTAATTCTGAATTTAGGACTGTTAAAGATCATCCAACTTCCCAAATACTTGGAAACCCTCTCACTGGTGTGCGCACTCGTAGACAATTAGAGGACATATGTAATTACGTATGCTTTACATCCCAGATTGAACCGGTTAACGTAAAAGAAGCACTTTCAGATGAAAACTGGATTCTTGCGATGCAA
Source organism: Magnolia officinalis (assembly GCA_021015155.1). Lineage (NCBI taxonomy): Eukaryota > Viridiplantae > Streptophyta > Magnoliopsida > Magnoliales > Magnoliaceae > Magnolia > Magnolia officinalis. Next base: position 87,117,330 of record JAJHSJ010000006.1, on the reverse strand, counting down.
GAAGAGCTTAATCAGTTTGTCAGAAATGATGTTTGGTATCTTGTTCCTAGACCTAAAGATAAACATATTATTGGAACAAAATGGATTTTCAAAAACAAATCTGATGAACTTGGAAATATTATTCGAAATAAAGCAAGACTAGTTGTACAGGGATATACACAAATTGAAGGTATTGACTATAATGAGACATTTGCCCCTGTAGCTCGTCTTGAATCAATCAGACTTTTTATCTCCATTGCATGTTTTAGAAAGATTAAAATTTATCAAATGGATGTAAAGAGTGCCTTTCTGAATGGTGATTTACATGAAGAGGTATATGTTGAATAACCAACAGGGTTTGAAGATCCTAAATTTACTGATCATGTGTATCGTCTTAAGAAGGCTCTCTATGGTCTGAAATAAGCTCCCAGAGCATGGTACGAAAAACTGACTAAGTTTTTACTAAGTCATAATTTTCAAATGGGATGTGTTGATAAGACACTCTTTGTTAAGAAGTATAACGATGATATTTTAATGGTTCAAATATATGTTGACGATATTATTTATGGATCAACCTATACTAATATGACTGTTGAGTTTGCAAATTTGATGAAGTCTAAATTCGAAATGAGCATGGTTGGTGAATTAAACTATTTTCTAGGGTTGCAAGTAAAACAACAACCTAATGGAATTTTTATCTCTCAAACCAAATATGCTCAGGGCTTAATCAAGAAATTTGGATTTGAGAAAGGTAAAAACTTTGATACTCCTATGAGTACAACTTTGAGACTCTCAAAAGACTCTGCAGGTAATGATGTGGATCCTAAATTGTATCGTAGTTTGATTGGTAGTTTACTTTATCTGACTGCTAGTAGACCAGATATAGCCTTGAGTGTTGGTATTTGTGCTCGTTATCAATCAAATCCTAAAGAATCTCACTTAACTGCGGTTAAGCGGATTATGCGATATGTCGCAAGTTCTACTAAACTTGGTCTCTGGTATCCACATGAAACTAATGTTCAATTAGCCGGGTATGCAGATGCTGACTGGGCTGGAAACATTGATGATAGGAAATCAACCAGTGGTGGTTGTTTCTACATTGGAAATTGTCTTGTTTCTTGGTTTAGTAAGAAGCAAAGTTCTATATCGCTATCAACAGCTGAGGCTGAATACATTGCTGCTGGAAATGCATGTACTCAACTTGTTTGGATAAAACGAATGTTGAGCGATTATGGAATTAATCTGGATTCTATGATTTTATTTTGCGATAATTCCAGCGCAATAAATATCTCTAAAAATCCAGTTCAGCATTCACGTACTAAGCATATTGATATTAGATTTCATTACATTCGTGAATTAGTGGAAGAAAAGGTAATTTGTTTGGATTACATTCCAACCGAGACTCAACTTGCTGACATTTTCACTAAACTGCTCGACAAAAGCAGGTTTAATAAATTAAAGTTTGATCTCGGTATTAGCAATTTAAATTGAATTTGCATGATTTAGTGTATCATAATGTACATAAATTTGATGATTTATTTGATTAAATTTGAAATTTATTTTTAAAAAAAAAAAAAAAAAATTTGCAAATTTTGAGTCTGTAATATTTGTTTTTAACTTTTCATACTCACTGACTTTTTGAATTATGCACTAAAGTTTTCTTGAATCTATACTTTAACTGCTATATTCATTTTGATTGCTGCCCTTGTTCCTTTGTCATTTTGTGACAAAAAGGGGGAGAAGTTTTGGGAGTTCCTATTATCTATTACTCAGGGGGAGTTAAACAACTTCTCAGGGGTACCTATTACTCTGGGGTAGGGGGAGTTAAACAACTTCTCAGGGGTACCTATTACTCTGGGGTAGTTATGTGAGAATGAAATATTTGACTTGCTTCTCTATATGAACTTGTGGTGTGTATGCTTCTCTATTGTTCAACTTATTGTGAATATGTTGTGAGTAATATGTTGTGAGTACTTCATTTTAATTTGAAGTATTATTATTATTTGGATGTTTTGTCACAAATTTGACAAAGGGGGAGATTGTAAGTGTTATGGTCTCATGCTCCTTTGGTTGTCAAATTTTGTGTGCCAAAAACATCTATCGGTGTTCTGTACTTGTATGATCATTTATTGGAATTCAAGACACCTCAAAAAAGCTACATGTTGAAGCCTCAAAAAGCTACATGTTGAAGCCTCAAAATACTACATGATGAAGCCTCAAGAAGCTACAATGTTGAAGTTCAAATCTGAAGAAACAACGTATGAAGTAGTTCTATGTTGATCAAGATCTCAAGCCTGACAAGCCTGATATAATTCAATTTATCTACATTCGTTGAAAGGTTGAAGTTCAATGTCCATACGACATGGTTCAGGTTTGAATGACCTTAGGTTGACCCTTTAAGTGGGTCACTTTGGATACATTATTCAAATATTTAAAATACACAAGGTTGGTCTATTCTACGACCAGTCCTAGCTCTTGTTCGACCAGTCCTAACATTGGTTCGACTAGTCCAAAAAATTCCACGACCAGTCCTAAGAAGTTGAAGATTTTTCAGAATTTTTGGTACGCCCACGACCAGTCCTGGAGGTCCTTCGACCGGTCGTAGGTGTGGCTTCGACTCGTCCACGACCAGTCGTGGAGCTACGACTTAAAGTCCAGCGACGAAATCTCTGGTCCTACGACCAGTCGTAGATATCTACGACCAGTCGTAGGTGACCCACGACCAGTCGTAGGGTACTCACGACCAGTCGTAGAACGGCTTTCAAAGATCGCGCTTATTTTTTCAAAAATCTGTTAGAGCTACGACCAGTCGTAGGTTTCTAAGACCAGTCGTAGGAGCGATTTCTGCTTCTATAAATTGAACACGAAATTCAGAGTTTTCATAACTTCCACTCTCATTCAATTCAAGAATTTTCAAGTGATCACTCTGAGATAAGTTTGTGTTTATTTTAAGCTAGATTGTGCTTATTTAATATTCATTTTTGCTAGCTTATTTAATTTGATTTTGTTTCTATATTCCAATCATATTTGAAAAGAGGAATTATCTTATTCCTTCTTCTTGGAATCAAAATCAAATTTAGCTACGCCCAACGAGTTAAATCTAAAATCAATTAGAACTTAGAACCTTATGAATGTGAGTATTGGAAATTGAACTTTGACATTCAAATCATCTACTCCGATTGGTTCTACCGGGCTGCTACGAAAAAGGAGAAATCCAGGTATTTTACAATTCTGTAAAATTCATTTGCTTTTGGTTTTGTTTGAGGTTGAGCCAGAAAAATCTCATTGTATTGGTTGTCTGAGGAAAACCAGAAAACTCAGAAAAGAGGGGTTTTTGGATTGTGTAAGCCCAAGTGAAAAAGACACAATTGTAAAGGTTTTTGGTGAACCTGTGAAAACCTATTTGTTAGTGAACGCTAATATCCCCTGTGTGAGGATATTAGGAGTGGAGTAGCTTTTTGTGTGGCTGTTGGAAAACAGTTGGTGTACACACAAGCGAACCACTATAACTCTTTGACTTGTGGTTTGAATGCTTGCTTAATTTTCATATCTTTTATCATTTGATCTTGTGGAATGTACAATGGGATGTGAATGTTGTAATTATTTACATTTCAAGCAAGTGTGGGGATTGTTGTAATAATTTAGATCTTACTTCTTCATTTAAATTCAATTCCTTGCTATTTCATTTACTTATATTAATATTGAGTTCTTGATCCAAAAGAGGTTCTAGAAATAAGGTTGTCCTACCATAAGCCCTTGTTGATTATGGTGTAAGGTTGTCCTTAGAACTGAATTTGAATCAATCTCTCGATATCTATTTATCAAGGTGATTTAAATTTAGCTTTGTGAATTGATTCAAGTTGTAAGGTTGTTGGTTTATTTTATTTCCGCTGAATTTTATTTTAATTTGGCATAGTCCTATTCACCCCCCCCCCCCCTCTAGGACATATAGCTTGGCCTTTTCACCACCAATGAGCGGTCTAGAGCTTGTTCGGGAAATCGGGGTATTTCTGGAATGAATTAGGTTTTGAGATTTCTCGTGGGCGATGATTAGGGTTTGGATTAACTATGTTCATAGTGTGGCCTATTTATAACTAGTGAAGGTGGAGATTCGGTCATGCTTACTCTAAACCGTCGGTTTTAGGCTAAACGAGTAACGGGGTTGCTCTGATGGGCCCCTGGTCACGAAATTTATAAGACAAGTGCTCCATGGCCTGATGAAGGGCCATGCAAAATTTGAGGGCAAACAGATGTGGGATTTTACCGCAACGGTCCGATTTGCGATCAACGATCACCGTTGCACGATCGAGTTCCAGAGTTTGTGGATGGGTGTAGAAAAATATTTTGGGCCCTCACTGTAAATTTAAAAGAAATTCGACAGCTGAAATGCCTAATGTCTCAGTTTCAATTAAGAGTGTCAGATTCTGAGTCCAGTAGGCTGGGGTGAGTGGCACTTTGCAAGTGCCGCTGGGACGGCGTAGATAATTTAATTTCTAAGCGTCCACTGAGTCCGTGGTTCGCGATGGACCACAAGCCCGGTGAGATCTATGTTCTCCTAAATTTTTAAATTTTTCTGCCCTTCCTTGGTCGCTATACGGCCCGCACGGGCTATTGCTAAGTGTAAACGAGCTATCGGCTTGACAACCCGCACTCGGTCCAACCACGACCAGACTGGTCCACCCGTGTATAAGCTAACATCGAGTGCTAATGGTCAGTAAGTGATAATATAAGTTAATTTAAAAAAAAAAAATTCAAGAATTTTTTGGAATCTAAAACAGTGAAAATCCAAGATATTACAATATGTCATCACTAACTGACCCTCAATACTCGAGGTGAGCCTATACATAGGTGATACCAATAAAGAACGGTACAAATTCGATTAATCAACCATAGGAAGCCAAGCCCAATCACTTAAGCATCGATTTTGGCATCATGATTTGTTCACATAGGGCCCAAATCTAACCGACCTATCACTGAATAATCAAGATGACCACAACTAAATTAAAGGTACATATATAAGTCGAGATAACTATAGGTCGAATCTTAATTAATAAACCAAATCAACTCGGTCACTCAGTTAGCCTAGGAACCAACGATGTAGAGTGATCATGACCGAATCACCATTATTACGAATTTAAAATAGGCAACACTGTAAATTTAGTTAATCCAGACCCTAACAACTGCACCCAAGAAATCTCCCTACCCAATTCATTAAAAAAATGCCCCGATTATCTGAACAAAAGCTCTAGATCGCTGGTTAGTGGGCCACTAGTTCCGAAATTATAGAATAATGTCCGTCTCACTGGGTTTAACGTCCATCATGGGTGGCGAATCATGATAGTACCCAGAACTATACAACTTGGTTCAGAGGCCGAGTGCTTGAAATGCATAAATACCCAAGGCTGAAACCTGAAACTTAAGTTAAATGAACTTCCCACTCTTTCACGAAGTTGTGGATTTTTAACCATTAGATCGCGACCAAACTCTAGGTATGAGTTATGGATATTTCCATATTCTTATCCGTATAGCCACGGCCTCGATCGAGCACCGACGACCGTCAATCATAAGTAGGGTCCCCGTCATCGATCAAGGCATCCGATCTCCACCAAAATTGGTCTGATCGCTCATCTTATGATGGGGCACCTACCCCATGATGTGAATGGGCCAACAGGTCCCTGAAGTAGCCCTATGGACCAAAATTCAGCCCACCAGGGGCATTCATGCTAAAAAAAGGGCCCCCAAGTCTATTTAGACATAAAATTTAGGCTATATAAGGCCCAAAAATTCACTCCCTCACTCCCATACGAATTTTTCTGTTGCAAAGGAGATAGGGAGAGGGGAGAGTAGAGGAAAGGAGCTCCTCGGGGGAGCTCATTTAAAGAAAATCCCCATTGCCATTGCCAACAACAGACCCCGCAACCATGCCCCACCATAGAGAGCGGCCCACTGATGATAGAAATGTAATCCTCTAGTCCTTTTCAAATTTCAACCTTATAGGCCATTTGCATGCACCCTTACATGCTAATCCCATAGGTGCAGGGCTTCGATACACCCATCCACGAACCCAAATCCTAGTGGCGGGGCTAGAAATTCAACGGACTACTCCTAGGTGCGGACTATTACCTTTAGTTTGACAATTATCAAACTCATGTTGAAATTAATGGGTTATGTGGTGAATAGATGAATGCATGATAGTTAATGTTGATTTTTGAATGTGTAATGCAGACAAATGTATGCCAACCAGTGTCGATTATTGATTTGGGTAATGTATGGGTCAATGCATGATAATTAGTGTCAATTTATGATTGTGTAGTGTGTAGACGGATGCATGCTAACCAGTGCTAGTTTGCTAATGGTTGCGTGTGACTGAATGTGTGTTAATCAGTGTCGATTGATGATTGAGACACTGCGTAGATGAATGCTTATTAACCAGCGCACTTATATGCCCACTCACTTACCATAAATTGTTAGCTTAGTGTAATGTCACCTACATGTTCGATAAAATGCCCAATAGATCAGCGAAATTCTCTGAATTACCATTTACATCTCTCCATGTAGTCCTGTCAGTCAATTTCTTAGTGTAGTTGACTGACCGAGACTACCTGGATTGTTGGGTTGGCTGACAAACTGCAGACCCACGAGGGTGACTCCGATTGGGTTGGCTATCCCAGACTAGTCCGATTGATCTGGGCCAAACACGGATAACCAACAGTAGTCAGACTACATGGGATGCTTGCACCCAATGCCAGTTATGCCAGAGTTTGTCCGAGTCAACCGAATTAGCTTAACAGCCGATCAACCGTGTATGATCACGCCTTCATGAATCTGAAACACCTCATACTTTCGAGAGGCCTACTATTAACCATTAGTGATACAATCCTTAAGTCTCGGGAGTCGAGCATGGTGGTATGAGACACTGTGTCCGTGCTGTCAGCCTATGCTGGGGTGACGAGCCTCCCTGTAGTGATCAGCGAGCATAAGAGGTGAGAAATCTTTGTTTGAACGGCTCCTATCAAATTACCCGGCCAATGGTTCTGTGCCAGAGTGCCACTTGAACGACCCGAGCATGAATGGAATTGGGTGACGAGCTCTTTTTCTTATGGTGACTTGGTTATGTGACAAGCCCATACCTCGGACTTGGTGATCATACTCAGTGTTTGGGTGACAACCCATACCGAGTTTATCCTCATACCTTTGGGTATTATGTCTTACCTTAGGAATTATTGATTTGTGAGATAAATGGGTGATACCTAAATTTGGATCATGGATCACAAGCTTAGAGTTGTTACGGCCACCCTAAGCCAAGTGATCTAGATAAGGCTAATGATTAAATGGAGGTGTTTCAGTTTTTCCAATCTTGTTAGATGAATAGACTTAATTAAATACTCGGTTAACATGAACATTTACAGCATTGCATTAGCATAAGTTGGTGACTCGGCAGTCGAGATCACGTTGAGGGAATATTGACCATATGCGAACGTATAGATGGAGTCACTTGAGGGAGTGTTGGACGGCGAGGGCATGCATCATATTATAATACCATGCATGTACATTAACAAAAGTATTTAGGGACTGTATACTTAAAATGTCTTTCATTAATTGTGCATATGGATTTGATAGCTTGTGTAACTTGATGTTAATGGAACCACTGAGTTAATCACTCACTCTCACTCTGGGACGGTGTTTTAAAACATCAACCATACACTTTTGTAGATGCAAGTACTAGGAGTCCGATGCGTTGGAGGAGGCTCACACAGACTCGAAGGACTCCTCGTACTTCCAGTCGCTAGATAGACCGATGTAGGGCACATTTAGGACATCAATGAGATTTTAGAGTCGATACATTTTGTATTTTTTGAAATTGTATATTTTATTTAGTTATAATCCTGTACTCTGGATAAACATATTCTACTTGTTAGTTGATTTACTTGCGTTAAAATTTACATTTATTACAGAGTACATCGCATAGTCTAATTTAATTCCAAGAATTACTCAATACCAGGTAAAACGAACTATAGAACCCCGCTTTCGCAAAACATGATATCGGGTATCAAGTATCTACTCGGCCTCCTAAATATGGGGCATTACAATACATGTTAGGTCGCATCTTTGATGAACCAGTAGGATCTAATAAAAGACAGGAGGAAAAGGGAAAAAATGGAAGAGGGTAGTGACACTTTAGAGAAAGTGATGTAGAGCTGGTCGCGGACAGTGTCATGGCCAATATGGATCGGAAAAGGCCCGGTCGACAATAAATGTGATCCGGACCATCAGACCTTAAATCGAGCGTATCTCGCAATCTGGAATGAGTTATTGGACATAAAATATATGATTTTGGGATAAGACGAGCTACTTTAGCCACCCAATCCCGCTATGCCGGGTTGCGTAAGCTAGATTTGTGAAATATCATTAAGGGTCGTTTTCCTATTTTAATTTCATTTTTACTACAAATAGTAAGTTTTACTTTGATTATAACTCTTCATTCGTTGGGCTTTAGGAGTTATGCCCAACGTGAAAAGTGCTTAGAATAATTAGGAGAACAGCATGGTGAAGCCAAATAGGACACTATTTCTTGCCAAAAAACCTTGCGCACTAGTAGACATCATGACTGTTTATAAATAGAGTAAGTTGTGAATTCTAGGAGTTTTAGTTGTAGTTTGATTCTAAAATTTCTCTCATTGGTTAGTATCCCTATTTAAAGGGTTGTGATCTCGTTTATTTCATTCATCAATCAAATTACGAATTTTATAGAATTTATTTTCTATTTTCTTTATTTTTTTCTTGTGGATTCGAGAAGTCTCAGTGAGGGGTCCAGAAGAGCTCAGTGGTTTCGGAGTACTTATCCTTGAGGAAGACAGTGATCAACCTCATCACATTCATCCTGCGTCAGAAAGGAATTATCGGTAGAGTGGATCGCCTAGCCTTGCCAGCGTAGCTTAGACCAAGTTTAGACCTATTAGCTTAGTTTGTGGGTTTGGATCGGGTTCAAGTCATTTTAGCTTGACCCAAACTTGCGGAATCCAACTTGTTATGCTTGTGCTCTATCGAGGTATGGCAATCAGATCGTCGGCATGTGCGTCATGTTCAAAAGTTCTTAGTATGCAGTCAGATCCTCTACCAAGAAAATAATGGGCCCATCAGGGGTTGGGTGAACTCGGATGAACCTAAGGGTTAGGTCGGACTGGTAGAATGGTTTGAACCCACAGATGGAGCTCTCTAGATCAGATTCGTGTCTAGGTCATGGGATCCGATACAGAATCAGTTTATATGGGGATCAACTTGATCCGACCCGTTTGATGGACCTGGTTCAACAAGGGCCTTGATTGGTCCCACGTTCACATTCTTCACGAATCAGGTCCCAGTCCAGGCCTCATTATCTAAACTAGACCCAAGGTGTAGAAACGGGTTATAACTATGAATAACAGTAACGTTAACAACTGTTATTACTAAACCGAACCCCTTGGTTGATAAATATTTAAAATTTATTTTTTTAGAACATAAAAAATTAGACCATTCATCAAATGGATCACAACACGAATAGAATAGACGTTGGTAGCTAAATCATTTTGGGAACACAGAAGGGTCATGAAAACAAACCATGACAAGATGAACCTCTGTGTAAATTTTCAGTCGAGGACTTTGGGCTGGATTATAAAAAGCCCAGAACCGTAGAAGTGAACCGACTTTTTATGGTCCGGTTCCAATTCAGTTTTAGGGTGCAAACGGACCAGTTCCGGTTCTAGTTTTCATAGAACTGTTAGTAAAGGTTCGGTTCCTGTTTCACCCCAAACTGGACCGTACCGAACCGAACCGAACCGAATTGTGTACACCCCTAGTTATTGTTAGACATAAAAATGAAAGGATATTCACATATAACATCCTCTTCCTTGGCCCAAAGACAAATAGCACCCTCCCTTGTGCTTATTTTCAAATAGTTTCCTTTATTTTTCATTTTTTATGCTTATTTCCAAATAATTTCCTTTGTTTTTCATGTTTTGCCCAAAACGTACCATGCATGACCTAGCAGACGTTATAGATGGGTCCGTCAAATGGCCGGGCTGGCACTTCGGGCCTCGGGCCTGCCCCACCTTGGGTTGGTCTTGGGCCAGAGTATCAAGCCGCCAGGTTTGGGTTGGAGTTTGTACAAGCTCAGCCCAGCCCGGTCCATTAGGGTTTGCGAGGGCGATTTTATAACATACGCAGTCTGTAGAAAATCATCATTTGCTCCTGGTATAGTTGATTGTTGATCATGGAAAAAAAAAAAAAAAAAAAAAAAGACCTTTTTAACCTCTGGTTCATTAAAAGAGTAAAATGACTATTTTATCATCCCATCCCCATGGGTGAATTATTAAGAAGGCCCACCAATGAGAAAAGTTCTGCATCGTCACATGGATAATCTGAACCATCACTTGCTATTAGCCGTCAAATGTACTGATCCATTCATCGATAAAGGAGTAGAATGACACTCTTTGGGAGATTCAACCGCTTGTAAAGTGGGCCTCACTAATGTTAGATGATCTGGACGGTCTCATGGATGAACTGGGCCATCAAATCTTATCCGTTCTTTATAAAACAAGTAATGATACTTTTGGGAGATCCAACTGCTCATAAAGTGGACCTCACTGATGACAGAAGCTCTAGACGTTCCTCGTGAAATCCGATCCGTTCATTTTCAACAATCAGCTGCACACAAACATAAGGTGCAGAAATAATTGGTTAACGCAGGCCCCACTCACATTTTAGAAGTTGAAAAGGGAACCCAACTTGAAGATGGACCGTAGGTCCCATCACGATAGGTCACGGACATTTTCATGGCAAAGATGAACCAGGGAAGACCCAATTGGAGGCAAAAGCGATCAGTAACATCAGGACTTTAAAACAGTCATGTCTCCCATATTGGAATGAGTTTTTCCAGATATCATATGTGATTTTAGGTAGGAAAAGATACTTTGGCCAACCAACCTGTTACTCAAGATTGCCTATACCAATTTCTGAGATTCCATCTCATTGACAGTCAAAAGTCCATTTTATTAATTCGTTTTTAAGTAGGAGTCCAGCCCAACATGAAAAATAGCTTAGAAAATTTAGAAGAATAACGTGGTTAAGCCAAATTGGTCACTTACCATTTTTGGCAGAAAACATGAAGTATGATAAGATTGGTGATCATCTATAAAATAATAAGTTTATTATTTAATAGTAAGTCATGTTTTTTAATGTGTTTGAGTTGGAGTTTGGAGTCTAAAACTCTGTCCTAGATTTCATTTCACTATTTAAAGAATTGTAATTTTGTTTTTGATAATTAATCAATTTATTGAAAATTATTTCCATTTTCATCCCTCCTGAATTCAAAAACTCTCTGCGAGGAGTCCAGAGAGCTCCGTAAATTCAGAGTAATTATTCCTGAGGAAGATGGTGTCGACCTCATCACATCCCCTCCCTGCATCAAGGGCCGGGACCAAACACATGATGATCTTGTTGTACTGCAAATGCAGCTGCTCATCCTTTGCCGGCAAGCAGTGTTATTTTGTCTAACGGCTACTTCAATCCAATCTTATTTAAACGAAATCACCTAGATCAGTTGTGGGCACGTATTGCCTGCCACTGGAAGCAAAGCAGGGTACAATGATTTTTTGAAAAATCTACCACGTTCATCTATTTTGCCAGCTCATGTGGACCACATATATGAAAAGTGAGTAGGGAAATGCCTACTTTTCCGGGGTCCTTTGTTATGTTTATATTCCATTCAAACCGTCCACAGATTTTTCCCGATTGATAAATAAGTGGGGTCCACCTTTTGTCCTTAAAAACTTTCTATCAAGGCTTAAACAGGCCTGTGTTTTATCTCAACAAGCAGGATTCATCCTAAAATCGAAGTCGTAATTACAAAATGGGCCGGCCCAATGCCCGAATGTTAGGCCGTATGGTTAATCGGGTCCGACTCCTGCTTTCCTTTGACGTGGACCATTGCGACCCGAACGCTTTTCTAACGTACAAAAGAAGAGTCTTCTTAAAAGGAGAGATGCTCTCAGTGGTCTCTAATTGATGGATCAGATTGTTTGTTGGGCCTATTTTTGTGTAAATGATCTTGACCGTCCATATTAAAGGCCACATATCCACTGGTTAATATTTTTCTGATTGATGTGATGTTTTCATGGTAGTCCATGACATGTGCGATGGACCTAATGAATAGTCCGGATCAATGGATTGGATAGCCCGACTGTCCTAATGCAAGTAGGAGTAAGTAGCACTAAAGCATGGGAGCTCTGACTTCAGAGGGCATTCTTTTTGAAAGATGATGGTTCCACCTCTTTCTTTCTTTCTTTGTACATTTCTAGACCCTTCCTTTCCTTTGTAAGGATCCAGTCAAGATTTCCAGCCTTTAATACGCTCAGATTTTTATGGGAAAATGATGGCCAACCTCCTATCAGTTATGGAGAAGATGGGACTCATCACCTAAATGTTTGGGCTAAAGATTGCACAATACTATTTGGGTTTTCTTTTTGTTCAAGTGGGCCATTTCCTTGATTGAATGTGAACTGTTGACCATTGATTTCGTAGTGGCCTTTTTTGATGGATTACCAAAACCGTTCAATTACTCTTAAAACAAGCAGCCAACACGTGTTATGCTAAAACGTGCGAGACATCTACCGTGCATCACGTGTGACCATTGACAAATGTATCCTACCTGAATTTCAGGTCACTAAAGTCATCAGTGAATGTGATTGTTAGTTTTGGGGAAGAATTATATGGTACACCACCAGTCGATATGCGTAACATCCTCAAACGTGAAGGGCATACAAGTGGGGGCCATGGTCTGGTGATCCGAACGTAGTTCCGAGTGTAAGTTACCGTACCATGCTCCAGCAGGCAGGAAGATCCTAACCAGCACTTTTCAACAAGATGTGTATTGAGCATGCACTATCTTGGCGAAATTTGACTGGAGAATAAGTTGTAAAAAATGAGACCATACATTATTAAATCGAGTATATTCAACTGAGTTTTTATTATTATTATTTTTTTTTTCACCGCAGCTTATCATCCAATCAAATTCCACCATATTCAGTATGGAGGAAGCTTAATTCAAGTGAGGGCCATACATAATTCGCGTTGCTCATAACATGTGATCTAGAGAGAGATAAAGTAATTAATGTCAAGAATGACTTTTGCTTTTGAGATTAGTTGCATCCACATACACCATTGAAGTCATATTTTCTGAGTCTTGCCTAGGTAATGTATTTCTTGTTTGTCAAATGCTTATAGTAAAAAGTAAAGATTGATTATATCACAAATGAGGAGGTCAGTATGAATAACAGGCATATGTAGCATTTATAGCACATGTACCATATGTTTAGTGTTTGAAGTGTTTGAAGTGTTTGAAGAGTGATGATACCACATGCGGACATATGAGCCCCATAGTTGTACATATGCACATGTGATACGCAAGTGCACCTGTGAACTTGGACGGTTGTAAATATAAGAATGTTAAATTGTTTATACTCATTTTTTTGTGCCCAGATGTGGACCAATGAAAAGTTGTCACGTGTCGACACTGTGAGAATTAGTATTGGTAGAAATCATACTCATGCTCAATAATATCTTTGTTTGATCTTCTTTTGACGTTACACATTCTATTATTAATGCGAATGCACAAACCCTTACGCGTGCCTTTAGGAGAACGAATCATCGGATGTCACATAACTATGTTTATCATGCAATTAATGAGGCAGTGTACTAAACACGTCTATAAGAGACCTGCCTAGAGAACGGATCTTGTCACTTATCTAATTATGATGCACTCAGCCAAGTCATCTCTCACAGTCCTTCTAAAAAGAAAGATATCTAACTATGATGCACTAAGCAAAGTTATCTCTCACAGTCCTTTTAAAATGGGAGATCTTCTCATAGCTATTTGGAGAGTTTGTAGCATTCGAGAATATTTTGAATATCAAGAGATCGAGCAGACATCCAAGCAAATCTGATTATGGTTCGGACCCAAATCCAAAGAAGATTGACAGCAACTAAATAAGGTTCTGAGTTATACATTGATTGGGATTATAAAAAAAAATGAGAGAGCATGAGGACTCGATCCCCTACTTGTGATTCAATTGGGATTAAGAGAACGGGAGAATTAGATCCATGATCTAGTTTGACCCACTTCTGATAATAGATCTCTATCAAGTGGATCCTGTTTATCTATCCTCTCCAGCACTCCAAACCATCACCTTGTGGATTGTTAAATGCACAAGGTGGTTTGATCTATACCGTCCAACACCTTGATTGGAAGTGCAAGAGGAGGGCCATTAGGTGAGTGATCGTGATTGATCTCAAGTTCGGGATCGACCCCGATTTCCTAACTTGGCCCGGTTGTCTTCATCAGAAGGATCTTGACGTGACTTATCCCAAATCCAATTAGTGGGCCACAAACATCTTCGTAACGAGATCAACTACGAGAAGAAAATCTTAAAAGCCAGTGGTTCAAGATATGTCCAAGAGATTTTTTTTTTAATCTGAAAAACACCTCATAAACGCAAAAGATGCGGGATTAGCAAGAAAACCCAATAGGGGCTTTGCCATCTCGACAAGTTATAAAAGGAGCACACGAAGAATAGCTCGGGGCACTACTTTTTAATCTTTGCAATTTATCTTCCTTAGCATAGCATAGCCTCGTTCTAGCATAGATCACTACTGTCTAGAGGCTTCTGCTACAGTACTTTAAGAGTATAATTAAATATTCATAGCCTTAAGTTGCAGGATCATGAATAAATGAGTTCCGATTTAACTTATCATACCCATCCGATTACATCTTGCTGGCCATGTTCACCTCGATCATTTGCTTTAATAGACGATTCCGGTATTTATCTCCATTATTTATTTAGTCGTTTGACACTTTTTCTTTTGTAATGAGCCATACATTCAAATATTAATAAAATTAAAATTAAAATTATTTAGCATTCATTTATTTATCTATCCGTCTTTGTTCATTAGAAGAATATTAAGTTCAAGTGTTGATGAAAGAACTAGTTCTTAAGTTCGTAGATGCAAATGTAGTGTTATAAGGCAAAAAGAATCCATTCGAAAGGGCTAACCCCTACCTTTTCACAAATTGCATAAATGCTGAGCTCAACTAGTGGTTAAGAAGATAACTGGATCATGTGTGTAAGATCTGTACCCTAGTCTGTACCGTTCCGTAGGCTTCCGCGATCCTACCGGTCGAATTTTGGCAACCATCGACCCGTTACTGACGTTTGCGCGCAATCCTAAGCAGAGTCCTGCATACCGAAGTCGGCTCGAACCGAAACTTATATCATACCGACCGTGCCATCGCCGCGGTTGTAACGCCCGACTCGCTCACCGAACCGATGCCCAGGCTAAAAGATGTAAGCCCGCGTTCATTCCGAAGAAATACCACGCGTTACGAACTTCGAGGGAATCTCTACGAAATATCACATCAAATCAAGTCAAGTACACCACCTTACTTCTATGCAACCTCACCCAACAACAAGTACAAGTGGCCTCTCTCTCTTTGCCCACAAGTCAACCCTCCCCCTCACCACTCCTCTTTTTACAAAAATCAAACAACACCTTACTTCTCATCCCTTTTCCTTACACCCACCACTCCATCCATCCATCCTTTTTATTATTCTTTTCCCTCATTTCTCAAAGATCTCCCAAGCAACCCAAAATTTCTACACGTCCCAAGCTTTCGCAACTCTCCCAAGATCAACAAGTGTGGCCCACCCTCTCATCTCTCATCCCCATCATCAAGACTTCATCATCCACCGTTAAAAGTCGAGCATAGGAGCTTACAGGCCTACGGGAGCAAGAAGAAGGCCTAGAGGTGGGTGATTCATCGTTATTTCTAAATTTATGGCCCACCTATGTTGGGACTCAATTTGATTTATGTGATGTAATCATACGAGGGGCCCATAGTGGCGGGGTTCCCTCTACTCCACCGATCTCTCTCTCTCTCCCCATTGTGACGGTGTGGCCCACCCTATTATAGGTGAAGATCCACACCATCCACTGTTTAAATGGATCCAATGCCCTTCTTGTATATATATATATATATATATATATATATATATATATATATATATATATATATATATATATATATATATATATATATATATATTATTGATGTATATAAGTGCAGGTGGGCCACGTCCATGTGGGACCCACCATGATGCCTGTGTTTACACCGTCCAACGTCCCTGGACGTTGGACATGAGGGGAGCTAGCATGGAGTGCGTGTACTGCTGAGTTAACGTCAGTGGGTGGCTGACGGTGAAGTGTAGACCCCTCATGCAGGCCCCACTTTGATGAATGTTTATAATTCAAGCTGTCCATCCTATTTCTCAGATCATTTTAGGCGTTGAGCCAAAATTTGGGACCAATCCGATTCTTGGGCGAGCCATACCATAGGAAATAACAGTAATACCGTTAAAACCCACCTTGAATCTTCTATTCGCCAAGAACATGTTACATATTGGTCTCATTTGGTCGATCAGGGGCCGTAGAATCCAATGGCCGGGTTGGATGTCTCAGATGTAGGCTCTATCTATGAAAAACCACAGATTTTTTAAAAAAAATAATAAATAAAAACATCAAACAAGGCGGCGCTGCTGCCGCTGACACAAGGACGCCACAACGTCCTTGGACGCTGGCGGGCAGGGACCACGGGTCCCAACTGTGGGCCCCACTGTGATGCGTGTTGAATATCCATGCCGTTCATTAGGTGGCCCCTTAGGGCAGTGGGCCTTCTTCCAAAAATCGGTCGTATACGGTATACGGAACTCAGGTGGGCCATACCACCTAAAAATCATGTGAAGACATGCCTAAAATATATAAATTCACTTGATGGGGCCTACCTTAAATTTGGATGCGGCTGAGACTTGGTCTAAACCCTCAGCCAAGTGGGACGCACATAATGGGTGGGCTGGATTTGTGAACCACATTAAGTTGGGCCCTTGACCGTGTGACCTAATGGACGGTTGGGTGGCAAATAAGCATTACAGTGGGCCCTAGCCCCCTCCCTGGCCCACGTGACCTTATAAGCAAGTTGGGTGGCAAGTAAACATTTCGGTGCCCAGTCCTACTTCTGGTCCGCGTGACCCTACCAACGAATTGGATGATAAATAAACATTACAGTGGCCTCAGGGTCTGTGTGACCTTATCCACATATTAGATGGAAAATAAAAGTATATGGTGGGCCCCACATGGGACCCACTGATGTATGTCTTATATCGACTCCTCCCTATAGTGTGGACCCCTCTCCCTCACCATGATGTGTGCATTATCTACACTGTTCATTTATTTTGTGGGGCCCACCCTATTTATGTGCCCTAAACATGGGCCACCTTAGGCAAACCCACCATGATGAATGTGTTGGACCCACTGTCCTTCTAATTTTACCAATCATGGGCTGTTATATGAGGCCCATGTGATTAGGACCATTTCGATGTACTTGTGGCCCGTTGTGAGGCCCACTTTGACATATATAAGGCCCATATTGTGAGGCCATTGTGATGTATGCAAGGCCCATGAGTTATGGCCCATTGCAATGTACATAAGGCCCATTGGTGCGGCCCATGAATGCGGCCTACTTGATGAATATAAGGCCCATATGATACGGCCAATTGATGTACTTAAGGCCCAATGGGTGCAATTAGGTCCATTGCAATGTGTGATTCCTCCGTGGTGTATATAATAACGGGTAGTGTCTTGGGAACAATAATGGTTTGACATCTACATTGTAAGGATAATGCTGGTTAAATGTCCGCATTGTCACTCTCCCTAAGGTCTACTGATAGGCCCATACTTGTAGTGAGTAGGCCGTCTAAGCCCATCTTCGTTTTGCTCAAAGCCCATCACTATTTAACATGTTTAGTATAGATATATGATTCATGATCATACGCATCATATGTATGCTTAGTATGAGGAGTGACTGATCATAGCATATGCCTTTGGGCGGATTGTTTATGGGCTCCCTGATAGACGAAGTTGCCCTACATAAGCGCGCGGTACGCGCAAGATTGTTGCATGTTTTGTAGGGTGATTCATGCACTTGCATTTGTGTGATCATGATTATTGTATGCCCTAGCTACATCAGGGTCATAGTCTCCAAAGACACATCATGGGTGGCTAGATTGGATACCAAAAATGTTTGGTTCTAGCATACGGGCGTCATAGATGTCCCTATGTGAAAATTCCTAAACCCGATGGTACCAGAGGATGACTCCAACGTCGAAACCGAGTGGATATATGAGCGCGTGAGGGCCGAATACCAGGAGGCCGCGTCTCTCACTGTGTCGTGATCGGTTGGAAAGGGGTGTGGCCTTACTCGCCCGAGGGTAGGGGCAATACTAGGCTGAGTTTGACCAGCTCGTGAATGGATCCGCTATCGACATGTTGGATAGGTAGTGGCAGACTATTGGCCAGGTGGATAGTGAGGTTTCTTACGCTCACTTGGATTGTGCGGCTAGGAAAGCGACAATGCCATTTGGAGTGTACTAAACCCCAGTGATTATCTTGAATGAGAACTGTATTGACATGAGGATTTGGATGATGATTAACATGCTTGAGCTGCATCTTGCATCGTATGGTCTTAACATGACCGATAGCATTCATTCTTGCACCGCATAGTCTTGGTACGGCGAGTTGCATTCATGTACTCATCAGCACGATTCTGCATTACTCTGACCTTGCATTCTAAGCACGCTCATATTGCACACACACTTACACCACCCTCTAAGCTTTCTATAACCTTATTAACGATTGATGTGTGCAAGTGACGTCAGGACGCAGCCGTAGTCTCGCCGCAGTTGGAGCGTGCAACCGAGCTTCTGGAGTTTTTATTATTATCACTATCTTGTATTTCCCTTCATACACCTTGTACTCAAAGTTTTTTATCATAGTGGATTTTGTGATGGTGTTCTTGTGGTTATTGTTCGTGGGTTATGCTCATGGTTATGCTCATTACGAATCAAATTGATTATTAGAAATCCTCCTTGTAGCATCCCAGGATCGAAACCTGATATATGGGTATCGGGAGCCAAGAATGGGGTACTACGGAGGCTGTTGGCGCCGGATTCGGCGATCAGAAATTTTGTGAGCCCGGTTTCCAAGTTCGGGGCGTGACAATGTGTCTAGTCTCTAATCAATCTGTGTCAATGCAGGGAACACCATCATTTCAATCAAACATTGAGTCGAGTAAACTCCAGCACGCCCATGCATTATACCCACACACAAAAATTTAATACAAGCCAAATACAAGCCCTCATTCCTGAAGCATTAGATAATTAAGATACTTCCACCTATGATATCTACCAAGCACGGTGTAAAGTGTGGCTACATGACCCAACCATCTCTCCACTAAAAGGTAGTTGAACGAGTCTTCAACAATAGTAGGTAAAGACCCACTCATGTCATACAGGAGAACAAGGGATTTGAGGCTAGCTTATCCAGTAGGCAACGGGTAAAAATTGGCCTAAGATAAAATCGTGTGCCCCAACGATCTAGTGCCTAATGGCAATCGACTCTTGATCATCAATCTAAGAACATAGCACCAGACATGACGACATGGCAAACTTCTGTGGGCCCTACCATGATGTGTATGATATATCCACATTACCCATCCATTTTGCAAGATCATTTTAGAGCACAAGCCCGTAAACAGGCAGATCCAAAGCTCAAGCGGTCCACACCATATAAAAGCAGCGGGACAATGATGCCCACCATTGAAACCTTCTTAGGGTCTACCATAATGTTTATTTGTTATCCAACCCGTTTATAAGGTCACACAACCTCGATGAAGGAAAATCACAAGCATCAACTTAATCCAAAAACCTCATTGGCCTAAGGAAGTTTTCAATGGTAGGCATTCAGTCCCCCACTACTTTCTATGGTGTGGTCCACTTGGGCTTTGGATATCCTTTAATTTTGGTCTCATGTCCAAAAATGAGTTCGTAAAATAGATGGATAGCGTAGATAAAACACATACACCATGTGAGCCCCACAGAGTCCTTATGGCTATGTGGTGTTGGGTTCATTACAGTCCACCTCATGCAAAACCATAAAGACCAAAGGCACCGGGAAGAAAGCACCAATTTTGCAAAATAGGGCCACCACACACTTCCTGCTCAATTGTGAGAGAGAAGAAAAAAAAGGCACACCAGCCATATGATCTAAGGATGCCCGTAGTATTCAACAAGAGCCCCCAATCCTATTTTTCACCATCCGGGCTTTCTTCGGACCGCTGGTTCGTCCGTCTTTTCTTTTATTTTATTTTTTGACAAAAGCGGACTTGCAGTGAACCCTATAGTATAGTGAAATCAGATTGCGTACTGACTAACTCGGTACGCTCTTATCGTAATGAGTAAACTCAATTGGGCCCACCTTGAATGTATGTGATCTATCCACACCATCCATCCGTTTTTACATCTAATTTAAGGGGTTGAGCCCAAAATTGAAGCATATCCAATGATCAAGTGGATCATATCACTGGAAACAGTGGGGATAATGATTTCCACCCTAGAAACCTTTCTAGGCCCCACAGTGATGTTTATTTGTCATACAACCTGTTCATAAGATCACAAAGACATGGAATTAGGGAAAACACAAATATAGGTTTGATCCAAAACTTCTGTGCCTCTAAAGAATTTTTCAATGGTAGACGTTCAATTCAACTGTTTCATGTGGTGTGGACCATTTAAACGTTGGATATGCCTCGATTTTGGGGTCAGGTCATAAAATTATCTAGTGAAATGGATGGACGAATTGGATAAAATACATAAATCATGATAAACCTCATAAAGTTTACTCAGTACACTAAGCCTAGTGAGTTACTACGCAATCTGCTCCCATGCACATGTGGTGTGCGCACGGTGGGGCCCACCATGGTGTATGTATTTTATGCACGCTATCCATCCATTTTGCTAACTCATCTTAGTGCAGGAGACCAAAATTAAAGGACATCCAAAGCTCAAGTACACGACAATACGTGCAAAGCAGTGACTGTTGCAAAAATATTGATTTTAATAAAAATATATTTTAATAATAAAATAATATATAATATATAAAAGTTGTTTTGAAAAACACCTTTTTATGAGTTTTTGAGAATAGTCCCACATGGGAAAGGAAAGAGAAGAAAAACTGATTTAAATGAAAACAATGGAGTATTATAATATTTACCTACGTAGTCCGTGGACTATGGACCTTGCATGTTCCCGCGCGCGTGCTCGGGCTCGGGCACGGGCACGGGCTCGGTCTCGATCTCGGTCTCGGACTCGGACTCGGACTCGGTCTCGGTCTCGGGCTCGGGCTCGATGCAAGGGCATGGGCATGTGTGGCTGTAGAGGCGCTAGTGGCGCACTTTGCACTTCGCACGTCCGCATCGTGTCGGAAAGGGTCGCTCCTTCGCGACCTTGAGCGAACCGGAGCGAGACGTGTGCGAGTCGTAGTGCGACTGCGTGGCTTAGGCGGGTGGCTGGTTGGCAAAGAGACTAGAGAATTGAGAGAGAGATCTCTCAGTATATATAGACTGACTGAAAAGAGCTGTTGCAGCAGAAACTATAACAGTTAAGCCATTAGTGCAGGACCCAGCTGTAACTGTTGCATGGCTAGCCCAACAGTCAGAAAACGGCTAGCTGCTGTCTCACAACAGTCAGCATGCAGCAGATTAATGGTCCATGCACAACAGTCAGAAAACGGCCATAAAACGGCTAGTTTTTCAACAGCCAGAAATCGCTTAATGGAATTTAAGTCTCTGGACCATAACCCCCTAACCACCATAGCCTATAAAAGGAGGGCCTGGATGGGTTTCCAAAACATCTCAACTCACTCTAGCAAACCCATACGAACTGAGACAGTCATCCCCTCTCAACTAAAATACTCTAGTGCTTCCAGCAATATAGCAAGGCTTGAACCTTAGCTTGAAGAACAGACCAGTGGTGTGGTCTAGGACGGTTCAACTGAACCAATAGCTGAAGATTTGAACTGACCAGAGTAGTGGTCGAAACCATTTTTTCTCTTTCTTTTTCTTTCTTTGGGATTTTCTCTATATTGTAATACTGCCAGAAATTGTGAAATTGAGTTCCAATAGGTGGGTCTTCGTGTTTGCTGAACACAAACCCACACCAGGCTCGTCGTATCCTAGAAGCTATTTGCCTGTAACCTATCAGCTTACTCAATTCACTTGAGTAGGGGCAAATAACGCTTTAAGGACAGCGTTTTCAGACGTGCTTTAGTCTGTCCTTATTTTTGATTATCGTTATTTTCGGTTTCCATATTATACAGAAAATACATTAATTTGTATAAGTTTTCAACAGTGACCACTGAAAACTTCTGGAGGCCAATAAAGCTTTCAATCAGGCTGATATTTGTGTTTTTTTCCTTCATTCATGTCTGTGTTGACCTTACGAATGAGCAGGATGGTAAATATACATCATGTTGGTCCTTAGGAAAGTTTCAATGGTGGGCGTCACCGTCCCCGCTGCTTTCTACGCCGTGGTCCACTTGAGCTTTGGGTCTATCTTGTTTTTAGGCTCATGCCCTAAGTGGTCTCGCAAAATGAGTGGGCAACCTAGATATAACAAGATGTAGGAGCGGGTCAATTTTCGTATCAAAATTTTATTTTATTTTTTTAAGCTGATGCAGGGATGGATGTGATGAGGTGAGCACCATTTTCTCATTGGATAACTATTCTGAATCCATGGAACTTCTTTGGACTCTTCATAGATATACCTCAAATTCACGAGGAAAATAAGAAAATAAAAATAATTTCTAAAAATTCATAATAAATTTGATTGATAGATAAAAAATGAACTTACAACCTCTTAAATAATAATATAAACCCTACTATTTGTCAACCGTCATGATTCCTACTAGAACTCATGGTTTTTGCCAAAAAATAGTAAGTTTCCTATTTGGCTTAACCATGCTTTTGTACTAAGTTTTCTAATCACTTTTGCGGTTGGACGTAATCAAACTAAAACTTACTATAAATAGTAAAAGTGAAAATTCGACCGTCGATCTAATGGAATCTCGCAAATTTGGCGTGCGCAACCTGGCATAGCTAAAGTAGCGTCTCCTACCCCAAAATTATATATGACATGTTGGATAACTCATTCTGATTTGCGAGATATATCCGTTTTAAGCTTCTAACGATTCAGATCACTTCTGCCTCCAATCGGGCCTTTTTCGATCCATCTTGGTTATGAAATTGTAGGCAACCCACTCTACATCATACCACATACATCATGGTGGGGCCCATATACGTTTGCCTCATCAACGGGGTATTGCTATGTGTTTTACACTAGACAATCAGAGTCTGGGGAGAGAAAACCGGTGCAACGAACGTGGAAATATGTATATACCAACGTGGAAATATGTTCATATGACCTTTTCTTTTCAATTGTTCAGCTGACACCACATGAAGTCATGAGCAGTCATGTGAACCAATAAGAGGAAGTGGCACAGGAATTTGATGTGCCTTCATCACATTGGATCACTCGCTCATGAGTTAGATTGGGCCACGTCATCTGCTTGTCACAGATTAAAAATAATTATTTGTTGAAATATAATTGGGCGACATCACATTATTACATTTAATGCAGGGAAAAGGAACGTATTAACTGTTGGGTATTATCCTAACTGTGTGGGGATCACCTTAATGTATTTTTTGTATATCCAATCCGTCAATTTGTTTTTTCATCTCATTTTTTATGGTGATCCCAAACCTTAAGAAGGTCCAAATCTCAGGTGGACCATACCACTAAAAATAGTGATGAATGACCATTAAAAAATAGTGATGGACGGTCAGGCTCGACTGTCTCATTGACCTTCGTGCCAATGATTCCTACGGATCGGACAGCCCAACAGGCTGGGATAACCGACCGGACTGCCACAAACCTTGTTTGGTAACTCTTTTCCTCTGCAACCGTCCGTTTGGTGGCCCGTGAGATTCGAAGGGGCGAAGGAAGACGGAATGGAATTTCCAAGTACAAAGACCGTTGCCCTACCAGTAACGACTCTTTTCTTTACAACTGTCCGTTTCGTGGCCCCTGACTCGTGAGACCCAAGGGGCCAGTTGAGTGCAAACCGTGTTACACAGATTCCGTGTAACCTAAAGCTCTGTGGAGCCCACGGAGATGTCCATGTGAAATCCACTCCATCTATCGGTTTCGTAGGGTTATTTTCAAATTGAGAATCAGAAAAATAGACAATTCAAAAGTCAAAGTAAACCACAACTCAAGAAAAAATGGAGATTAAACTCCCACTATTGATACGTTATTTGAGGTTCACAGAAGTTTAGGATAACGATGATATTTATACATCATCTTGGTGGGAGTAACCTTATGAAGGGGTTGAATGTCATGGCCCATAAACGCTTCAATGCTCAGCACTTTCTGTTTCATATGGTGTAATCAACTTGAATTTTCAATCTTCCTCATTTTTTTACTCAAAGCTTAAAATAATCCGCCAAAATAGACCGGTAGAGTGGACTTCACAAAAACATCCATGTGGGCCCCACGTAGCTTTAGTTACGCTAGCTCCGTGCAACAGGGTAGGGGCGTACACCGGGTTGAACCGAGTGGAGCTGGCCTCAGCTCAACTCGACTCGGCCACTAGTTGACCCCAGTTCAGACTATACGGGAGAAAATTACTATTATAGACCTCACCTTTTATCCAGTGTCTTTCTTGAAGGATTCAAAACTTACCATCTTAAACCTTGCATGAATGATTTTTTGTTTAAGCAAGAGTATAATCATCCTCAAATGCCATCTTAAACCTTGCATGAATGATTTTTTGTTTAAGCAAGAGTATAATCATCCTCAAATGCCCTATCTGCACGTGCAAGGTCTAAGTTGGGAAGGTAAGTTTTACATCCTTCATAAAAAATGCCGGATAAAAGGTGGGGTCTATCATGGTAATTTTCTCCAGCTCGACTCTATCCCTAAACTTGGCTGGCTAGCTCGACTCAGTTCGATCAACAACTCAAGCCCGTTCGAGTTGGATTTGAGTCAAAATCGAGCCTCTGCAACATTTTCACAAACGTACAATGCATTTTCAATTTTTCACGGTATGTAAAACAGCTGCAGTTATTTACAAGTATTTCATCAACCCCTTATAGGCAAAGTCAAAATAAAATTTTTTTTTTTTAAAAAATGACATTTGTTTCGTATACATACCTTCTTTTCTATTAGCTGACACTTCGTCGAGTTAATCTATCAAATACTTGATAAGCAACTTCAATATCAAAGTAATTGAGTTATTGAACTAGTACAATTCGAGTTACATACGAGTTGGGGTACGATTTGAGCTAAGTTAAGTTTGGGCAAGTTTGAATTTGGTTTGAAATTTATTTTAGCTTAAAAAATTAACTTGACTCGAACTCAACTTTACACTTAGCTTAGAACCGAATCGAACTTTTCCGAGTCAAGTCAAAGAAAGCTAACCGAGCTAACTCATTCGTGTACACCCCTAATTACTCGCAACCTGCGTCGTTGTGCTCCGACCACATATGATGACGTCACGGATTCTGATAGACACGTAGCCGTCTGATCGGCGGGTCACATGCGCTTGCATCACACACGCGTCCCACACACATCAGCTGTCGCAGGGTCCACCCGGGCCCCACTTGCCACGGTGGAACTCCAATCCGTTCCCGAGGAAACTTACGTACGCTCCCCACTGAAGACACATGAACTAAACAACCGCACACGCGGCATGCACATAACCCTCGAATAAACTGTTAAAATCATGGACCCACTTTAGATGGGTCGGTGACCAACAATTACATCCAAATGCCCGATTGATGAACACAAATAGACATTTATATGGTGCTTAATAAGAAAAGTCTTCCTATCATATATTAGAATCGTCCAAATAATACGATATTAACGTCAAGACTTATCTAGAGTGGCTCCCACAATTTGGATGGTTTGTTAAGCAATATATTTTGTCAAGCGTGGAAATTTTCAGTGCATGGATATGAACCATCACAGTCCGCCAGAGTAACAAATCATTCTCGTGTAACATTCCCGAGGACCTTTCCCGTTACGACATCAGGTTGGAAACCAGATGGACGGCTGATATTAGCCTGTTCTCTGCTCGGCAACACCAAGGTCGGGAACGGATTGGCTACTCCCCCTGACGCCAGCTCTGTGGCTGGTGTTCGGTGCTCTGTGGGCCCCACCATGATGTATGTATTTCATCCATTCCGTTCATCCATTTTTAAAGGTTATTTTATTGATTGATCCAAAAAATGAGAGGGATATAAATCTCAGGTGGACCACGCTACATGAAAACAATAGCAATTGGATATCAACCACTAAAATCCTCCTATGGCCAAATATACTGTTTATTTGACATCCAATCTGTTGATTAGGTCATACAAGCCCAGATGAAGAGAAAAAACAAATATCAGCTTGATCCACAACTTTTATGGCCCCCAAAATGTTTTTAATTGTCGGCCCTCATTCAACACTTTTTCCTATAATGTGGTCCACTTGAGGATTGGAAATACCTCATTTTTGTACTCCTACTGTAAAATAATCGGTAAAAACAGATGGATGGCATGGATGAAACACATATATCATGGTGTGGCCCACATAGCACCGACCACCGGCCATTGGCTGGTGTCATGGGGAGTAGCCAATCCGTTCCCCGCAAGGTCGGATCGTGACGCAGCTGCAGGGACAGCACGATTGCTTTCCACATAGGCCATGTGACGACGTCTTCACGTCCAGGGGCCCACCTCTCGTAGACTTTTCTTGAGGCGGCTGGTTAGGGCTAGCAAACGGTTGAGAATAGGAGCGGTGCTCAGCTGGGTTCGACTCTTAGCCGAGCCGATCGAATCGGAGCGGCTCCTCTGAAAGTAGAAAAAAGCTTTGGTGGTCTTGAAGATTATGGTGATCCGAACGTATGCACACTAAAATTTGCACACGTGGCATGCATGTTCCTTGAATGAAATCCTCTGGTGGTCTGGCCTGATTTGTGGACATTTAATGGAGGAGTAGACCAGATCAACAGACTAACTGTTCGTCAATCTTTTACATTGGTCCCACTATGTGATCGGTTTGTAAGCAGATGGGTCTTGGCGCTGTCTGAAGATTCTGAACCGTGTTAAGTGTTTTATCCACGCCGTTCATCGTTTTCCTAGATCATTTTAAGATATTATCAAAAAAATGAGTTAGGTCCAAGCTTAAGCGAACCACAAAGTGGGGATTGAACGTCCTTCATTAAAAACTTCTTACGAGCTGGAAAAGTTTCAGATCAAGCTGGTATATGTGTTTTAACTTCATCCACATCAAAATGCCCTTGTGAATAGGTTGGATGGTAAAAAACTATCACGGTGGCCCTTAGAAGGTTTCAACGTGGCTATCGTTATCACTGCAGCTTCTTTTGGTGTGGTCCACTGGATCTGTGGACCTGCCTAATTTAAATTAGGGGTCAAATCTTAAAATGATCTGATAAAAACGATGAACAGTTTGGATAAAACACTTGCATCACGGTGGCCCCACGGAACCCTTCCCGGAAGAATTACCGTTCGGGCGGCGGATTGGCTAGGGTACCACACACCAGCTATATAGCTTATGTAGGTACGTGTCCTGCGAAGAGGATCGCTGATGCTCATCGAGCTCCGAGTTGTACCAATGGTTCAAAGGAGATCAGAGTTACATAGCCCCCAAAATGATGTATTTATTATATCAACACCACTCATCCATCCATCGAGATCATTTTAGAGCATGAGCTAAAAAATTTAATCATATCCACATCTAAACTAGACCACACCACAAATAACAGTAAATAACAGTAAGGGATAATGATTTTCACCGTTAAAACATTCGTAGGGCCCACCATAACATTTATTTTCCATCCAATCTTTTCATAAGGTCACAAAGACCTGGATGAAGAGGAAAAACAAACATCATATTGATCCAAAACTTATGTGACCCCAAAAAGGGTTTCAATGGTAAACGTTCAATCCCATACTGCTATTTGCATTGTGGTCTACTTTATCTTTAGATCTATCTTATTTTTCAGCTTCAAGCCTTAATTAGAGCTCCCCAAATTGATAGATAGTTTGGATATAACACATACCTCATGATGGACTCACAGAACTTGCTGACATGAACACACCAGCTAGATGGTATCAGGATGATACTTGTGGGCCGTGGCTAGAGTTTACTCTAGCAGCAATGACCTTACGAATGGTTTGGAGGCGTATAAACACTGCCGTCGACTTCAAGACCATTTAAACATATGCCATATAAATTACTGTGTGCTTGTGATTTCGTTACACTTTTTTATTGGCACTCAGTCACCTAACAAAACATGCTCAATGAAGACTGTTGAGGTCAAAATCTGGTCAGCCCTCTTCCCCTCTTCACATATTCCGAGCAGATGACGAACCTTGTTCCCTGCACACAAACCGTGAGCAATGGAGACCCTGGCTAGGCCGGGGGACCCTCCGATGCCTAAGTCAGGACACTGAAATCTGGGTCTAAGTTGGGGAGTGAGGAAAGAGAGTGCCAGATATTGCCCAGAATCCGCAGATCGTGTGTTACGGCGTGCGTATCTGCGGGCGAGATAATAGGACATATCCATATGCGGCAGTTTCTCCACTTAGCGCGTGGAACCTTTAACCTTGGAGGTGCCTCGGCTCGGCCAGACCGAGGGAGATAGCATCGCTCCGAGCCGATGATCGCTCGTGAGTAACGTAGCTAGTCATCCGATGTTATGATGGAAGTCCGCTCGGAGTTAATCGTACAACTCGAATGCCTTCCCTACCGTCTGCCCTTGGAAAGAAGGCGGTCAAGGATGGGAGCTTCACCCATCTTAACCCGCCTCCCTAGTTTTATGCTGAGGTTCGGACCCTCCGCCCGGACTAGTGGATCGTCGATCCCTCCGATAGTAGTCGGCTCGGATCTTCCTGTAACAGAAGCCCCCACTCTCTGAGGTCAGTCATGAGCTCGGAGAGTAAGTAATGGGAAGATCAGTCGCCTCGGCCCTTTGATGCATTTATGGTTCTCGTGTGAAACATCACGTCCTCGGGATTTAGCGACTGCGGGCTAAGCCTGAGCAAACACGTGGCGACGGTTAGGATTCCGAAGCGTCACCATCCTGTGAGTGATCGCAACGTGCACTCGGGGTGTCGTATCGAGCACTCTTTTCTGCGCCCAGGCGCCGTTTCGATTATCCAGGCAGGACCATCAAGGCGGATGGCGTTACTTTTGACAGGCCTTGGATCACCAATATGGCGCCACGTCGGACTCGGAGTCGGCGCACAATGATTCCGTTGCAGCCATTACTGCAGGCCATTTAATGTAGAGTTCCCTCAAGTCTATAAAAGACCCGTCCGGGGTCTTCATCCAGTTCTTACCATTTGCATTTGAGTTGTTTATCGGAGAAGGCGATTTCCAGCAGAAGCGATTCCCGGCGTAGTTTCTACACTTGCTAAAGTGATCTCTGGTGAGTTCGATTCTCAACACTACTGTTTCGAGATGTCTTCCGATATGGAGACTGTTAGGGGCTACAATGATGACTCCGAGTCGGGGAGTTCTGGTAATGGAAGAGAGGCCTCTGAAGGTCCTTTCGAAGCCGTGCCTTTGTATCCTCGACCCCAGAAGCAGACGGTGGCGGGAGCTCGGATGCGCCAGGCCAGTAAGAAGGCCAGCAAGAAAGGGACGACACGGGCTCCTAGAGCTGCAGTCGCTGATGTCACAGAGATGCCCCCTGGTGGACGGGCGTCGGAATTGGTTCCAGGGGGCTCCATAATAACGGAGTCTCAAATGGAATGGATCCGTATGGAGTTCGACATACCACACTCCGTTCGGATCAGGGCCCCTGAGCCCACCGATGCTGCTGGCGCTCCCGCGGCCGGGGAGATAGCCATATTTTTATGCGGGCTACTATGCGGACTCCGCCTCCCGATGCACCCCTTCATCCGAGTTCTAACCGCTTACCTAGGACTCGCGCCTGGGCAACTTACGCCTAATGCTTGGAGGGTGCTGGTTTCCGCTTACATCATCTGGCACCAAGTCGGGAACTCGGAGTTGACACCCGCCGAGCTGATGAACCTGTACCTGGTCAAGCACGAAGGTAGAGAGCCATGGTACTACTTCGCGACCAGAGGTAGCAAGGGGTCAGGGCTTGTCTTGGGTCTTCCATCCTCGAACAAGGACTGGAAGAACAAGTGGTTTTGGGTCGCGGGTGAATGGGAGGCACCGGCAGTGGAGATTAGGGTTCTGTCGACTCGGGTTCCCACCCGCTTCTCAATGCCAGGTCGGATCGAGATTTCTTTTACACATTGTTTTTTACTTCAGCTTTTCTTATAAAAGAATTTCTTTTTGTTTTGCAGTCTTCGCGAGGGGCGTGCCCTTCGTTACCTCAGACCAAAGGAACCAGATAGCCAAGGCGAGGACATACTCGGAGGAGCGTCGCTGCTGGTCGGACCTGGTCACGGCTGCCAACCTTCACCGATCGGGGCTTTGCAAGACGAGGCCGCACCCTACTTCGCTCAGTGAGTATTTTTGCTTTCAGCCAGTGTATCTTTATTGGTCCGAGGTAACGCTATTGTTGGGGTCAAAATGTGCTAAGTCCGGAGACTCGGATTTCATTCCTCGGATCGCCGAGAGATATGTTGATCCGAGGGGAGATTATGAGCCGATGAAATTCGGAGACGAAACTGAGA
This sequence comes from Magnolia officinalis, assembly GCA_021015155.1. Taxonomy (NCBI): domain Eukaryota; kingdom Viridiplantae; phylum Streptophyta; class Magnoliopsida; order Magnoliales; family Magnoliaceae; genus Magnolia; species Magnolia officinalis. The sequence goes on along the minus strand of JAJHSJ010000006.1, from coordinate 87,086,654 downwards.
AAACGGTTAAGTCGGTTCATACGGTCTATCAGCATCTAAGGTATACCTCGGCCAATTCACTTCGGATTATTCGAAGGAAGAGAGGGCGACGTAAGAACGGGACGTCATCCCGCGCATCTCGGGATAGAATCTTTTGTTACGGGGATCTCAAGATCTCGCTAACGGAAGGAAATCCAATCTCCGTGATATTGGGAGAAGATCTCGTATTCGTCATCAAGAGAAGAATCCTTGTACGATAGGGAGTATTTTCTCACATCTATAAATAGGCTGGACCATTCACCATGAAAGGTACGCAAAAAACTCTCTCCAGAACTCCTCAATACCATAAGACCCAGATTCCTAGCCTGACTTTGGCATCGGAGGGTCCCCTGCTCTAGCCAGGGTCTCCTTTGTCTTCTTTCTGTGCAGGTATCCGAAGGTCCGAGTGGGGAGAACCAGATTTTACATCAACAGTTTGGCGCCGTCTGTGGGAAACGTACGAAAAGCCATCCCCCATTATTCCAATCATAATGGTGATGACGAGAAGAACAATTCAGGAAGAAGATTTAAACGAGGTGGCCGTTACAGGGCCGGCGGCCCACCCGCCACCGCAGGCTGCTCAAAATCCGCCTAATAATCGCCACCGAGCCACGGCCGCAGCAAACAATAATCAACGGGCTCGGAGCGATGGGCGATTGGACCAGGAAGTCCAGGAAATTCGGTCCGACATGAACGTGATGAAGCAAATGCTCGAGCGGCTATACCAGCAACAAGTGCAGCAGCCCTTCCAAGGGGAAACCGCGCATGCCCCAGCATCGGCAGATCATGCGGTTGATCCCCAACCCTCTGCACCACGATCGCTCCATCAACCTAGCCAACCTCAATTGGTCTCCGAGCCCCATCCGGCTCAGTCGGCCAATGCCGTCCTACCTCCCACAGATCTTCGCCATGAGATAGATCGAAGGAGGCGTAGTCGGCCCCCAGCCGAGGGAACGGCCGAAAGCGGCGAACCGTGGAAGGCCGACATTCAAGACTTTAAAAGAGAAGTGCGAGAAGAAATGGCGAAAGAAATGGCAGATATGAGGCAAGGACGAAGCACGTACCCGGCTAGATCCGAGGCAAGAGCGTCCCCTTTCGTTGACGAGATTATGCAAGCTCGGTTGCCTGAAAGGTTTCGATTACCTCAAATCACTCCTTTCGCCGGCAAAACCGACCCGACAGAGCATATCGAATGCTTCAAAACCTATATGGAGCTCCACGACGCTTCGGACGCGGTAATGTGTCGAGCCTTTTCCCTTACGCTGACCGACGTAGCTCGGCTGTGGTTTAAACAGCTGAGACCGAGGTCCATCAGCTCATTCACCGAATTGAGTGACGCCTTTCTCACCAATTTCATCGGTGGAAAAAAGAAATTAAAGCCCCCTGCTCATTTGAATAATATAGTCCAGAGGCAGGGAGAGCTATTGAAAGATTACATCAAGCGTTTCAATCTCGAATCTCTTCAGGTTCGAAAACACTCAGAAGAAATAGCACTCAACGCTCTCATGCAAGGAGTTAGAGACAAGCCGTTTCTGGCGTCTCTGGACAAAAACCCGCCCGACACATTGGCAGAATTTATGACACGGTCGGATAAGTATGCAAATGCCGAGGAAGCACGGATCATGCGTGAAACCAAATCTTTGGTCAAAGAGCCAGCCAAAAAAGCCGACTCGACTGAAGGGAAAAAGCGCAAAGATGACCAAATGCGTGACGAACGACGATTGAGCAAACGACCAGATCGGAGATTTTCCACATATACCCCCCTGAATAAAACTCAGGAACAGGTATTGATGGAAATCAAAAGAGAAGATTTCGTCAACTGGCCCAATAAGCTCAGAAGTAATCCTAATCGGCGGGACAAGGACAAATACTGCCATTATCATCGTGATCACGGGCATAACACTAGTGACTGCCGTCATTTAAAGGAAGAGATCGAGCGACTCATAAAAGAAGGCCGACTCAAAGAACATGTGGACAAAACCGGGACAGCCGAGGGACGACAGACCGAAAGACAACCCATGGAAGAAATTCGGACGATTATCGGCGGTCCGCGAGGCGGGGGCGATTCAAACAACGCTCGGAGGAATCATGCGAGGAAGCTTAATCAGCCCGAGTCCGAGCTCTTGATTATAGACCGACCTGCGAAAGAAAAGAGAAGGACGAAATATTGCGTCACGTTCACAGAGGAAGATGCCCGAGGGATCCATCACCCTCACGACGACGCGCTAATTGTCACCTTGACTATCGCCAACAGGAGAGTATTCCGAATACTCGTTGATACGGGGTCATCTGCAGACGTACTATTTACTCAGGCGTTCGATAAAATGGGAGTGGAACGATCCACGCTACGTCCCGTTCGAACCCCATTAATCGGTTTTTTCCGGGGGACAAGTGCTGCCCGAGGGGATTGTCTCATTACCGCTCACCGCTGGCAGTGCCCCGAATCAGAAGACGATGATGATTGATTTTTTGGTCGTCGATCAGCCTTCGGTATACAACGCCATACTCGGCCGACCTTCTTTAAGTCTTCTGCAGGCCGTAGTATCCACATATCATCTTTCACTGAAATTCCCGACTGACTCGGGAGTAGGAGTTGTGAAAGGGGACCAGCAAGATGCGAGACGATGTTACATGGTAGCTGTAAAAGGGTCTGCCGACGGAAAGTCGGTCAACGTTTCAACGATTGAATCGTTAGACCCACGGGGTGAAGGACATGAACGAGGGCGGCCGATTGAAGATCTTATTTCAATTCCCTTGCTCGAAACAGACGAGTCCAAGACAGTGCAAATTGGCTCATCCTTACGACCCCCCTTGAAAGAAAAATTGATAGCCCTGCTGCGTAGGTATGCCGACATATTCGCCTGGAGTCATGTAGATATGCCCGGAATTGATCCGTCTGTAATTACTCACCGACTCAACATCGATCCGTCTTATCGACCGATCCGGCAGAAGCGGCGACCGCTCGGACCCGAACGATATGCCGTCATCGAAGAAGAAGTCAGCAAGCTCCTCCAAGCTAGCTTTGTCGAGGAGATACAATATCCGGAATGGGTCGCGAATGTCGTACTCGTAAAGAAACCCAACGGGAAGTGGCGAGTCTGTATTGATTATACTGACGTAAATAAAGCCTGCCCGAAGGATAGCTTTCCGCTCCCGAGGATAGATCAGTTAGTTGATAGTACCGCTGGACATGAGCTTCTCAGTTTCATGGACGCGTATTCAGGGTATAATCAAATTGTAATGCATGAAACAGATAAATCAAAAACAACCTTTGTCACTGACAAAGGTCTTTACTGCTACCGAGTGATGCCATTTGGTTTGAAGAATGCCGGCGCAACCTACCAAAGATTAGTTAACAGAATCTTTGCTCGGTTGATAGGTCGCACCATGGAAGTATACATCGACGACATGCTCGTCAAAAGTGTACACGCGGAAGACCATGTAGACGATTTGGAGGAGATGTTCCTCATCTTACGGGAATTCCGGATGAAGTTGAATCCGAATAAATGTGCCTTCGGGGTAAGCTCTGGAAAGTTCCTCGGATTCTTGGTCAGTCAGCGAGGGATAGAGGCGAACCCAGAAAAAATAAAAGCTTTGCTCGATATGGAATCTCCTAAAACCATCAAAGATGTCCAAAGGTTAACCGGACGAGTTGCAGCACTAAATCGGTTCTTATCCAAAGCCACGGATAAATGTCTTCCCTTCTTCAAACAGTTGAAGGGTCGACAGGCCATGGATTGGACGGAAGAATGTGAAGCGGCGTTTCAGCAATTAAAATCATACCTCGGATCCCCACCTCTCCTGTCAAAACCCGAACTAGGGGAGTCTCTGCTCCTCTACTTAGCGGTATCCGAGGCGGCAGTTAGTTCGGCCCTTATTCGAGAATCCGAAGGAAAGCAGCTGCCGGTTTATTATGTTAGCAAAGCATTACTGCCTGCAGAAACCAGATACCCACATTTGGAAAAAGTAGCGTTGGCTCTAATAACTTCTTCCCGCCGACTTCGACCGTATTTCCATGCCCACACCATCATCGTGATTACTGATCTTCCACTCCGCCATGTTCTGCAAAAACCAGAGGCATCTGGCCGACTCACGAAATGGGCGATCGAACTGAGCGAGTTCGACATTCAATTCAGACCGAAAGCGGCTGTCAAAGGACAAGCCGTGGCAGATTTTATTGCGGAGGCAACGCCGTCAAACGACCTCTCAGTCAACACTAGGCCCGAGAATACTGCAGTTCCGATATGCCCTGTTACATGGAAATTATTTGTCGACGGATCTTCCACCTCTAAGGCAAGTGGGGCCGGAATAGTACTGGAAACCCCCGATCGCACATATATGCAGTATGCCTTACGACTTGGATTCCAGGCGACAAACAATACGGCGGAATATGAAGCATTGTTGCTCGGCCTCCGACTCGCAGCTAGCATGGGAGTTACGCACCTAAACGTGTTCAGTGATTCTCAGTTGGTCGTTAATCAAGTTACCGGTGTATATCAGACACGGAAAGATCAATTAAAGGCGTATATGGAAAAAGCGAAGAGAAATGATCAGCGGATTTCAGCTCTGCCTTGTTACTCGGATCCCTCGTACGGAAAACAGTAAGGCCGATCTATTAGCCAAGCTCGCCTCTGCCGATGAAGATGACATACCCCGGTCTGTTCCTATCGAATTCGTTGCTGAACCGAGTATAAACGAACCATTTAGCTCGGTCGTCAACACAATCGATTCAGAGCCTTCCTGGGCCGATCCAATCATTCAATATCTTGGTAATGGTAAGCTGCCTGAAGATCGCACTGAGGCTCGACGAATTAAAATCCGTGCCTCCCGTTATACCATGCTTAACGGGACCCTATACAAAAAAGGATTCTACGCCCCATTGTTGCGGTGCCTCAAACCCAGCGAGGCAAATTATGTGTTAGGCGAAATCCATGAGGGAATCTGCGGAAATCACTCTGGAGGGCGATCTCTCGCCCATAAGGTTTTACGACAGGGATATTATTGGCCTACGATCCAACACGACGCTCATAAACTCGTCCGAAGATGCGACAAATGTCAAAGGTTCGCGGCTATTCCGAGGCAAGCTCCCGAGACATTAACGCCGATGACTGGTCCTTGGCCCTTTGCACAGTGGGGGATCGACATTATAGGCCCACTACCAATGGGAAAAGGTCAGACCAAGTTTGCTGTGGTAGCAGTAGACTACTTCACAAAGTGGGCCGAGGCAGAACCGTTGGCAAAAATAACCGAGCAGAAGATCATAGATTTTGTATGGAAGAATATAATCTGTCGGTTCGGAGTACCCCGCACCATCGTCACCGATAATGGAAGGCAGTTTGATAATAGAAGTTTTCGTGAAATGTGCGCCAACCTCGGAATCAGAAACGCATATTCCTCCCCTCATCATCCTCAAACTAATGGGCAGGTTGAGGCAGTCAACAAAATCATCAAGCAACATCTCCGGACCAAGCTTGACCGGGCCAAAGGAACGTGGGCCGAAGAACTCCCGAAAATTCTTTGGGCCTATCGGACTACGGCTCGGACCGCGACAGGAGAAACTCCTTTCTCACTCGCCTACGGCTCGGAAGCCGTCACACCCGTTGAAATCGGATTACCGTCGGCCCGAGTCATTTCATTCAACGCGGAAGAAAATGAAGAACTATTAGCACTCGGACTCGACCTCCTGGACGAGCAAAGGGAAATGGCACGACTGCGTACGGAAGCCCGGCAACGACAAGTGGCCCGATTTTTCAATGCCCGAGTCAAAATCAGGACATTCCGAATGGGAGATATGGTTCTCCGAAAAGTGTTTGCCAACACAAAGGAACTTGGATCGGGCACATTGGGCCCCAATTGGGAAGGACCTTACATCGTCTCGGAAACCGTCCGACCGGGAACATATCGGTTAAAAGATCTAAATGGGCAATCATTGCCTCATCCTTGGAACGCTGAGCATCTTAGGATTTATTATCCTTGACTCGGCACTCAAAGATTGTCAAGAAAGGTTGAAACCAAATCAGATGAATAAAACCAAACGTTTCCATTCATAGACCATGTATATTCTTTCATTCTATATGGGTTTAAAAAAAAAAAAAAAAAAAAAAAAAAAAAAAAAAAAAAAAAAGGGACACAAAACTGGGCCTGATCATTGCCCTGAGGTGTCCCCAGATGGACCAGCATCGCCCCCGTGCGTGACATCGGCGGTTTCCAGATTCTCGGACTCTGAGGCTCCTGCCCCCTCAAGTTCGGATAGGTCGAGGTCGGGAAAAGCCTTCTTCATGTCCTGGACGCATTCTAGGTACCCGCCCTGGAATAGGCGGTCCCTCTCGTCTTCGAATTCCGCGGACTCGAGGAAAGTTTGGACGGCCTGGTCCTTGGCCTTTTCGGCCTCCTGGGTCTTCTCGTTAGCCTGCTGGATGAGTCCCGCTGCCTCAAGTTTGGCCCGAGCCAAATCGTCCGCACAGGAAGCGTGAACTGCAAGAATTCGTCGGTTTTCCTCTTCAGCCCGGGACAGAAGAGCCAGTACTCGAGCTGTCTCGGCTTGCGCCTCATCGAGAGCTCTCCTGGAAAAAACCGCCTCTGCTTTTGCATCTTCGGCAGCTTTCCGAGCCAGGGCCGCTTCGCCCATTAGGACACCGACTTGTATTTCGGCGTTCTCGCGTCTCCCCTCGGCCTCTGACAAGAGAGTCTGTAGCCGGTGGGCTGAGGACAGTTCCTTGCTGGCCTTAACCAAGCAGGGAGCAAGTTCAAAAAGCACCCTCGCCGCATGACCGACGGTTTGTGTTGCAGGAGCATTGTAGAGGCTGATGAACTCTTTTTCACTCCCATGGGCTAAGGCCCAAGGAACCATCCCCGACACCACAGTCCGCAAGACGGACGACTCTTCTTGACTCGGCTCCTCCCTTCTGGAGGATGTCGCTCTCGCCTCCTCCCCTCTGGAGAATGTAGTTCTCACCTCCTCCCTCGAGACATCTGCTGCAACACGTCCCGAGTCGGGCGCCGCGGCATGAGCCTCCGTAGCCGTGACCTCCGTAGCTACCGGTCTATCTTCCGGATCAGAAATCACGACGACAGGAGGAGTCGAAGAACCGACTGGTTCCTTCTCCTTCCGCACTACTTTTGGCCTCTTCTGCGGTCGCGGTTCCGACAGAAGAACCGAGCGCGGGGGAGCCTTAATCTTTGAGACCGCCCTAAGCAGAGGCCGAGCTCCAGTCATCTCTGTGGGGGATGGGTCAGGAACGACCCTAATATGAGGCCGAGCTTCAGGCAAATCTGAAAAGAAAGACGGAGATAGTCAGAAAATATTCAAGAAACATTTAAAGATACATCATCAATTACCTGTGACGGCCGAGTCTAAACCTGCGAGATGGAGGCGTTCGGGCTGTAAAAGCACCTTCCAAGACCTATCCGCAGGGTTTAAAGCCTTCAACTCTTCGATCCGAGCTAAGGCACTGGATCCGAGCTTTTGTCGCTTCTTCGGGATATCTGTCAGACACAAGTTCATCAGAGTCAAGACAGTACGGAGATGAAGATGAGTGAGGCCGAGTCAAAAGATACGCTGAATCACCTGCTTTTTGAAACGCCCGAGGGACACGAGCCTCGTACGGCCCGGACTCAGCCATCTCCCATCGGCCGCAAGCCCAAAACCAACGTTCTCTCCAATGTTTGTTGGAAGTGGGTGGGTCGGTTATTAAGGATCCGCCTCCGCCCCGCCAGGCAGCAAAGACATAAAAACCGGGATAGTTCGGATTTACGCGAACTTGATATAAGTGGAGGAATTCGTCGACAGATAGAGGCGGCTGCTCCAATTCGGCCCACAGCACTGCACATCCAAATAAGTTCCTCCACCCGTTCGGAACTATCTGTCCTGGGGCTATCCGAATCCGAGATAAAACGCCTCGGACAATGGGCTGAAGGGGCAGACGCAAGCCGCATTGCATCGCGACTTGGTAGATTGCGACCGCCCCAGCGGGAGGGTGGTCTGGCAAGTCATTCGGGCGAGGGAGATAGGTAATGACCGACTCGGGGATATGGTACCCGATTCGGATTCGGTCCAGGTCCGCTTCGGTCAGAACCGAGGGAACTGGACCACTTAGATCGTCTCCCGATCCGTCTCCTTCGGACTCAGCCTGTGTCGAGCATTCGACAGGTGCCGATCCACTGGCCCCTTGAGTCGGCTTATCAGCAGGAACTGACCCAAACGTTCCCCCGACAATCAGCGTTTCTTCTTCCTCCTCTTCCTCCTCTTCTTCCAAATCCATTGGAAGGTTAGGCCTCCCCGGACGAGTTACCAGGGACGACCCACCACAAGAGGGACCAATGGAAGCAGGGCGTTCTGCCGGAGCTTCAGTAACCCTCTCAGAGAGAAAAGCAGCGTTTGCATCGACAGCTATCTCTGTCAGTAGAGAAGGCGATTCCGCAACGTTCCAAAAACGTTGCGCTTCGCCTTCGTCTCCGGAAATTCCCTCCTGAGGACTCTGAGAACCTCTTGCCGCCATTTTCGATAATTAAAGAAGGAGGAAGGACTCACCGGAGAAGAAAGCGGAAATGGCGTCGCTGACAGATAAGAAGGAAGGAGAAAGAGGAAGAACTGAAGAACTTCAAAGAGAGCGGGAATGGCAGTAGAAGTTTGAAATGCGGGGCCTCCCCCTTTTTTATAGGGGCGCCAGATGGCAGAGGCTATTAATGAGGAAATGATTCGACTTCTGTCTCGACTCCCCCGTTCGACACGTGGCGCACGCCGATCAACAACTTTAATGACTTTGCTACGTGTCCTATCCTCATTGGTTGACTGGACAGTTTGGCGGCTGTCAGCGCACGCGACGTCAAGAAATGAACCGTCTCCATCAAAAGCGACACGGAATGCATTAAATGCTTATATATTTTCTCGGCCTGAGTTATGAACCGACTCGAATGCTTGCTACTCCTTGGCGTTATAGGAAACGCATGGAGTAGGGGGGCTTATGTTGGGGTCAAAATGTGCTAAGTCCGGAGACTCGGATTTCATTCCTCGGATCGCCGAGAGATATGTTGATCCGAGGGGAGATTATGAGCCGATGAAATTCGGAGACGAAACTGAGAAAACGGTTAAGTCGGTTCATACGGTCTATCAGCATCTAAGGTATACCTCGGCCAATTCACTTCGGATTATTCGAAGGAAGAGAGGGCGACGTAAGAACGGGACGTCATCCCGCGCATTTCGGGATAGAATCTTTTGTTACGGGGATCTCAAGATCTCGCTAACGGAAGGAAATCCAATCTCCGTGATATTGGGAGAAGATCTCGTATTCGTCATCAAGAGAAGAATCCTTGTACGATAGGGAGTATTTTCTCACATCTATAAATAGGCTGGACCATTCACCATGAAAGGTACGCAAAAAACTCTCTCCAGAACTCCTCAATACCATAAGACCCAGATTCCTAGCCTGACTTTGGCATCGGAGGGTCCCCTGCTCTAGCCAGGGTCTCCTTTGTCTTCTTTCTGTGCAGGTATCCGAAGGTCCGAGTGGGGAGAACCAGATTTTGCATCAACAGCTATCATAATTATTCTCTTGCGCAGGCATGGCCGAGGCGTCTGGTTCTAGGAGGAGGAAAGCTGCGCTGACCGCGGAGAAGATGCTGAGAGCTGAGCCTCCGACGAAGATAGTTCGGAGGAAGAAGGTCGCTCAAGGAGTTCGTCCTTCAGGCTCCGTCTCAGTGGTCGCGGCTCGGGGGACGACACTTCCCCCTATCCCGAACATCTCAGTTCAGGATACAGCTCCATTTCCTGCCGCAGCACCTTTGGTTGAGGGACCATCTGCATCTGCAATTGTGTCCTCAATTCCAATACTACCGGGTGCAGCCACGGTGCCCCTGGTAGGCGTTGACATGGTCGCACCTTTGGGCGGTCTTAATCTTGCCTCTGCTCCAGCAACCGGGGCAACCCCCCCTCCGTCCGTCGTCGTCCCCCCCACCGAGGGAACTCGGCCCAATCCTCCATTGATAGCCGTGGCATCATCTTCCGAAAGGGAAGAAGCCGTTCGGATGGCTGATGCCATGATTACCCACCCAGGTAATGAGGAGTGGAGACTATACGCGATGTCAAGGGTGAGGCTCAACCCTCGGCTGATAGTCGAACGGGAGCTGAGGAGGCGGCGGGCTTGGCTCAAGTTGGCACGAGCAGAGGAGCATTCGAACCGGGTTATCACATGTCTTGCTTGACAGACTGGGCGGCGAAACATGTTACAGAGGAATCTATTTCGCGCCTTCTTGATAAACCGGACGACTGCTTCTTAGAGGATTTGGCTGGAGTCTTCTACCAGGTACTTCCCGCCTCTTCCCTTGATGAAGTTGTAGCTGTTTTTGTATTATTATCTTTTCTCATTTTCTTGTCTTGGATCAGTCCGTTCCGAGGATCCTCCTATGCTGGGAGAGGGTCCGTGAGCGTCGAAAATTGACGCTGAGGTCGAAACCCTCAGGAGCGGGGTGGGAGCTCTCCGAGCGGAGACGGAGATTCTTAAGACGAAAGCGGGGGTCTTACGGGACAAGGCTTCTATCTTTCAGCTGGAGCGGAGCAATCTGTGTCATCAACTTGAAGGTAGCAGGTCTGAACTGCTCCAGCTTCAGGGAGTCGCGAAGGACCTAGAGGCGCGACGTGATGTAGCAGTAGCCGAGCTGGATCGTGTCAGGGCCCACGCTGACACCCTAGTTGAAGAGACTGCCCGACTGAGCGAGGACCTGGAGAAAACCAAAGACGAAGCTGTAGAAGAGAAAAGCAGAGCCGTTGCTACGGCTCTGGAGACTCAGAAGGCCGAGGCTGAGGCCTCCTTGGCAGCGGCAATTGCTGCGGCAATTGATACATATAAGACCTCCAAGGAGAGGAATGACGAGGCTGCCAAGTTCTATAACCGCGGCTATGACGAATGCCTTGTCGAGGTCCAGAAGTTGTACCCAAACCTTTACCTCGATCCCCTCCTACCTGAGGACCCTGCCGATACTGCTGCCGAGGCGACCAGCTAGGATCAAGCCCCCGGTTCCCAAGCTCCTCCGACCTCTTGAAGACTCCGATTCTTTTACTTGTATTCTTTTCGTTTTTTTTACTATGTACTATGTACTTTACATTTAGAACATATAATGAAAGAACTCAATTTTGGATCACCTCCCTTTTTATTGGTCGACTTTCAATATGCCTGGTGTACTTGCTTACTTGATTGTGTAGTCGAGCCGAGTCCTTACTCCGTTCAGATGTTGTTTGGGCCTCGGTCTGATCCTTGAAAGGATCAACTCGTTCCGCTTTCGGCGAAGGGCCTTCCGTGTAGGTGGGGCCGTCTCCCTTGCTGGGGAGTCGGGTCACCCATTGGCTTTATCCTCCCGGCTAAGGGGGGAAGCCTTTGTAGAAATTGGTCTGACTCCCTTACTAGGGAGTCAGATCGCCTCGTGGCTTTTTTTCCTCGGTTAGGAGGAGATGCCTTTGTAGAAATTAATACGTTCGATCTTTTTTGATGACAAGACTAAGCCGATCAGATATATTTTTATTCATAGCCTTAAAGGCTCGTCGCTCGGGGGCGTACATTTATTAAATAGACCTCAAAGGTCAGTAGGCTGCTCGGAGCACCCCATTAAGGATAGTAAACTTTCAGATGTTCAGCGTTCCACGGGTGGGGGAGTTGACGGCCTTCGAGATCCTCTAAGTGGTAGGACCCGGGCTTAACTGATCGGACCACTTGGTATGGTCCTTCCCAATTAGGTCCGAGTGCTCCGGTTCCTGGCTCGGCAGTGTTCTGAAAGACTCGTCGTAGAACCAGGTCCCCCGGTCGGAATCGTCTGACCTTCACTTTAGAATTGTAGAATCTGGCCACTTGTTGATGTCGGGCAGCGACGCGGAGCTTTGAAACTTCTCGGATTTCTTCGAGAAGATCCAAATTGGCGGCGATTTGCTCGGCATTTTGATCCTCATTGTAATTTTCCACTCAGGCCGTAGGGAGGCCGACTTCAACGGGCATTATTGCCTCCGACCCATAAGAAAGAGAGAATAGAGTTTCTCCAGTGGAAGATTGAGCTGTAGTTCTGTACGCCCAGAGGACGAATGGAAGTTCTTCTGGCCAGTTACCCTTTGCCTTTTCCAGTTTCTTCTTGAGGTGGTGCTTGATGACCTTGTTTACTGCCTCCACTTGCCCATTGGACTGCGGATGCCGAGGCGATGCGTAAGCGTTCCTAATACCGAACCCTCGGCACATACCTCTGAAGTTGTCATTATCGAACTGCCGGCCATTGTCTGAGACGATTGTATTCGGGACTCAAAATCTGCAGACTATGTTCTTTCAAACGAAGTCAATTATTTTATTTTCGGTAATCTTTGCGACGGGCTCGGCCTCAGCCCACTTCGTAAAGTAATCGACAGCGACGATGGCAAATTTGACTTGTCCTTTTCCAGTCGGTAGAGGGCCGATAATGTCTATTCCCCATTGAGCGAAAGACCACGGACCGCTCATGGGAGTCATTTCTTCTGCCGGTTGTCTAGGCACGGCTGCAAAACGCTGACATTTGTCACATTTCCTGACATACTTCTTGGCATCTTCTTTGAGGGTTGGCCAGAAGTATCCCTGCCGAAGCACCTTTAGAGCCAGGGCTCGGCTGCCAGAATGGTTTCCGCAGATCCCCTCATGAATCTCCCGGATGACATAATTCGCTTCCTCGGGTCGGAGACACCTGAGATACGGCTGAGAATACCCCTTCTTATACAGGGTTCCGTTAACAATAACATATCTTGCTGATCGGACTCTCAGACGTCTAGCTTCTTGCTTGTCCGGGGGGACCTCCCATGACTCGAGGTAGCCAAAGATTGGATCCATCCAGCTCGGGGTGTTATTCACCGGATTAACCACCTTTTTTTCTACTTGACCAATGCTAGGATGTTCAATGAATTCTACAGGAATGATCCGCGGAATCTTTCCCTCCGCGGCCGACGCCAACTTTGCCAGGGCGTCCGCCCATGTATTCTCTGTCCTCGGAATCTGGTGGACCGTACAGTTCCAAAATTTCTCGATCAGCTTTCTGGCTTCTTCTAGATAAGCAATCATTCTATTCTCTTTGGCTTCATAATTGGCGGAGATGTGATTCACAACCAGCTGAGAGTCGCATCGAACTTGTATGGATTGGACCCCGAGGCTGCCGGCCAATCGGAGCCCAGCTAATAGTGCCTCATACTCCGCCTCATTGTTGGAGGCTTTGAAGCCGAGTCGGATGGCATATTGGATAATTGTTGAGTCAGGGGCGATCAAGACGATCCCTGCCCCGGTTCGTTTCGAGTTAGATGATCCGTCCACGTAGAGGACCCATCCGGCTTCTGGGGTGCCCTGTGAGCTGTTTGGGAGGTCATACGGGGTCATCTCAACCTCGTTGCTGATCTGCCCTTCACTTAGAACAGTGAATTCTTCGATGAAATCAGCCACCGCTTGGTCTTTCTTTGCTGTCCTCGGCCGGAAAGTAATATCGAATTCTCCAAGTTCGATCGCCCATTTGGTCAACCGACCCGAGACCTCTGGCTTTTAGAGAATCTGCCTGAGGGGGGAGTCGGTTAACACGATGATCGAATGCGCTTGGAAATATGGACGCAACCTCCGAGCCGAAATGACTAAGCTGAGTGCAAGCTTCTCCAGAGCGGGGTATCTCGTTTCTGCTGGTACCATGGCTTTGCTCACATAGTATACGGGATACTGCTTGTTCCCTACTTCCCTGATCAGGGCCGAGCTGACTGCTGAGGCTGAGACCGCGAGGTATAGGAACAAAAATTCGCCTTCTTCCGGTTTTAACAGCAGAGGTGGTGAACCCAGATATTGTTTCAGCTGCTGGAAAGCTTGCTCACATTCAGGCGTCCACTCGGCCTTCTTATGACCCTTCAATTACTGAAAGAAGGGGAGGCATTTATCAGTGGATCGGGATATGAAGCGTCCGAGCGCTGCTACCCGTCCAGTGAGGCATTGTATTTCCTTGACAGTCCGAGGCGAACTCATGTCGAGGAGTTCTTTAATCTTATCGGGATTGGCTTCGATTCCGCTCTGGCTAACTTGGAATCCAAGGAATCTTCCTGAACCGACTCCGAAAGCGTACTTTGCAGGGTTCAGCTTCATTTGATATTCTCGGAGGACTGCGAAGGTTTCTCCAAGGTTCGCCAAGTGATCGGATGCTTTGACGCTTTTTACCAACATGTCATCAACGTAAACTTCCATCGTGCGCCCGATCTGTCTTGCGAACATTTGGTTGACTAGCCTCTGGTATGTGGCTCCAGCGTTTTTCAGGCCAAATGGCATGACCCGGTAACAGTAAAGCCCCCTGTCTGTGACAAAGGTAGTTTTCTGCCTATCTGGGGGATGCATCGCGATCTGGTTGTAACCAGAGTAGGCATCCAGGAAGGAAAGTAGTTCGTGTCCTGCTGTACTGTCTACCAATTGATCGATCCGAGGTAATGGGAAACTGTCTTTTGGACATGCTTTATTCAGGTCTGAATAGTCCACGCAAACTCTCCACTTGCCATTTGCCTTCTTAACCAACACAACATTTGCGATCCACTCTGGATAATATACTTCTATAAAGCCGGCGTCCGACAGGACTGAGACTTCATCCGCGATAGCTTCATACCGCTCGGCATCAAACGGCCTCCTCTTCTGTTTCACAGGCTTGTGGTCCGGATCCACATTTAACTGATGGACCAAAACGTCTTGAGAGATTCCTGGCATATCCGCGTGCGACTAGGCGAACACGTCCCTGTGTCGTCGCAGGAAAGTTAACAGCTCGGAGCGTTGCTCAGGTCTGAATGACGTTCCGAACTGAACCGTCTTGCTAGGATCGGTTTCGTCCAGCGGTACCTTCTCCAAATCTTCAATTGGCTTATTCTCCGTAGGTCCGCGTGGGTCCAACATGTTGATAGTGAGTGTTTGCTTTACAGACCCTTTTTGAACCGCGATGGCATAACATCTCCGAGACTCGCGTTGATTGCCTCGGAGGTAACCTGTTCCGCCTTCGGCGGGAAATTTCATCATCAAATGATAAGTAGACACGACTGCCCGCATTGCATTGAGGGAGGGTCTGCCCATAATCACATTATGCACTGATGACACATTGACAACAAGGAAGTCCACCATCATGGTGACTTGATGTTGCCCCTCTCCCGCAGTCACTGGGAGGGAAATGGCTCCTTCAGAGATTACTCTCTCTCCGGTAAAGCCGTGTAGGGGATCTTCATAGGTCTGAGATGAGACTGTGGAATCTCCATCCTTTCGAAGGCCTCAGAGTAGATCACGTCGGCTGAACTCCCAGTGTCAACGAGAATCCGATACACTTTATGATTGGCTATGGTCATAGTGACCACCAAGGCATCATCATGCGGATGATGGATCCCCCGAGCGTCATCTTCTGTGAAGGTGAGACTGCAGGGGCTGACTCGTGGTTCTTTGTTAGGCCGCTCGGTAAGATTGACGTAATGCTCTGGGCTCCTTCGGGAGTGAGCCTTTCGGGCTCTGTTCGAATCCCCTCCGCTTGATGGTCCTCCGAAGATGGTGCGGATCTCCGCAGGTTCTTCGGTCGAATTTTTGGGGAGTTCTTGTGCTCGCTCCTCTTTCCGAGTAGTCTTCTCTTGCTTGGTGTACCGACGCAAGTGCCCCTTCCGAATGAGGGATTCAATCTCATCCTTGAGATCTACGCATTCATCGGTATTGTGGCCATGATCTCGATGAAAGCGGCAATACTTGCGCTTGTCGAGAAGTTCCGGGTCCGCCCGCATACAGACTGGCCAATTGAGAAGTTTCTCGCCGCGGATATCCAGTAGGATCTGCTCGGCGGTAGTGTTGAGAGGTGTGTAAGAACGGAATCTTCCTTCTGGCTTCCTGCTCGGTCTGCGATCACGAGAAGAATGATCATCCGAGTTTTTCCTTGGGGCTTGGAGTTCTTCGTTCCTTGGCCTCTTTCCCTTCCCGTTCGGCTCGGTTATTTGGATATTTTTGCGAGTAGCCGAAAACTCCTCGGCATGGACATACTTCTAGGCTCTAGCAATGAGCTCGGCTAACGTCTTCGCCAGGTTCTTTCCTATAGAAAAGGCGAACTTCCCTTCCTTCAAGCCGCTACATACGGCGGCGAGAGGCATCTTGTCGTCATGGTCTCCCACCTGCAGTGCTTCCTCATTGAACCGAGCAATGTAATCCTTCAAGGACTCTTTCGGCCCTTGCTTGATGGTAAGCAGGTGGGTATTGGGTTTTCGGCTTCTCTTACCACTTATGAACTGGGTAAGGAATGACCGAGCCAATTCTTCGAATGAACATATGGATCCAGGCTTGAGTTGCCGATACCAATTCCGAGCGGATCCCGTCAGAGTAATCGAGAATCCTCTGCACATCATTGCATCAGTCGTGGTCTGTATCTGCATCCACGAACGATAAGCTTCCACGTGTTCAGATGGGTCGCCGGACCCGGAGTACTGAATGATAGGAGGAATTCGAAATCTATGAGGCATCACTTCGTTCATGATTTCTGAGTTGAATGGAGGCTCAGTCTCTTCCATCATGGCTTGAACAGCAGCCGGGATTGACGATGGCTGTTGTTTCTTCCGTAACATCTGAACTTGGTTAGTTAAGTCTGCGAATCGTGACTCCCGGGGATCCCTGTTTTTCGCTACTACCTCCCTAGCATTCTCCAGCTCGGGCGTTCTCCTTTCCCTTCTCCTCTCCAGGGTGTGACGAAGGTCCGTTGGAGCCAGAGCCGAGGCGGCCGGGACATCCGTCGGGGCCCGAGTCGTCACATTCCTGGTAGGGGCTCGCACTGGAGCTGGGGGAGGATTTTGAGCCGAAACTGGTGCTCGGGCAGATTGTTGCGTAGATGTCCCACGCCTCGTCGCCGAATGGGCTTGAACGACTGGCCCTACAGCTTCTGGGAATGGGCTTCTCCGCTCGGGTTGTTGCTGGGACTCGCGCTCCTGTCTTATTCGTTCCACCTCATCCGCAAGGCTTGCACTTCACCTTGCAAGGCGCGGTATTTGTTGGAACGATTGCGAGAACGTTGGGAAGGGCCCGGTGCAGATTCCTCATGAAGTGATGACGAAGAGTGGGTCTGCTCCGGTTCCACCACCACTGCCTTCTTCTTTCCTCTAGCCATAACTTTTAAGAACAGGAACCTGACTTTTTGTATCAAGTTCCCATAGACGGCGCCAAAAATGTTGAGGTCAAAATCCGGTCAGCCCTCTTCCCCTCTTCACATATTCCGAGCAGATGACGAACCTTGTTCCCTGCACACAAACCGTGAGCAATGGAGACCCTGGCTAGGCCGGGGGACCCTCCGATGCCTAAGTCAGGACACTGAAATCTGGGTCTAAGTTGGGGAGTGAGGAAAGAGAGTGCCAGATATTGCCCAGAATCCGCAGATCATGTGTTACGGCGTGCGTATCTGCGGGCGAGATAATAGGACATATCCATATGCGGCAGTTTCTCCACTTAACGCGTGGAACCTTTAACCTCGGAGGTGCCTCGGCTCGGCCAGACCGAGGGAGATAGCATCGCTCCGAGCCGATGATCGCTCGTGAGTAACGTAGCTAGTCATCCGATGTTATGATGGAAGTCCGCTCGGAGTTGATCGTACAACTCGAATGCTTTCCCTACCGTCTGCCCTTGGAAAGAAGGCGGTCAAGGATGGGAGCTTCACCTATCTTAACCCGCCTCCCTAGTTTTATGCTGAGGTTGGGACCCTCCACCCGGACTAGTGGATCGTCGATCCCTCCGATAGTAGTCGGCTCGGATATTCCTGTAACAATGACTATGCATTTGATCAACACCATCCATCAAGTAGTTGTCTCATGCTCACTCTGTAACTAAAATATTCAAGCCATCAAAAACTCAGGTAAGTTGCATGATGGGGAAGAGGTGAGGGAAACAGATTGGCTACTCCCCCTGCCATCAGCCGGTGGCTGATGGTAAGTGGTCTGTGGGCCCCACCATAATGTATGTATTTCATCCATTCCGTTCATCCATTTTTAGATATCATTTTAGGCGTTGGTCCCAAAAATTAAAGGGATATAAATCTCATGCCGAACACACCACAGGCTTGATTGGATATCCACCATTAAAATCTTCTTAAGGGCCACTATACTGTTTACTTGACATCCAATCTGTTGATTAGGTCATACAGACCCAGATGAAGGGAAAAAAAGGAAAGATCAGCTTGATCCAAAACTTTTATGGCCCCCAGAGAGTTTTTAACCGTTTACGTTCATTCGACACTAATGTGGTCCACTTGAGATTAGGATATACCTCTTTTTGGTTTATTATAATAAAATGATCTAGAAAAATAGATGGACCGCATGGATGAAACACATTCATCATGGTGGGGCCCACAGAGCACCGACCACCAGTCATTGGCTGGTGGCAGGGGAGTAGCCAATCCGTTTCCTGAGGAGAGATAGACCGCACGTCATAAGTTGAATGTGAGGGCCACCGTGTTTATAATTCCATGCAATCCCGTTATCCGATGGATGGAGAGAATTTCTAAAAATCTAGATTTTCTGAAACTTAGGTGCACACACCGCGTAAAGTCAAGGTTTTAATCGTTATTTTATGTATATTTTTTTTTCTATGGTGAGATCGGGACCAAAATTAGGTGGCATGCCTGATGGACGGTGTAGATTTTATGCACATGAAGTCGTTGGCCCCACGTTAAGCTGTAGACCTGTAGTCACGCCCCGGCTGAGACTGAGAGTGGGTAGTAACGCCCGCTTTTTCCTGCCAACTCCCATCTGAACATTGGGGTTTGCTAATCCCACACGCGTGTATCGCAGAGGGACGCGGATTGCGTCCCACCCTGCCCGATCCGTCGGGCAGGGCTATGTGCAGGCCACCGTAATGTAAGTGTTTTATCCACACTGTTAATCACTTTTCTCAGTTCATTTTAAGGTAATACACAAAAAATGAAGAAGATAAACAGATCCAGTGGACCACATCAAAGGAATCTGTAGTGATAATGACACTCACTGTTGAAACATTTCTAAGGACCACCTGATGTTTTTTTACCACCCAACTTATTAATAAGGTGATGCAGACTTGGATGAAGTGAAAACATAAATTTCATCTTGATCCAACACTTCTCCAGCTCTTTAGGAAGTTTTTAATGGTGAAAGTTTAATCCCCAATTTTTGGTCCACTTAAGCCCTGAAACTACTTCAAGTTTGGGCTCATATCTTAAAAGAATCATATAAAAATAATTAACGATAAAATACTTACATTAAGGTGGCCCACAGAGGTCTGCCCGGACGGATTACTGTCCGGGAAGAGTAGGACGCAATCCGCGTCCCTCTGCGATACACGCGTGTGGGATTAGCAAACCCCAATTTTCAGATCGGAATTGGTAGGAAAAAGCGGGCGTTACCAGGCACTCTCAGTCTCAGCCGGGGCGTGACTAAGGTCTACAGCTTAACGTAGGGCCAACGAGTTCATGTGCATAAGATCTACACCGGTTGTTGAATGTTGACGTGGCATGCATGTAGAACATTTCAGGGAGCGGATTGGATACTGAACGCTTCAGTAGCCAAGACGCTGCTGAAGTGACGTGGCAAAACGCCATTGGTGGCATGTACCCTGGGTATCAATGCTACTCCGTTAGATTCGTTAACAGATATTTCTCCGTTTCTGCCGTACACCCACTCGGCCATGAAATCGGATTGTCATGCTCAGAAAATTCAATTGGTCCACTGAATTTATGTGATTTATCCATACCTTTCATCTGTTTTTCCATCTAATTTTAGGCGTTGAACTCAAAATTGAAGCTTATAAAAATCTCAAGTGGACCATACCACAAGAAAAGGTGGAAATAATGATTTCTACCTTTGAAACCTTTCCAGGCCTTACAGTGATGTGTATTTTTCATCCAAACTGTTCAAAGGATCAAAAAGCATGGATAAAGGTTTAAAAAAATATATATATATAATCTTGATCCAAAACTTCAGTAACTCCCAAGAAATTTTCAACAGTATAAATTTAATTCACACTGCTTCTTTTGGTGTGGCCCATTTTAGCCTTTTATATGCTTAGGTTGTGAGCTAAGATCCTAAAGTTATCTTATAAAATGGATGAACAGACGGATAAAATATATAAATCACGGTGAATCCCACAGAGTTTACTCAGTACGCAGTCCGCTTCCCTTGGCCACGCACTGGTAAACTTCACATGCATTTTTTCCTGGGAACCAGGTGGCCCACTGTGATTTTTGCAAGATATCTTTCCCTTCCATTCAATTTTTTGAGTTCATTTATACAAATCTCAGGTGGGCCGTACTAAAGGAAAAATGTAGTTAGGAAACTACTGTCATTAAAATCTACCTGGTTTCGACAGTGATGTTTACAAGCCATCCGTACCGTTAATAACTTCGTTCTTAATAGAATGAACTGAAATAAAAAATATTGGCACGACTCAAAACTTTTGTGGCCCATGAATATTTCAACTGTAGACGTTCAAGTTTTTGGCCCACTTGAGCTCTCGAAACGGTTCATTTTTGGCTTCATATCCTGATTTGAACTAAAAAAACGGATGGACGGGTAGGATTTCTCACAAACATCAACAATTACCTGTACGTGGCCGAGTGCGTTTACGGGGAAAATCATCTTCTAACGGATTTCCGTTGGAAGAGCATTTATTGAAAGAAAGACACTGGTATCCATCAATGCCATTCTGCCACGTCACTTTTGGCTACTGAAGCGTTCAGTATCCAATCCGCTGCCATCCAGGACGTCTATCAAGTGCATGCCATCACTTTATGAAGATCTGGCAGGTAGAGTCGTCAGAATTATAGGCGATGGGGCTCCTAATAGACGGGTTAGATGTTCCAGGCGTGTGCCACGTTGGATCGTAGCCAACAAATGAACGGTTAGAGAGAAAGCACAACAGCCGTCCGAAGTAACGGCTATGGATGGGATGGATGAGATAATCCACTCCAAGAAGTTCTGTACCCATCATCCATCCATGGTGGGCTCACCATATCAACGGTCTGGATCATTAAAATATTGAAACAGGGTCCCAGTTTGTACAAAATAGATACACGTTCCGATGCATGGGACCTCAGATTTTGTCTCTTCCACTGTTTGTGCATGATGGGTCCATCTCATTCATGGAAAGGCCCCCACAGAAAAGTCTAAGCTTGTCTCTTGAAGCCTTACGTCACAAGAACGTCGACGGTCCGTCAGATGGGCCATCCGTAGATCAAGCAAGGTCACCATCTGATGAGTAGACTTTTTGCTCCCTGAATGTGTGGTTAAAACCTTCAGATCGGTCCAACTTGGGCTGTGACCGTTACGTGATAGGCCCATCTGATGGACGGTAAGGATCGTTACGCTGGTTACTAGTATCCGTACTAGATGGTTAAGGAGCATCTAATTTGGTACTCTCACGTATGCTGCTCGCAAATTCAAAATACGTATGCGTGCACAGTGCTCCGGAGGTGCAGAATTTTAGTGCCTGCAGATCGTGTACCATGCACGTGGTACGTGTGAAAGATGATCTGAACCATTCATCCTGTGGGTTCGACCATCATATCTCCACTAACCAAAATTCACTTTGATTGGACCTTCCTAAACATCTAATAAATGTAATTTTCTCACTGATCGTGAACCGTTGATGACATTCTTTTAGGGTGATTTTGTGTTGTTTTTAGGGAAAAGGATTATGTGTAGGGCCACTATGATGTTTGTGATAAATCCAACCCGTCCGTCCATTCTTCAAAATCATTTTAGGGCATGCGACAAAAAATGAGGAGGATCCAAAGATTAAATGGGCCACATGAAGGAAACAGTGGAGATTTAGTGACCACCATTGAAACATTCATATGGCTACAAAAGTTTTGTATCGGACTATATTCATAGTGTTTTCATTTCATGTTAGTGAAAATGACCTTATAAACGGTTTGGATGGAATATAAACACCAAGGTGGAGCTTAGGAAGGTTTCAACGGTAAGCATTCCTTTCCCCACTGTTTCATCTCGTATGGCCCACTTGAATTTTGGATCCTCCTCATTTTTGGTATAATGGCCTAAAATGATATTTAAAAACAAATGGATAGATTGGATTTTACATAAAGATCACAGTGGGCCCCATAGAATTCTTCTGTTGATCTTCATGGGAAAGGCTTTAGCAGGTTATCCGCATCCCTCGGTTTTGAGTTTCGAAAACGAACTGGCTACTCCCCCGCCACCGGCCAATGGCAGGTGGTCAGTGCTATGTGGGCCCCACCATGATGTATGTGTTTCATCTATGTCATCCATCCAATTTTCCATCTAATTTAAGGAGTTGAGCCCAAAATTGAAGCATATCCAAAGATCAAGTCCATCATGCATGGGAAAAAAGTGGGGACAATGATTTCCACCGTTGAAACCTTGCTAGGCCCCATAGTGATGTTTATTTTTCATCCAACCTATTCATAAGATCATACATACATGGATGAACGGAAAACAAAAATATAATTAAGCTTGATCCAAAACTTATGTGGCCCCCAAGAAATTGTCAACAATGGAAGTTCAATTCAACTGTATCATGTGGTGTGGTCCATTTGAACACTGTATACTTCATTTTGGGATCAAGTCATAAAATTATCTAGGAAAATGGATGGATGAGAGACGATAAAATACATAAATCATAGTGGACCTCATACTGTTTACTCAGTAAGTTGAGCAATCCCCTTCCGTCTAGGAGGGAAGCGGATGGGTGGGTGTACTACACACCAGCTATATAGATAGTGTAGATACGTGTCGCAAGAAGACAGGTGCCGACGCTCCTCGAGCTCCGAGTTGAACGAATGATTCAAAAGAGATCAAAGTTATATGGCCCCACAATGATTTATTTATTATATCCACACCCTTCATCCATTTTTCGAGATCAATTTAGACCATTAAACAAAAAATGAATCATATCCAGAGCTCGAATGGACCCCACCATAGAAAAAAGTGTGGAGAGTGATGCTCACGGTTAAAATCATCCTAAGGCCCACTATACTGTTTATTTAACATCCAATCTGTTAATTAGGTCATACGGACCCATATGAAGGAAAAAAACAAAGATCAACTTGATCCAAAACTTTTATGGCCCCCAAAAAAAATTAATGGTCAACGACCATTCAACACTGTTTCCTATAATGTGGTCCATTTTAGATTGGGTTATACCCCATTCTGTTCTCATTATCATAAAATGATTTAGAAAAACATATAGACAACATAGATGAAACACATACAGCATGGTGGTGCCCACATAACACCAACCACCCGCCATTGGCTGGTTGCTGGGGAGTAGCCAATCCGTTTCCCAGACGCAGGGATGCGGATTTCCTACTAAAGAATTTCCCACGAAGATTCGGGAAAGAATTTTGTGTGGGGCCCACTGTGATCTTTGTGTGAAATCCAACCCGTCCATTCATTTTTAGATATCATTTTGGGACATTATACCAAAAATGAGGAGGATCCAAAATTCAAGTGGACCATACGAGATGAAACACTGTGGAAAGGAATGCTTACCGTTGAAACCTTCATAGGCTCCACCTTGGTGTTTATATTCCATCCAAACCGTTTATAAGGTCGTTTTCACTGAAATGAAATGAAAACACCACGAACATAAACCAATACAAAACTTTTGTAGTCATATGAATGTTTCAACGGTGGTCACTAAATCCCCACTGTTTCCTCTCATGTGGCCCATTTAATATTTGGATCCTCCTCATTTTTGGTTGCATGTCTTAAAATGATTTTGAAAAGCGGATGGACGGGTTAGATTTTTCACAAACATCATAGTGGACCCTACACAGAATCCTAGCACAAGATCTTCCAACAATCAAAGGCCCGCATATAAATTCCTTGTGGCCATATAAAATTTTTCAGTTTGTTTAAAATTTTCATCATCCGACAAATAACATGCCATCAGCACTCAATCTTATAGAATGTATAATACGGTCGAGCGTATAGTATGAGAGAGAGACCACTGTTTACAGTCCATCCGGTGGATTACTTCTAACCTATTAAGTGCTTATGAAATCAAATCTTCTAATAGGTTAGCCCAACCATAAGGATCACCTTGTGCAAAATTTGGCCCTATTCAATCATCAAGTGAGCCACACCATAGAAAACAGTTTATAACCATTGATAAATAGAAAGATACAAGTCTGGTCCACTTGATCAATGGATATAGTTGATTTTTGCATGAAGTGTTTCTCATGGTGGGGCTAATCTATTGAACGAGTTTGATGTCCCATGCACTTAGTAAGTACTTAGAGTTATCTGTTGGGTAGACCATAACCCGTGGCCTAACCTGTAAGATATATTGAGAGAGAGCAATGGTCTCCGTGCTGCAAGAGACCTTTATATGCACCAGTCTAAGGTACTAATTAACGTACTTGGAGAGAGTGGGCTGGGGGTGGGTCCTACGGTGAAAGTGATGTATTCCTGAAATCCACTCCGACTGTTAGGTTCGCCCTAAGATTAGGTACATTTATAATTCAGGTAGGCCATACCAAAAGAAACAGTAGGAGATGGGGATGGCTACGTTGACTTTTTACAGGCCTAGCATGATATTTATGTAACATCCACTCTAACCATTCTTCCCCTGACAATACATGCATAGGGGGTAAAATTCAAGCCTATGCCTGATTATTTTTTTTCTATGTTTTTTTTTTTTTGTTAGCTTGTCAGTACACCCCCTGTCAGTTCACACTTCACTGTTAGGCCCCATGGGGAATCCATACGAAGACCTCGGTGTTGAAACGAGGTATCTTTCACTCAGCCTACCACTTGAGATATAGATCAAGGCTTTTTGTGATTTATGTGAACAACATGCACCAAGTGAAACAGTTTGGATAGTAAGCATCTCTTGCACTATTTTCACTCATATGGCCCACCTAAATAATGAGTGACGGTGAATTTTTAGAACTATAGATAAATTCTTATCATACACCTTAAGATCGGAATAGATTTCATATACCCATTAAGGTGGGCCCACCCCCAGCCCTCCATGTGTGTGGTACTTTATCACCCTTGTGTATATGGTACTTTACCACCCCGTAATTTATCATATGCTCCACTACATGGAAAATACGTGATCTTGCATTAACCTATGCATCCAAATGCATTCAAACCTTCCTATTTCATGGCCATTCACCATTAAACCAATACCCATGTAAATTAAGTAGTAAACTATATCGGATCTAATCCATTATATAATCATCAAGTGAAATTAAAATCATTCTAACAATTAAAATAAAATTTTAACAATAAAAAACATTAAAAAAAAAAAAAAAAAAAACTTCTTAAAGCCTTTTGAGTGATGGACTAGTGTAAAAACCACTTGTTGAACATATAATTCCCAAGATCTAAGTTATAAATAAGCTTCTACAAAATTTGATGGATCATATGTAGTCCAAGCATGATAGGTTTTTGAGTCTAGAGACTTGACTTTAATCAATTCATTCGCATAGTATGACCACATACAAAGTAATTATTACGGACTTGTCCTATGACTTCCTTGATGGTCATGGCATCGCAAGATACTGAAATCCATGATTTACAACTATTCCATGACCAGTGACCATTATATTGACTTCCATGTTTGTAATGACAATCAAAGAAATCCCTCTTTTAACCCACCAAAGGAATCCATTTCTTTTAATGTTGTAAATTATACAGATTAATGTATTTTCTGTATAATATGGAAACCGAAAAATTACGATAATCAGAAATAAGGACAGGCTGAAGCACGTCTGAAAACGCTGTCCTTAAAGCGTTATTTGCCCCTACTCAAGTGAATTGAGTAAGTTGATAGGTTTCAGGCAAATTGCTTCTAGGATACGACGAGCCTGGTATGGGTCTGCGTTCAGCAAACATGAAGACCCACTTATTGGAACTCAACTACACAATTTCTGGTAGATTACAACATAGAGAAAAATCCCAAAAGAAAGAAAAAGAAAGAGAAAAAAAATTCTTTGGATTAAGACCACTGCACTGGTTAGTACTTCAGGCACTGGTTCAGTTGAACAGTTCTAGACCACACCGTTGGTCTGTTCTTCTAGTAAAGGTTTAACCCTTACTGTCTTGCTGGAACTACTGGAGTATAAAAGAGAAATAGTAGGCTGTCTCAGTTCGTATGGATCTGCTGGAGTGGGTTTTGAGATGGATTGGAAACCCATCCAGGTCCTCCTTTTATAGGCTATGGTGGCTGGGGGTTATGGTCCAGGAAAATAAATCGCATGACCGTTTTCTAGCTGTTGGAGAAAATTAGCCGTTTTATGGCCGTTTTCTGACTGTTGTGCATGGTCCATTAAGCTGCTGCATGCTGACTATTGTGAGACAGCAGCTAGCCGTTTTCTAGCTGTTGGGCTAGCCATGCAGCAGTTACAGCTAGACCCTGTACTAATGGCACAGCTGTTATAGATCTGCTGCAACAGCTCTATTTTTCAGCCTCTATATAATCAGAGGGACTCTCATTCAGTGCTCTAGTTTTTTCATCCAGCCAACTATCTGCCTTAGCCACTAGTCGCACCACCATCTGCCTTAGCCTCGCACACGTCTCGCTCCGGTTCACGAAGGAGCAACCCTCTGCGACACGATGCGCACGTGCGAAGTGCAAAGTGCGCCACTAGCGCCTCTACAGCCACACTGCCTCACATGCCCACGCCATTGCACCGAGTCCAAGACCGAGACCGAGACCGAGACCGAGCTCGAACCCGAGCCCGTGCCCGAGCCCGAGCGAGAGCGCGCGCGAGTGTTCCAGTGCTACACATGGAACACGCAAGGTCCATAGTCCCCGGACTAGGTAGGCAAATATTATAATACTCCACTATTATCATTTAAACCAAAGATTTTTCTCTTCCCTTTCCCATGTGGGACTATTCCCAAAAACCCACAAAACGGTGCTTTTT
The DNA here is from genome assembly GCA_021015155.1 of Magnolia officinalis. NCBI lineage: Eukaryota > Viridiplantae > Streptophyta > Magnoliopsida > Magnoliales > Magnoliaceae > Magnolia > Magnolia officinalis. The sequence continues at coordinate 87,059,741 of JAJHSJ010000006.1, read as the reverse complement.
CAAAACAACTTTATATATTTTATATTATTATTTAATATATTTTATTAAAATCAATATTTTGCAACAATCCCCCACTTGATTTTTTATAAAAATATATTTTTTCGGTTAAACATTCTGCCAGAATAATCAGCTTATATGCATAAAGAAAGATATCTTTCGATTTTAATATTTCCTTAGTGTAAGTATTCAAAACTTTATCGAAATGACTGGTAGCCGCAGCTTTGAACCAGTTATTCCTAGATAACAAAGTTGGAGAAACCACACACATATTCGCTATGTGTTTGTTAGAGTTCCCACAATATTGCTCAGCATATTTAATGGCCATGTGCTTATCCTAATTCGTGAACGATCCCAAGAGAAAATTCCTAACTCTCATGAGAGACGGCACCATCTCTACGTTCATATAGGTGAAATTCTTCCAGTGTCTCCGTTACTATAAGACACTTGTCCTATAGACTGGATTTCATTAAGAGTTCTCAGACTCAACCCTCTTTCATAACGCTCAGCACTTATCTATTATGGATGAGGTTTTATAATTTAGTGCTGAAAAACTTTCCACATATCAGTGACTTGTTTTTACCTATTAAACCAAATTTATAGACTTTCTAACTTCAGGTTGGGTTACCATCACTGGTGAAACTTTGGTTGAAGAGTTTCAACCCCATCCCTCTAGATGTAGCCTTTACTACCTCTCTCGGTAGAGGTTTAGTGAAAGGATCTGTCAGGTTGTTGCTTGATTTCACATAGGAAATAGCAATGATTCCATCTCGAATCAATTGTCTGACATAATCATGTCGAAGACTTATATGTCTAGATTTACCATTATACGTGCCGCTATAGGCTCTAGCTAATGTAGCTTCACTATCACAATGTAGTGACACAGCCGATATAGGCTTTATACAGAAAAAATTTCTAATAGAAGATCCCTTAGCCACTCAGCCTCTTTGCCTGTTGCAGCCAGGGCTATGAATTCAGACTCCATAGTCGAGTGTGTTATGCAGGTCTGTTTCTTGGATCCCCAAGATACAGTTGCACCTCCTGGGGTGAATACCCACCCTGTAATAGACTTGTTGTCCCCTGCACTCGATATCCAGCTCGCATCGGTATATCCTTCCAATACGGCCGGAAACTCTGAACAAAATAGTCCTAAGTCTTTAGTTGTTTTTAAGTAACCAAGGACTCTACTAATTGCATTCCAGTGTTCAGTATTGGGATTACTAGTAAACCTACTAAGTTTACTCACAGCATATGCGATATCAGGTCTAGTGCATTGCATAGCATACATAAGACTTCCTATAGCACTCGCATATTCTTATTGTAGTATTTTCTTTTAGCTTAATACTTGGATCAAATGGAGTCTTTGCTTCTTTTATATTTAGATGGTTAAACTTGTTTAGTATCTTCTCAATATAATGAGATTGACACAAAGCATAACCCCCACAATATTTTTTAACTTTGATACCTATGATGGTATCAACTTGTCCAAGATCCTTCATTTTGAATACTGAAGATAGAAACCTCTTTGTTTCAGTTACACCTTCCATTTTATTACTTATTATTAACATGTTATCAACATACAGACAAATAATAACGATACAACTACCATCTACTTTAGAATATATGCATTTGTCAGCTACATTATGCATGAAACCATGAGGTAGTATTTTGGAATCAAACTTCTCATGCCATTGTTTTGGTGCTTGTTTTAATCCATACAATGATTTAACTAATCTACATACTTTGTTTTCATTTCCTGGTAAAATGAACCCTTCAGGTTGTTCCATGTATACCTCCTCATTGAGGTCACCATTCAGGAAAGTGGTCTTTACATCCATTTGATGGATGTGAAGATGATGTATGGAAGCTAGCGCAAATAATATCCTAATGGATGTTATCCTAGTTACAGGTGAGTATGTGTCAAAATAATTTATCCCTTCTTTTTGTCTAAAACCGTTAACTACTAGTCGAACTTTAAAGGTTTGGATAGTCCCATCAGCGTGATATTTCTTCCTAAATACCCCCTTGCAACCTATGGGTCTAGAACCTGGAGGTAAGTTTACTAGTTCCCATGTTTGATTTGATAGTATGGATTCCATTTCATCGTTTATAGCTTCTTTCCAGAAAGCTGAGTCTCTAGAGGATATAGCCTCTTTATATGATTTAGGATCATCTTCTATATTCATCACTATAGGTATTTGTCTTATAACATTTTCTCTATCTACTTCTACAAGATGGAAAATGATGCGTTGTGAGTCTATGTAGTCATCTCCTAGACTCTTCTCTATTCTTGTTCTTTGACTCCTACGAGATTCAATAGGAGCTTCCACTATCTGTGGAGCTGTGCTTTCTGGTTCTCTATTAGGAGTTTGGATTTCATTATCCTTTGACTCCAAGGATAGTGAGTTATCAAAGAACTCAACGTCTCTTGATTCTATTATTGTATTAGACTCCATGTCTAGAAGTCTATAAGCTTTACTATTTTGTGCATACCCTACGAAGGCGCACTTAATAGCTCTTGGTCCTAACTTAGTTCTTTTTGGGTCAGGGATTCTGCAGTATGCAAGATACCCCCACACTTTTAGATATCCTAGATTAGGTTTTCTACCTCTCCATATTTCATATGGAGATATTTTATACTTTTTAGACGGTATTCTATTTAGAATATGGCATGCTGCAAGCAGTGCCTCACCCCATAGACTTAGTGGTAACTTTGCTCTTATCAGCATTGAGTTGACCATTTCTACTAATGTCCTATTTTTCCTTTCAGCTATTCTGTTTTGTTGAGGTGTGTATGGAGCAGTACATTGATGTATCAGTCTATGTTGTTCACAGAAGTTATCGAATTCATTTGAGAAGTATTCTCCTCCTCTATCGCTACGGAGAATTTTTATCTTCTTATTTAGTTGATTCTCTACTTCTGCTTTATATACTTTAAACATGTTCAATGCTTCATCTTTGCTCTTTAATAGGTACACATACACATATCTAGAGCAATCATCTATAAAGGTTATGAAGTACCGTTTACCTCCACGAGTAAGAATGCCGTTTAACTCACAGATATCACTGTGCACAAGATCCAACACTTGAAACGATCTTTCAACACTTGGAAAAGGTTTCTTCGTCATTTTGGATCATATGCACACTTCACATTTTTCGGTTTCATTATCTGTATATGAGATTAAACCATTCTTAGCCATGAACTTCAAGGTATACCCTATATGGGCTAGTCTATCATGCCACAGTCCAGCGGATTCAACCATATACGCAGAAGTGCTACTTTCATTCAGAGAAAACTTGACCATCCCGTTACAAGCATATCCCTTTCCGACAAAATTTTCATTCTTAGACAGAATCAGTTTACCTGACTCGTACACCACCCTTATCCCTGGTTTTTCCAGAAGATCCCCAAAAACTAAGTTTCGCCTCATGTCCGGGACGTGCAGTACATTCGTCAAAATCACTTTCTTCCCAGAGGTGAATATCAGTTCGACAGTTCCTTTGCCGACGACCTTCGATCGGACTTCATTACCCATTTGGACTTCTTGACCATCGGTCAATTCCTCATAGGTTTTGAAGGCTGATTTGTCGTAGCACACATGTACTGTAGCGACAGTATCATACCACCATCCTGGAACTTTGCCTTGGATGGTATTCACTTCAGTGATCATGGCCACTATATCGCCTTCTTCTACTGCACTTGCCTCTTGTTTGGACTTGCGATATCGGCATACTCGAGCATAGTACCCAGTTTTCCCACAGACATGGCATGGGCCTTTGAACTTTCCGTTCTTCTTTTGGGCATTTTTCTTGAATTTCCCTTTATTGGGTTTCAGAGAATTGTCCTTCTCGGGATGTTTGTTACTAGAGTTCTCTACTGCATGTACTTTGGACGAGGTATTCCCGTTATCATTCTTTTTATCGCGGTTACGGGATTCTTCCTCAATTCTGAGGTGTTTCTAGATTTGTTCTACTGTGTAGTCCTCAGTTTTATGCAGCAACTTCTTTCTATAGTCTTTCCACATCGGTGACAATTTGGCGATTATAGCCCCGACTTGGAATGATTCAGGAAGATCTATCTTTATCGCTTTGACTTTGTTTACTATTAGCTGCAATTCTTGGATTTGGGGTAGCAGCGGTTTGTTATCTACCATGTTGAAGTCAAAATACCTGGCGATGAGAAACTTGTTGGTACCTTCTTCTTCAGCCTTGTATTTGAACTCCAGAGTGGCCCAGATCTCCTTTGCTGATGACGTCTGTTGGTACAGATCGTAGAGACGGTCGGAGAGTGCGTTCAGAATGTGTCCTTGACACAAGAGTTCGTCTTCGGCTCGTTTGGTGCGGGCGGCCACCTGTTCAGGTGTGTCGTCGTCGGTTGCTTCAGGTAGCGCTTGCAAATTTGGATCTAATATATAGTAAATCTTTAGCGCCGTTAGGAGAAATTTTAGTTTGTCTTGCCATCTCGTAAAATTAGTTCCATCGAACCGATCATGACGTATCAAGTCCTGATTCATCAACTTGATGGATGAAACACTGTCGACTTCCATTACAAATAACGCTTTAAGATTGTTGTAAATTATACAGATTAATGTATTTTCTGTATAATATGGAAACCGAAAAATTACGATAATCAGAAATAAGGACAGGCTGAAGCACGTCTGAAAATGCTGTCCTTAAAGCGTTATTTGCCCCTACTCAAGTGAATTGAGTAAGCTGATAGGTTTCAGGCAAATTGCTTCTAGGATACGACGAGCCTGGTGTGGGTCTGCGTTCAGCAAATACGAAGACCCACCTATTCCATCTCAAAACCCACTCCAGCAGATCCATACGAACTGAGACAGCCTATTATTCCTCTTTTATACTCCAGTAGTTCCAGCAAGACAGTAAGGGTTAAACCTTTACTAGAAGAACAGACCAACGGTGTGGTCTAGAACTGTTCAACTGAACCAGTGGCTGAAGTACTGACCAGTGCAGTGGTCTTAATCCAAAGAATCTTTTTTCTCTTTCTTTTTATTTCTTTTGGGATTTTTCTCTATGTTGTAATCTACCAGAAATTGTGTAATTGAGTTCCAATAGGTGGGTCTTCGTGTTTGCTGAACGCAGACCCATACCAGGCTCGTCGTATCCTAGAAGCAATTTGCCTGAAACCTATCAGCTTACTCAATTCACTTGAGTAGGGGCAAATAACGCTTTAAGGACAACATTTTCAGACGTGCTTCAGCCTATCCTTATTTTTGATTATCGTAATTTTTCCGTTTCCATATTATACAGAAAATACATTAATCTGTATAATTTACAACATTTAATCCATCTATTTGTACATTTGAGATACTTTCATATGTTGACTATAGTATATGGTCATATGTCCATCTATAATTTATGGTAATCATGATCTATAGTGAAGTTCTTCAATATTATTGATACTATCTATATCATCAATAAATAAGTTCATATTAGTTTTCAAAGTCATAACTCTAACATCTTTTCATGTCACTGGTATCATTGAATAACTTGATATATATTTTATATAAAAGGGTGCAAACGTGATCTCATGCTATAAATGAATTGGTTGTACTCTTTCTTTAATGAGTAAAGTAAATGGATTAGGTTCTTGCAATCAGAACTTAAAAAAGTTCCAACCTAAATGGGATAGATCTTAAGCAAAATGTGATTAAAAGGGCTTTTATGCATCTTTTTGTACCTTTGGCAGACTGAGAACTTAGCCGAGTCAACTCAACTCTATGAGTTTTTGAGCGAGTCAAGAAAGACAAGGGACACTCGATTCTACTCCGGCAAGACCCATTCAACCAACTTACCAAATTGATTGTTTTTAATAATAAAATAAGATAAAATAAAATAAAAGTGGGACATGAGATTTGAACAAACAACCCGAAGGAGGATATCACTACCAACCGCCCCCATGTGCTATGTCTATGACTAATTTAGCCATTATTTCACTCATGCATATTTCAAATATCTAAATTACTTTAAATATTAGTATTGAGTTTGAGTCTATCCAACTCGAGTTGTTTAAGAGTTTTTGAATGATAGACTAAATAAAGGATGTTGTGTTTTCTCATGCTATTGAAAGTCCAAGGGCCTGTTTGGCTGCCACTTAAAAACGAGTCCATTCATTTTAATTAATATTAACTATGTTTTAGAAATTATGACTTACATAAATTGTTGGTTGTATTGTAAACCTTAAAAAAAAAAAAAAAAAAAAAACTGACCATTGATATATAATTATTATTAAATAAAATGAGATGAACTCATTTTTAGGTGGCAGCCAAGGTGCTACTGAAAAATGGTTTCATGCACCTTTTTCTGGGACAGGTGAGATATGTGATTTTCGGGTTCAGCAAAATACTATTAGAATTGTATAAAAAATTGTGGCTCACCTGCATATCCAATAGGCTTGAATCTTTAGGGTAGGTTCTTCAAATGTGATGTAGAGCGGGTTGAGGATCGTTTCATGGCCAAGATGGATCAGAAAAAGGCCCAGTCGATGACGGAAGTGATCCGGACCGTCAAACCTTAAATCAGGCGTATCTCGCAATTCGAAATGAGTTGTCGGACATAAAATATATGATTTTGGGATAGAACGAGCTACTTTAGCCACTCAACCTGCTATGTCAAGTTGCGCAAGCCGGATTTGCGAAATATCATCAAATCGACGGTCATTTCCCTATTTTAATTTCATTTTTACTATAAATAATAATTTTTAGTTTGATTATAACTCTTCATCCATTGGGCTTTAGGAGTTGTGCCCAACGTAAAAAATGCTTAGAATAAGTAGGAGAACAGCTTGGTGAAGCCAAATAGGACACGTACTATTTTTAGCCTATTTAAAGGGTTATGAACTTGTTTATTTCATTCATTAATCAAATTATGAATTTTATAGAATTTATTTCTATTTAGTTTCTTTTTTTTCTTGTGGATTCGAGAAGTCTATATGTACATGAGGAGTAGTCTAGAGAAGCTCTGTGGATATGAAGTAATTATCCTTGAGGAAGACGGTGATCAACCTTGTCACATTCATCCCCACGTCAAAATGGATGGTATGTCTTGTGGAATGTGTTCACGTGAATGATAGAGGAGGAAAATTGGACTCATGATGTGTGGTAGATTTAAATTTAAATTTAAAGGAAAAATTGGTGGCATCCAAACAGACATTTAGCAAGTGCAACTTTGGTTTTTTGCTTGCTTAGGTAACATTCACATGCAATGGTGTTTTCCCTCGAGCATTGTCTATGACTAATTGATATATTTTGCGGATGGTTAGCTAGGATTTCTGGATCAGTTTCATTTGGAGTAATGTCCCACCATGATGTGCCATGCTATTTGCCTATTTGGATGGGGAGGAAAAGAACATGAGTGTCGTCCCGTTTTTTAAATAGTGGTAGATCGACTATTAATAGACTTTAGCTTCCATATGATTTTACTTAAATTAGAAAGGTGAATGAGAAGTGTCAGGAGCACTTCTTTATCTATTTATTTATTTATTATTTTACGCTTACTTTCGAGTACGCAAGTTGCATCCTACCCCCGGTCTCTATCAACGAACGGGCAGATCTGGGGCACCATGATATATTTGTTTATCCACGCCGTCTATTCATTTCTTAGGTCTTTTTAAAGTATAAGCCCAAAACTAAGGCAGATCCAAAGCTAAAGCGCCATATGGGACTTGCATTTAATGCAACCCAAGCTTACTATCTGGTGTGGACCACTTAAGTGTTGGATCTACCTCATTTTTGGGCTCATACCTTAAAATGATTTGAGAAAAGGAATTGACGGTGGGATAAACAGATATATCGCAGTGGCCCTCACGGATCATTTATTGCTTGAGATGAGAGGGGGGAGGACGAGTCATACTTTGGAGCCCAAGTCAAGGTCATGCATGGGTAGATTGCGTGACATTCATGGTGACTCAAGGTGATGAGCTTTGATTGGTCCATGTTGCTATCAAAGATGAAGTGTTCTTGAGTGTATGCTGGACATAAGAACTTTCAAACGAACTTTGTCATGGCCTCATCTCTTATATTGGACCAATCAAGTCCTGCCACATGGGTCACAATGGTCATCTATGACACAAATCGGATGTGTATTGCATGGTGACTTTGTCACCACGGTGTTCCTAGTGACCTGATATTGTAAGATTTGATTGGACCATGTGACATTATCTAAAAGACAAGGCCATGCAAAGAATTTTTGAGAGTTGTTTTGTATGTTACCGATGGGACACACCACCTAACCTAATCAAATTCCACCACATCAAGTCATTATGATCATATCCAAATGCAGGATCATCGTGCAATCCGCATCGTTCATGTGCACTTTACCATATGAGACTTTATCTTAGACCCACATACAGTACAAGAGAGCTTATGTAGACTGGATCTGCCGGGTGTCCCAACATCACGCCATGATTCTGTGGGTCCACCATGATGCATATGTTTTATACATACCATTATCCATATTGCCAACTCATTTTAGGGCATGGGTTTAAAATTGAACTAGTGTGAATAATGATGTCCACCATTGAAAACTTCTTAGGGTTCACATGTAAGATCTCTATAAGGTGGGACTTATTAATCAACGGTCTAGATTGGGCTAAAGGTTGGATAATGTGACAGGGTAAACTAGTGGACTCCACTGTATTGTGATGCCTCCATAAACACCTATATAAAGGGTTTAAGATGTTATAGCTGTGATACGCACAGTTATCTGAGTGCTACTAGGATACAAATGTGTAGAAGCGGAAGAGAGTTTTGATGGGTTTCAAACTCTCATCTCGGTTGATTCCGATGGCTTAGTTTGCTTGAGCATGGATAAAATGTAGTTTGCTTGACATGGAGAAAATACATACATTGCACCCTGTGGAATATTCCTGACACTAGTTACCTATGTGGTGTTAGGTCACCACCCAATCCGTCTACAACTTACTCACGCCACAAATGTGCCAGCATGGCACATGGGTGTCTGATCCAATCCTTGGAGGGTTACCACTATGCTGAAACTCTAGCACAAATATTAGGTCGGACCACAATTCAATTGGAAACCGCTACCAAACAAATGTAAGGGCTGTGAAAATCTTGGCCGAACTTTTATAATCCATTCACTTTTTTTATTGGGGGGGTTAGTAAACAACCATGTCAGTACACACACTCCATGTTAGCCACCCCCACTAGGGATCGATACCAAGACCTCAAGTGTTGAAATGAGGTATCTCCACTCAGTCTGCCAGTTAAACTATGGATCTGGGTGTTAAATTTTATAATCTATCCACTTATTTTCTATATCATGGCCCACCTGCTGAGTAGATTAAATTTATTTTTGAAAAATAGAACAGTTGGACCCATATAATGGATGGACTGGAGTTTTCACCTATCTGCCATGCTGACCCACGTGGGCAAATGCGAAGCCACTTCAAATGCTGATGTGGCAGATAGGTGCAATGTAAAAGCCATCCATCAGAGGACGCGGGTCAGCTACTGGCATCGGCGGTAGAATCTCTCTACTGAAGTGAGGTCACCAAGTTTGTGGGTCCCACCATGATGCATGGGTTACATATGCATTGTTCATCCATTTGGAGAGATGATTTTAGGGCATGAGCTAGGGAATGAGGTAGATCCAAAGCTCAAGTGGAGAATAAGTGCTTACCATTAAAAATTTCTTAGGAGCTATGAAAGTTTTCAATCAAGTTGATATTTGTGTTTTCGCTTCATCTATGTTAGTATGAATATCTTAGATCTAAATAAACATCTTAGTGAGCCCTAAGAAAGTTTCAACGGGGTGATTCTTTGGCTGGTGCTTTAAAATGATATATCCAAATGGATGGACAATGTAGATATATAACACATGCATCATGTTGGGCCCACAAATTTGGTGATGTCACTTTAGTAGCCAAATTGGCTGCTCCACCTGTCACTAGCTAATTTGCATTTCCCATCACAAGGGTACTCACCGCACATTTGTCAAGATCAGAGCCACTCTTCTCGTGGTCCAGCTCGCTCATCAGGCACGTGACTCACCTTAACCATGGCTCCCATGTGACCTAAACCTCTGTTGAATCCACCATTAATTATTATATTGTCTCCATCATTTCTCATCTTATTTTAGGACACAACTCCCCCCCCCCCCCCCCCATAATAATATAAAAATAAAAATAAATAAATAATAATAATAATAGATAAAATAAAATCCAAAACTCAAGTGTGGGCCACATGAGTGAGGATTGAATGCTTATCATTAAAACCTTAGCGAAGGGCACGAAAGTTTTGGATCCCGGTTGTATTTGTACTTTTCTCTTCAATCATGTTCTAATTACCTTATGAATGGGTTGGATGACATCAAAATATCTGTGAATGGGTTGGATGGCATCAAAATATCAAAGTGGTCCTCGAAAGGTTTCAAGTTGATGTCTCCATCCTTACTGTTTCCCATGATATAACTCACTTGAGTTTTGGATCCACTGTTGTTCGTGCACTTATCCTAAAATGAGCTGATGAAACGGATGGTCAAAGTGATATATAAAACACATTATGGTGGCCCTTCAGAGCTTTGGGGTTATTGGGAGCCTTGTAACTAGGGTTACAGATATGGACTGTCCAGATTTTTGGACCAGAGCTTGTGCAAAGTGTGTACCGCTTAAAATGCTTCTACTATAAGAACCGAATCGGAGGCGTAGACATCTCTTCACGTAAGTGGATTGCATGGGGTATTGTATTTTGTTTCAAAATTAATATTAAAATCGAAATTTCAAATATTTCGGTTCTCCTCCACATTTGAAATTTCTATTGATTTTGAGTTGTGGGTTTCGTCCTACATTGAATTTAACAAAGAAAAATATCTTGTATATAAGATAGGCTTTTTGTCTTGGGGCATGTGAATTTGGTCTTGTGGAGGGCTATGTCAACAGATCTAATCTTTATTATTGACCACACACGCACGCACGCGCCGATGCGAGTTATGCCAAGTCTGTGTCCGTATGCGCGTTGCGATGGGACGGGTTGGACACGGGCGCGGGTGCGGGTGTACTCGCGTGAGTGTTTGTGTATGGGTACTTGTGGGGCTTTATTTGCGAGAGTGTAGTCATACTTGCGCATTTTCGTTTTAAACCAAAGAGATGCGTCCGTTCAGTTGGTCGCACCTATTGGGTTTAAACCCAATGGACCTAACCCTTTTCAAAAGGGTGCTTAATACACCACTTAGGAGTCTAGATAAAGACTTCTAATTCATATTTTAATATACGAAAATCCTTTCCTTTTTTATAAAACTCTCTCTATATTTTGGTTTACAAATTTTTTATTATTGAGTTCGTCGCTGAGTCAACTCAACACTTTTGGATTAAACTGCAAGTGGTTCGAACCTGCGTACAGTGAGTGCACTGCTGAAACTGGCTCATAGTTGTTGTATCCTGGAGGTCGATTGCTCTGGAAACCTGTTGCACTTGGGACGCTGTCCAAGGGGAGCAAATTCGATTTCAAACCGAGTGACTCACGTCACGCCTCGACTCAAATTCAATAAGTCTTCTGTCTCAATTTTTTTTAAATTTTCTTTTTGGTTCTCAATTTTTTAATAGTCTATTTAATTCAACTAAATATTCCCACAATCTTAAAATCAAATTGTTGAATTAAATACACTATGGCTACCATAACAGTAAATGCTTCTGCTAAGTTAGCCAAAATCGAATTGTTTGCTAGATAATACTTTAAACGGTGGAAACAAAAACTTATATTTACACTAACCACCCTTAAAGTTTCATGCATTCTATCTGAATCATTTACTATAGATCCAGTAAATCAAACTAAAGTAGCAAATGAAAATAATTGTAAAAATTATATTCTAAGCTATTTGTCCAACGAACTATATGATGTGTATGCTTCTTACGAGTTTGCTGAAGATATATGAACTGCTTTAGAAAAGAAGTATATTTTGGAAGATGTATGCGCTAAGAAACATGCAATCGCTATTTTCATTCACTATAAATGACAGATGATAAAACTGTCACAAATTATATTCATGATTTTCAAAATTTAGTTCATGAACTATCGTCAAAATGAATTAAGTTGGATGAAGCGTTTCTGTCAGGAGCACTAATAGAAAAGTTACTGCCCTCTTGGAAAGAATATAAAAATAAAATGAAACATAAAAAGAACGATGTTTCATTAAAAATTACTATTGTACACATACAAATAGATGAGACCAATAAAAACAGGGACCAAAAAGAAAATGAAAATGAAATAAATTCAAAGGTGAATCTTGTGCAATCAAGTCCAGAAAACAATAAGAAGAAAAAAGGGTAAATGTCTTAACTATGACAAACCTGGACATTATGCCAATGAATGCAGACTCAAAAAGAAGAATACAAACAATTAATTCAAGAAAAAGTAAAATTGCTACAACTGTGGAAAGTCTGAGCATCACATTAAAACTTGCAGGCTTAAGAAAAATAAAAATAAGCCGCAGTCTAATCTTACAGAAACATGCAATGAGTCTGACATGGTAGTAGCTGTGGTGTCAGAAGTTTTTCTTATAAACAACTTGGAGTGGGTACTAGACACTGGTGCAACTCGGCACGTGTACAAGGATCGTATCATGTTTACCTCCTCCCAAGTATCAAGAAATGATGAACAGGTGTTTATGGGTAACGCTAGAACATCTCCAATTGTAAGAAAATTGAAAGTACTTCTGAAACTCACCTCTGGAAAGACTCTAATATTGAATGATGTCGTACATGTACTTGACATTAGAAGAAACTTGGTCTCTGGGTCACTTCTCAATAAGGCTGGTGTCAAATTAGTATTTGATTCAGATAAACTAGTAATGACTAAGAATGAAACTTTTGTTAATAAGGGATACTGTAGTTATGGTCTATTAATTGTAAATATATCCAATGATCATAATAAGAAGACATTCAGTTTTGTTTATATCATTGAACCCTTTTATCTATGGCATAATAGATTAGGTCATATAAATGTAGTATCTTTGAAGAAAATGAAAAGATTAGGTTTATTACCTAATATATCTAATGAAGAATTTGATAAATGTGAAACATGTGTAGAATCAAATTTTATTAACAAAAAAATCCTTTAAACAAATAGAACGATCCTCAGTTTTATTTAAGTTGATACACAGTGACTTAAGTGATTTTAGAAATCACATGTCTAAAGGTGAAAAAAGATATTACATAACTTTCGTAGATGACTACTCTAAGTTCACTAGAGTCTATCTGTTAAAAAATAAATATGAAGTTTTAGATATTTTTTCTAAGTACAAAATTGAAGTTGAAAATCAGTTAAATATAAAAATTAAAAGACTTAGAACGGATAGAGGTGGTGAGTATGAATCTTCTCAATTTAGAAAATTATGTGAAAAGAGTGAGATAATTCACAAAACTACAACTCCTTATACACAAGAACAAAATGGAATAACAGAACGTAAGAATAGAATTCTTAAGGAGATGATGAATGCTATATTAAATAGTTCAAGCTTACCCTCAAATATGTGGGGAGAAGCAATTTTGTCTGTTTGTTATATCCTAAATAGGATTCCTTCTAAATCTTCCGAACAAACACCTTACGAACTTTGGAAGGATCATGTTTCTAGTTATAAATATATTAAAGTGTGGGGGTATCTTGCTAAAGTAGGATTAGCTGAAACTAAGTAAAGAAAATTAGGCCTTAAAACAACCAACTGTATATTTATAGGGTATGCACAAAATAGTGCAGTCTATGTAACACCCCAAACTTTTTAATAACCAGAGTATTAAAAGTCTCGAGTGTTACCATGAATTTAACCTATTATGTACAAGTGTACGGTATCAATCCATTGACCACATGCGCGTACGCACCGAGCTAAGTCATGTCGAATCCGAGTCTGAGTCTGAGTTCGTGTGCACGTACGCGACACAATGCTACAGGATGGGCTGGGCTAGGCTGGGCGCAAGCTTGGGTGCGGGTGCAGCTGTACTTGCATGAGTGTGTGTGTATGGATACTTGTGGGACTTTATTTGCGAGAAAATCCTTTCCTCTCTTGTAAAACTCTCTCAGTATTCTAGTTTACGAATTTTTTATTGTTGAGTTCGTCGCTGAGTCAACTCAACACTTTTGGGTTAAGCTACAAGTGGTTCGAGCCATGTACAGTGAGTGCACCGCTAGGACCAGGTCAGCGATGATTAAATGTCTTCCATTGAAACCCTTTCTGGGTCCACAAAAGTTTTGGATCAAGATGAAATTTGTTTTTCCTACTCGGCCAGGTCCGTGGGACCTTATCAACAGGTCGGATGGCTTATAAACATTAGGGTGGGCCCCACGTGGGACCCACAGTGATGTATGCATTTTACTTCCACCGTCCGCCTGGACGGTGGAGGCCACAGTGATGTATTCGTTATATCCCCACCGTCCAGGGGATGGTGGGTGTATGACGTGTGTGTGCAGGCGTGTGTGTGCGTGTGTGTGCGTGTGTGTGCGTGCGTGTGGTGTGTGTACACGTGTGGCTGTGTGTGTGTGTGTGTGTGTGTATATATATATATATATATATATATATATATTATATATATATATATATATTATGGTGGACCCTCATGTGGACCCCCACCATGGTGCATGTGTTGCCTCCGATCTGTCCAACTACTTGGCGAGCTTATCTTAACGGCTTGAGACTAAAAATAAGATAGATCTATGGTTCAAGTGGACCCCACTTTGGCATACATAAGGCCCAAGTGATTAGGCCTACATTGCCATAATTATGGCCCGTTGTTGAAGCCCGCTTTGATGTGAATGAAAGGCCCATGTTATGAGGCTCATTCGATGCATTTGTGGCTTGTGGTTGAGGCCCACTTTGATATATAAGGCCATGTTACGAGGCCCATTGTGATGTACTCAAAGGCCCAGGGGTTATGGCCCATTGCAATGTACATAAGGCCCATTGATGTGGCTCACTTGATTTATATAAGGCCCATATGATGCGGCCCATTTGATGTATCCAAGGCCCAAGGGTCGAGGCCCAACGGGGTGTCCTTAGGGTCCATTGCAATGTGTGATTTCCCCATGGCTTGTGTGCTGATATTAGGTGGGCCATGCCTTGGGAGCAATGTTGGTTTGACGTCCACATTGTAAAAATAATATTGGTTAAATGTCCGCATTAAAATTCTCCATAGGGCCCATTGTTAGGCCCATACTTGTAGGCCGTCTAGGCCCATCTTCGTTATGAACAACATCTATCGCATATAACATGTTTAGTATAGTTCCATGATTCATGATCATACGCATCATATGTATGCTTGATATGAGAAGTGATTGGTCATAGCATATGCCTTCAGGCATATTGTTTAGGGGCTCCCGGATAGGCGGTGTTACCCCCACATGAGCGCACGATACGTGCAGGATTGCTACATGACTGGATAGTGTGATTCATGCATTCGCATTGTGTGATATGGTACTGTACGCCCTAGTGACATCAGGGTCGTAGCCTCTACAGGCGTATCGTGGTTGGCAGGATTTGATACCGAAAATTTTGTTTTACATGAGGTGCTATAAATATCCCTAGGTGAAAGTCCCTAAACCCTTATGGTACCAAGATGTTGCTCCAACGTCTATACCGAGTAGGTGCATGAGCGCAGAGTGCCGATTACCAGACGACCGCGCTTTCCACTGTGTCGTGGTCGGTTGGAAGGGAGTGCAACCTTACCCGCCCGAGATGAGGGGGTAAAGCTAGGCTGAGTCTGACCAGCTCAAGGAATGGGTCCGCTATCGACGAGCCGAGCCCGATATTAACAAGCGGGTAGTAAGGTCTCTTCCACTTACCTTATTGCGCGCGATGGGCGGCAATCTGGTTTATAGTGTACTAGACCCCGGTGATATTCCAGATTTGAGCTGTATTGATATGTAGATATAAACGAGGATTTGTATGCTTGAGTTGCATCTCGCATTGCATGGCTTTGGTATGGCTGACATCATTCATGCCTTGCCTTGCATTGCATAACCTTGGTATGGCTAGTGGTATTCATGGATTCATCAGCATGTTCTGCATTGCTCTGATACTGCATATTTGCATTACTACATTGCGCACACACTTTCACCACCATCTAAGCTTTATATAAGCTTATGCACGACCGTTGCGTGCAGGTGACGTTGGGACGCAGCAGCGCTGAGGCAGGAGCGCAGAACAGATCATTTTGGAGCTTTTTGTCCATTTTCATTGTATTTCCCGTTATGCTCATTGTACTTGTAAAGTTTTTTATCATAGTGGAAATGTGATGGAGTTTTTGGTTGTTGTTTGTAGGTTATACCTTTGGTTATGCTTATTACAAATTAAATTGATGTTGAAAATCTCCTTATAGCATCCCAGGATTAGAACCTGATGTATGGGCGCTGGGAGCCGAGAATGGGGTTCTACGGAGGCTGTCGGCGCCGGATTCGGCGATCGAGAATTTTGTTAGCCCGGTTTCCTAGTTTGGGGCGTGACAGTTGTTGTATCCTGAAGGTCGATTGTTATGAAAACCTGTTGCACTTGGGACGCTGTCCGAGGGAAGAAAATTCAATTTCAAGCCGAGTTACGTCACACCTCGACTCGAATTCAATGAGTCTTCTGTCTCGATTTTTTTTTCTTTTTTGTTTTCAATTTTTTAATAGTCTATTTAATTCAACCAAATATTCCAACATGGGCACACCGTGATGTCTACATCTCCGGTTTGGTTTGGACGGAAATGAATCCATCAGGGCTCTGTAAGGCACACCGTGATGCATGGGGAAAATCCATTGCTCAAGTGGACCATAACACAAGAGGCCGTGGTGATAATGATGTCCATCATTGAAACCCTTCTAGGGCCCACCATGATGTTTATTTGTTATCTAACTCGTTCATAAGGTCACATGTACCTGGATGAAGCTTGATCCAAAAATTCTATGGCCCTTAAGAAGTTTTTAGTGGTGAGTGTTCAATCTCCGCTGTGTGGTCCACTTAAGCATTGGATCTGCCTTATTTTTGGGCCCATACTCTATAGTGATATGGAAAAATGGATGAATGGTGTGGATAAAACCCATACACCCGTCCAGGTGGGGACAGGTCGCGGATTGCGTCCTACCCCAACTAGGAACGTGCAACAGCTTTGAGTGACCACCATGATGTATGGGTCTTATCCCACCATACGTCTATCCATTTTTTTCATATCATTTTAGTGGATAATAACAAAAGTGACGTTGATCCAAGGCTCAAGTGGACCACACCATAAGAAGCAATGGTGATAATGATTCTCACCCTTGAAACTTTTCTAAGGCCGTTACGTTTATTTGCCATCCAACTTATTCATAAAGTCACAAACACCTAAATGAAGAGAAAACACAAATATCAGCTCCATCCAAAACTTATGTAGCTCCCTAAGAAGTTTAAACTTAAGAATTTAATCCCCATTGTGTAGTCTACTTGAGCCTTGGATCTACCTCAATTTTGGGTTCATACCCTAAAATAATAGAAAACATGGTTGAACAGTGTGGATAATACCCATACATCTCGACGGCCATTCAAAGCTGCCTGTTCCCAGGTGGAGACGGGTGGGGGTAGGACGCAATCCGCGTCCGTGGGGACAGGATGTAATCCGGTTCCTTCCTTGACATGTTCCTAAGAACTTGAGAGGTGACTCATTCACCATTCACGGTACAAGTTGCATGCATTAGAGACCCTGTCCAGTCCCGAATGCATTGTCAATGGAGCAGATGCGGATTTACAGCTAAAGCCTTCGGCAAGAAGTTCCTCCACTGGAAACTTAGGTGGGCTTCTACTTTCATCATTTTTGTGAGCTCATTTTAAGACCTGAGACCAAAAGCGAACAAGACTCAAGACTAAAGAAAAAGTGGGCAGGAAAATTCCTACAATTCAAACCTCCATGGTACAGTGATGTTTACATGCCATCTATACAGTTCATAACCTAATTCCTATGATAACTAAAAATACAAAATGTTAAGAGTGATTCAAAACTTTTGTGGCCCCACCAATATTTCAACTCACGTTTTCGGCCCACTTGAGTATGTGATCCGGCTAATTTTTTGCTCCGTATTTTAAAATGATCTCAAAAAATGGATGGATGTGATGAATTTCTCATAAACACCACGGTGAGCCCACCTAAGTTTTCAACACTGGAACTCGATGCTTTCCCAGGAAATCCACCTCCTGATTAGATTATATTAACAATATGATATCAGATGTTTAATTTGGATCATTGACCATCCATTTGATGGCCACGGATTAAATGTCATCTTCTGATAGATTTGTCTTCTGGGTGTGTTCCGCTGCATGTGGCCCATGAAATCAATGGTCTAGATTCATTTAAATGTGTGCCACGTGCTGCAGATGGAATGTAACCACCACCAAGAGATGGTGGAAAATGTAGACCACACAGCCGGTCTAGCACTTACGTCTACGTGGCTTGCGGGTGCGATATCCTGGCCATTCATAGGGTGGGGCCCACTGCGACCGCTCCCTAGCCTACAAGTTCTGATTAGTCAGTCCACCCCCACCTTGAACGTAGGGAGTGGCTTATATTGAATGTCTATTTTCTTCTACCTATCTGGTCAACCATGTGAGTAGACTCGCCTGATTTTCCACCTGTCTCATTCCTGATTCAAAATCAGGCCGGTCCACTTATCAGGGCCACACATATGCGCGCTTCGAATATAGACGGCTGGTAGTTGTTCCAACCTCACATACCAGTGGGCTGCCTGATCAACGTTCCTAACTTTATGTTTCCAGTGGGGTCCACCGGGCACATTCCCTTGGCTAGAAAACAAGTTCTGTTCTCTATTAAAGTGGGCCACACAGTGAGCTTGGCGCAACTCAACTCAGCTTGGCTCGGTTGTCAAGCTTGACTGTCCAGCTCAGCTCAAATCGGCCCAATTGGAGACAGTGCAGTATTTTCTTAAACATATAAAGTATATCTTCAATTTTTTACATAATGTAAAACAATAACACCAATTTACAGGTATTTCATCAAACACTTGATGGGTAATATTAAATTTTAAATACAAGGATAACTTTATAATGTAATTTTTTAAAATTTTTTTGTGGTGATTTGTTTTGTATTCATTCTTTCCTTACCATCCAACGATGCCGCTAAGAATGTATGCACATAATACAACAATTCGTTGAGCCATTTCATTAAACACTTGTCATGCAGCATAAATATTAAAATAATTGAGTCATCAAGCCAATTCAATCAAGTCCATTCAAGTTGAGGTTTGATTCGAGTTGAGTTAAGCTTAGATAAGCTTGAACTTGGCTCAAACTCCAGAAACTAACTTAACTCCTTCAGAATCTGTTTTCGAGTCAAGGTAAGCTGAGCATTTTCGAGTTGAGTAGAGTGAGCTGACCAAGCCAACTCGACTCATGCAGCTCTAGCCACACATGAAGTTTCTCCGACCAGTAATACACAAGTGGAACTTGAAGGGCGCTGGATTAGCTAATGACAGGTTGGGTAGCTAGACTTTTTTTTTTTTTTTGTTAACTTGCTAGCACATCCACTGTCAGTTCACACTTTACTCTAGTGAGACTTGTCACTGAAGAAATGTCTTGTGGGCCTCGCTATGATATATGTGTTATATCGACATCATCCAATTATTTTGAGATATTATTTTAGGGCATGAACTAAAGAATGAGACGGATAAAAAGCTGTAATGGACTTCACCACAGAAAACAATAGGAAGAGTGATTCCCACTGTTGAACCATCCTATGGTCCACCTCCATGTTTATTTGAAATTCAACTTGCCTAAAAGTTAAAAAAGACACGGAAGAAGTGAAAACACAAATATCGACTTGTTCTAAAATTTTTGCAGCCGGCCGTTTAGAAGTTTTTAATAGTGGCCATCACTGTCCCCACTATTTTCTGTGTGCTGGGATCGACTGAAACTTTGAATTTAACTTATTCTTTGGATCTTACCCTAGACAACCATCATGGTGGGGCCCACGGAACTTGGTGGACGTCATTTCAGTAGCGAGTCTCGCTGTTCAAACCAAGTAGGTAATCCGCGCCCGAACTTGACGGCCCGGTGACAAACCTCGTTCTTGGCAAATTCTCGGCAGGAAATTTCTCGGGAGATTTTAAACTTTGAGGATTTTCTCAGGATAATCAAAATCTCACAAAAAATCTTATACAGAAATGTTTATCTTACATTAATAAGTAAATTGAAATTTTAATATATATTTATATGACAATTTACTTTAAGCTTTTATTATTTCCAAGTTACTACCGCGATATTATAAGCGACAAAAGCGTTTATCAAGAGATTTTCTTCCAACATCTCCGCGATATTGGTCACCCAACCTGACAGAGAGATCCACCTGATTTTCATCTCATGTCATGTTCACCTTACGTGCCACCTGATGAATGGCCAGGATCTCACACACACCATGCGAGCGCCAACATGTCACACGTGTGACGCGAGATCGCTTTACCAATTCCTCCCGTGAAACCACTGATTACGAGGGATTCCGGCGCTTCTGTTTTTCTGTTAGTCTATTTCCACTGACCAGTGCTAACTAGTATGCAGCGAGCGCTGGAATCAACTTCTACGTAGTATCCTCCTCCCGGTGCATATATCAAACATATCATAATCAGAACTGTTGTTCTGGTGGGACATCACATGGATAGGCCATATCGAAGAAATTAAGGTGATTGAACTAATATATCCATCTAACAAGTGACCAGAAAAATGAACGGTGTACGAAGCTGATACACTGAACCATTAAAGATCCCAACAACCGGATATCAAGAGCATCCAATCACTTCTACTTTTCGGTCATATGGCCTATCTACAAAGTGGCCCACCAAATCATCGGTCCCGATCGCTGCATCTTTTTACCACGTGCAACTCAACGAGGGAATTGTACAGAACTTCCATGCGGCAACTAATAATCAGCAGACCCCTCGATGCTAAATTAGTATGCTGCTCCATCTGTCCTGCCAATTTGTCACTTTGTAGGACATCCGAACCGTTGAAACAGTGGGACCCATCTTGGATGTCAGTTTATTCAACATTCAATCTGGTACACTCATCATCATGGTCATGCCATTGAAATAAATGGACCACCAACAGTGTGACTCAATGTACAGAACTGCCCACCTAATTAGTGGACCGTTCTGATTTTGAAGATGGGAAATATTCATGGTGGGGCCCAACTTTTGCACGGGTCAGATGTCCTATAAAGACACACGTTTGTCGGTAACACAGGGGACGCATGCAGAGTTCACAAGAAAACCGTGAGGTCATCACTTCTCAGACTCGCTAGTGACCCCCCGAAAATCTGTGGGCCCCACTACGATGTATCCATTCATTTTTCCTCATCTTATAGCATGCCATGGATCAAACCTCAGGTGAACTGTACTACAAGGGCCTGTTTCGGGAGCATGGATTCGAAACCCTCTGGATTCGAAACTCCTGATTTTGAAATACTCCTGTTGTGTTTGGCGCCCTGGATTAAACTTTAATCCAAAAGCAACTATTCACAGCATATTTGTAGGGGTTTGAATTTAATTACTAAATCAGCTTTAATATATTTAGTTAGTGAACTTATGTAATATTTGACATAATGGTTATACTAAGCCTGCTGAAATATATACTTGACCAAAAGTGATGAAATTCTAAATTTTGGATGGAGCCACAAGCATAAGATCATGTCTAAGTGATTAATCAACAATTTTTATTCATTGATTTACATGGACAATGTTTGAATAGTGCTGATCACCATATTAAAGTAATTATAGTAATGCAATTGATAATCTAATTATTTTAAGATATCATTAGCGAGCCATATGTCTAATAAATTAATAGTCCAGTGATATACATATCACACATGCATCTATGAAAATGATTTTAGATGCAATCTAAGGTCTTATCTTGGATTTTAAACCTCCTTATTAAAGTGATTTGAAACTCATGCTATTTAAAAGTGCCAAATAACTTTGAGAATTTGAAATCCCCTCGAATCACTCCAAATCTATAGTGCAACACGTCCCTTGAGGCACACCCTGATGTTTATTTTTCATCTAACTTGTGAACACATATCACAAATATCAACTTATTCAGAACATACGTGGCTCCAAAACGTTTCCAACCGTTTACATTCTATCTTTATTATTTATTTTAGCGTGGTCCACTTAAGTTTTGGATCCACCTTTATTTTTTTCCAACCTTATTATGAGGATAAAAAGATAGATGAATAGGCACATAAATCATGCAGGCCCACAAGGTTTTTCTAGTACCAATCAATACGGAGGACCGTATCTAGGGGACTGCCCGAATCCGAGTCCTTTCATTCAAGGGAAGACCATTAATACTCTGACGGAGACTTGAAGTTTGATGCGCGAGCACTAAGAAGCTGCACATGTTTCGTTCGGGAGCTAACTTAATTTTCTAAAATGATTGATTGTTGGACAAATAATGACCTCCAGACTAAAAAATAGTCAATGATTCCCAAATCAATAAATTAATACTCATTAATTAAAGATTAATTTTGTTCAATGAATATAAATTTTACGTTATATCGTACCTATAGTCGGTCACATTATTCGGACGATTGATTTCTTAGTGCCTATGTATCAACCATCTGGTCATGCCAGAGTATCAAATAACTCCTCGTCTCCTCGTTCCAGTTTCAAGCAACTAGGTAAGCGAACCGTCGCGACTTAGATAATAGCATGTGTCACCCATTTTGGGACCACATTCTACGATGGTCCAGATGATCAGAGCCATTCATTTTCTAAATTCTATCATACATGGGCGATATTACGAAACTGATACTGAATAGATAATCCATACCATCATTATTTCTAGATGAATTTGGAACATGGAAAAGAAAACTATGAATGGCTTCCATTATACTTCGAAAATCAAAGGACGGGATCAACTCCGTAAGCCATTTATTTTTTCATAGCTTCTTTGTGTTAGTGATAAGAATATGTACGGTAAAATCACCATACCATCTCCGCATGTGGACCCCAGTGAGGCGACACATGCTCGAGATTCTATGTCGCGACACAGGTGAGGCCAACACGCAGCGAGTCGCTCGCTGTCCAACTGTACTCCAAGCGCGTGTCTGTATCAGTGATTATAGTTTTATCTACACGCTCCTTTCTATATAAAAATGGTAGCGGATTAGGTGCGGCCCTGGCATCACGTTAGATGGTGAGTCCCTTACTGTGGGGCCACTTTTGATGTCTGTATTATACATCCACACCGTCCATACGTTATTTAGATAATTTTATTGTATAATTCCAAAAAATGAAGCAGATACAGATTCAGGTGGACTATACTACAGGAAACAGTGGTGATTGAATGCTATTGAATGCTCCACCATTAAAACTTCCCATAATGTTTATTTTCCATCCAACCTGTTGATAAGATCACAGGAACCTGGATGAAGATAAAAATAAAGTAAAATCTTGATCCATAACTTTTGTGACCCACAAGAAGTTTTTAATGGTCAATCACTAATGTTTCCTATGGTATAGTAATTTGGATCTTCTTAATTTTTGGTATCACGCCTAAAATGATTTGGAAAAACGGATGAACGGAGTGGATGTAGAATACATACATTAAAGTGGGCCCCATGGTAAGGAACGCACCGTCGTGGTTGAGGCTAGAGCCGCACCTAATCCAATCCCAATAAAAATACGGAGTCACTTTAACTCCGGCCGTGTATGATGCTTGATACTCAGGCACTCGAAAATTGTAAATTAAACACTCATCAACTCATTTTAAACTGGCAGAATTGTGGAACTCGGTGTTCTTAATTCACAATTCTAAAATCAGATTGGGTGAACAATACTAACCTCTGATTTATGTACACTTATCTATTGAAAAAGGTATTGATTCACCACACTCTGTCAGCTTAAACTTTTAGAGTAAATAGTTATTTGACGTGGTATTAGAGAGGAAGGTCCCATGTTCGAATTTCGAGAGCAGCAAAAATGTCTCTTTAAAATATTATTTTTCCATGGGGAATCAGGAAAATCAGGCCCAGCTCCGGGACCGAGAAATCAAGCCCGACCTATTTATAGTGTGAGTGTCCCTCCACCCTCGTCAGTATATTCCTGTACGGAGTTCCCACCCCACACATGAGGGAGTATATTGATACACCACAATCTGACAGCTTATGGTTGTTTGACAAAAGGACCGTTACAGATTCTCATTTTCAGCCATCCAAATAGCAGTAATTTTTGGTTCATGATACATCTAACCTAAAATGGGACCCACAACTTGCAAAGTTTAATTTGGATTAATTATATTCCACCTATGCAAACAAACTCTATGTAATTTCTAAGTGCCTGCGTATCAACCATCACACTCCATCAGAGTATCAAAAAAGCTTTTTATCAATGAAAATTCAACAAGTGGCTACATATAGCCAAAGCTCGAGCCGACACCCTTCCTATTTCCAATCCCGATCGAGAATCACAATTTCCAGACATTATCACACCCTCCAAACGCATCTTCTTTCTCCAACAGTATCTCATCTCCTGATTCCAGCAACCGATCTCTCTTTCCCTGTGATGGACGGCGAGAATGCAGGTGGGCCGGCGGAGGTGGCCCAGGAGCTGATCGACACCGTCAATGAGATCTCGGCCATTTCCGACTTCAGGAACGCATATAAGAAGCAGTTCTGCAATCTGGCCAGGCGATTGAAGCTTCTGGGCCCCATGTTTGAAGAGATCAAGGAGAGCAAAGAGCCCGTCTCCGATGACGCGCTCCGAGCCCTCGTCTCCCTCAAGGAGGCGCTCGTTAGCGCGAAAGAGCTGCTCAGATTCGGATGCGATGGGAGCAAGATCTGCCTGGTGCGTTTTCCTTAACCTGCGCACCCTTCCCCCCACTCGGAAATTCTTTTTTCTATTTTTATTATGTTTTTTTTGTAAATTTTTTATATATATATATACCGTGCGCGTTTTTCTGGATCATCGGGTTAGGTAGAATCGCTTATGGCAGGTTTGGGCGCGCTAGGTGCTAACGTGCGCTTCCATTAGATGAGAAATTGTCTCGTTTTCGGTGATTTATGCAACGCGGTGCGCATATATCAGATGGAAATTTGTATTTTCTCTCTATTTTTCTTGGTGATTTAGGTGGAGCTAACGTGCACCTGCTCTAGCTTTGATGGAACTTTCTGTTTCTTCTGGAGATTTGTATGCTGCGTTGTGCTAATATGTGCATCCTTTCATTAGATTGGGATTGCTATAAGGGGGCGTCTCTTGTTGCACTGGGCGTGGTGCTAATGTTCACATGCTCTAGCTCAATTGTAATTTCAAAATTTTCTAGTTATTTAGTTCTCCCAGGTTAGGTAGATGGGAATGGATCTGCACATGGCTACTGCTAACTGGCAGATCCTCCATGTGCAGATCGTTGTGTTTGATGGATCTTCACTCTCTAGCGTTTCTCTAACATGCACCATTTTGGGCTTTCGAGCTTATCTACATCATGGATGACTCTGTATCAATTGGTTAGATGGGTTAACCTTTTCAAGGTGATTTCTTGTAGCACTCCGCTGGATTTTGAGGACGTGTGCACCCTTGTCGCTAATGTGCTCTTCGTCATTATATGGTTTCATTTATTTCTTTTGGGTGTTCTCTTATAGGCATTGTATTAGATAGAATTGGGGAAAATTTTCCAGTGTGCTTGCAACTAGAGATAATGTGTGCCTCGTCATGGTTAAGGTGTAATACCCATTCTCGTGGATCTATGATGCTCTGCTAATAATTGGGTTTTCTCAATAACATAAATTTGTAGTTTTTTAGTTCATGTTTGTTTGCTTCAAAGGGAACAATGAGGGATGTCTCATTTCTATTTTAATTGGGACTTCATTACCGCTACTTTTTTTTTTTTTGGGTAAAGGTGTTCCCCCTACCCATTCATTCTTTAAAAAAAAGAATGGGGAAAAATGAAAGAAGGGGAGTGGATGAGTGAGAATTGTACAGAAAAAAAAGAGAAGGTTCTCTTGAATCTGAAATTTTCGTCTTTCATGTTGTGCCTATGTCTTATCTGGATTTTATAGTGTTATTTGATGAGATTTTTGGATTGGTGTTCTTTGGGTCTTGCCCATTTGATCTGCCTGCTTGATAAATGATACCTTTTATCACTTCTTTATGCATGGGAACTTTTCTTTTATATTTTGTGGGTTTATCTCTGTTGTATTGAATTTTGAGTTTATTACAATTTCTTTGTTGTTGTTGGATGGATCTTTTTTTTTTTTTTTTTTTTTTTTTTTTTTTTTTTTTTTGTTTCTTTCCCAACTAAGAGCCAGAATAGTTTCTCTCTCTCTCTCTCTCTCTCTCTCTCTCTCTTTTTCCGTTAATTCTAGAAAGAATTAGAGTAGTTAGCATCATGATATTGCCATTGTTATTCCATATGCATCATCATCAACACATTCAAAAGTACCTAGTTAACCGAGGCTTTATATGAGAAGGTAAATCAATTGGCTAAATATGTGCTTTATGGTTGAAAAGGAGTAATCGATTCATCTCTCTTTGTTTATTGTAGTTTGAGAGAAGAATTGGTGTTACTTCTTAAACTTTTTTGGATTTCCAGGACATTCCATCAACTTGTTGGAGGTCTCTATTGTTGATTTATGGTGATGAGTGATGACTATCGTCTATTGGTTGGATCTCTCTAACAGATAGACACTAGCATTTATCTTTGTTATTGCCTTAATCATTTAATTAAACCCCTTATTTATAGAAATGCAAAGTGGGTTGGTAATGGTTGGAAATATTGTCGTTTTGGCACAATTGAGCCAACTGATCATCGGTCTCTCGAGTATGATGTGGGATCCATTACCAGGCAGTCACCTAGTTAGGATGGATCATCACTTTTCCCTTTTAAAATGGGACTAGAAAGGACGAGAGAGAGGGTGATTAAGATGGGATTAACACCTCATTAATCACAATGATGGCTTTAAAGCCATATTTTCCACTGGTTTGGGGGATTCCTTCTAACTTCTGCACTTCTTGTTATCATGATCGTGTGGCTATGAACTGTTAGGACATCAATGTTGCTTCAAGAAGGCGTGGTTCTTTTATTTGGAGGGAAATCATGCGGGCTGCAGGCTTTTGCTCTAATCATTTCTGGTTCACAGGGTTGTCAGAATCCTACAAATTTTCGAATTCCAATTTAAGTGAAAATGATTTAAATCCCACTTTGAATTCCCTTTTAGATGAATCCTACAATTTACGATTCAAATCTCAATTTTATACTTGTTCTCTTCCTTTTCAAATTTTATTTGGCTTCAATTTTGGTGGTGCTTTAAGAATATTTTAAAATAGGCTATTTTTTATTTTGTTTTATTCTTTATAAGAGATTAAATGATGGTTCTTCTTTTCAACCTTAAGTTGTGGAGCTTTTGTTTATGAATTCTTACCTCTTATTTGGTCGATTTCTTGATGGGTTCAGATGTACATTCCAGGCTGTGGTCTGGCACATGCCTTTAATTGTATTCCATAGGGAAATACCCTTGATTCTAAGTCAAGGCATAAATGGAGTGACAAATGCATATATCATATGAATGAAATAATGACTATAATGGACTCATCACTTGAGGAGAATTGATATAGTCCGATGTAAGGTGTTGTTGAGAGGGCGTGAATCCCTAAGGGCGCAGACATTAAGGGCAGTTGGCCACCAAGGGGATACGGGCCCTTATGGGGCAAGCCTCAAGCCCACCTAATGTAGGCTATAGGACCTTTTAGATAACACTATACATTTTCCATTCCTTTCAATCAAATCAGCAAAATACAAGAGGCACATAGATTTATGTGGTTTAACAATATGCTTACTCCATGGGGTAGTAGTACGGAGATTTCACTAAAATGAGGGAAATTAGAAGTACAAGTATAGTTTCTCGAAGTACAATAGAAAGCATAGTAATGCATGTCATGCATGTGCCTTGATCGGGGATCATTCGTATTCAGAGTATCCAGATCACTAGTCAACGCATTCATAATGTTAGGGAACAATTAGCCTTTACTTCTGTCCCGTGTAATTATAGATGTGTATGCTGCCTTGACGATGAGTGTGGGATCTTCCAAGAGCATGTGAGAGCTGGACTGTCATTCGAGCAAGTAGTGGGGTGCGGTCATATGGCTTCCCCTTATGGCTAGCCAATATTAGGTATTGAATGCATGGCTGAACTTAGATTGACGCGAGGCCATATGGAAACTAGAGTGAAGAAGATCGGGGCGTGACATTGTGTAAGTATGAGTCAGGCAACATAGGGTTGTGCCAGGTACGAGGCGAGCATCGTTGTGCTGTTCCATGTGTGAGACGGAGAGCTCAGGGCTGTGTCTGGGCAGGCAGGGAGTGTAAAGATGTGTTCGCATAGGCGAGGAGCTCGTAGCTGTTTCTGTGTGGGCAGTGCAGGGCTGCATTTATATAAATGATGATGAGGTCAGTGCGTGGCACTGCCTGTGCATATAGTTTAGCCGACATTTTATCGTGTATTGTGTAGCTCGAGAGTGAGCGTGGGCGAGAACAACAGTGATAGTGATCACTTTGATAAATGAGCCTCGATCTGTGCTCCGCTACGAGATAGGTGATGGGCGCAGTCCTGATAGCCGCCCCAACCCACTAGCCTATATGAGTGAGCGGGGGCATCTCTCCTCACTGGTTTGCTAGCGGGAGTAGAGAGAGAGAGAGAGAGAGAGAGAGAGAGAGAGAGAGAGAGAGAGAGAGAGAGAGAGAGAGAGAGAGAGAGAGAGAGAGAGTAGCTGCTATAGGTCTTCAAAGAGGTTTTTGACCCCCATCAAATGAAGACCCCTCAGGGGTATCTATAGAAGTTGAAGCAAGTGATCTCGTGCGGCACCTTGACAGTGGAGCCTCGACGCAATGCATCTGGAAGGTTTTATGGACAGTTGCAATCATGTTGACCTATATATATATATATATATATATATATATATATATATATATATTTGAAAGATATGTTGACCTATATGTATTATGGTAATGGATGCTAGGATTTGACTTCAACTTAAAGACCTATACTTAAAAAAAAAAAAAAAAAACATAATATTGTCACATATCTTGAATTCATAGTTTGCTTTCTATTTGTTATTCTTTTTTTTTTTTTTCTCCAGGGTTTCATTATGCCATTTAAACTCAAAAGGTTTATTTGGTTCTTCTTACAATAATGAGAAACTCACAATTATATTTTTTTGAAGGCCTCATTAGCTATGTTGTCAAAATCATACATTTTACAATTTGATCACAAATATGCATGAAGTGTTTGATCATTGTATTACAATTATTTTGATAGCGTAAATGGTGTCTAAAATTACATAAAAAATTAATTTCTTTTTTTCATTTTTGCAATTTTTTTCTTCTTGTTGAGAGAGGATTTTGATAGTCAACATCGCTTTAGGAACAAATTATTAACGGACCCGTATATGCTTTTCAAGGTAAATTTCTTGAAAGACAAAAGTAAAGGAGGTAATTTTTTTTTTTTTTTTTTTTTTTTCTTGGTGTATTGGTGGGAAATGAATGATTGGTGAGTTTTTTATTTTTTAATTTATTTATATTTTTCAGTTTTATTTCAATTTTTAAGAAAATTGAAAAAATCTTACAATTTACAAGATGATTCGTGATTTTATATGATTTCATTCGTTTATGATTTGCAATTCGATAACGATTTTGACAACATTGATGGTTAAGAGTAATTAACAGGTTAAATATTCGATTTTGTTTTTTAAGAAGATCCGTGGTGTGCCGATAGTCCTGTGTGAGAGCATTGTTGGTTAAGAGTGATTACCAATTCGTTCCTTCCATGGTGTGATCTCTCATTCCCCAGTTAGTGTGAGTGGCCGCCACAACACTTGTGTGGCATTATAACATTTCACCCAAGGTTGTGGCCTTTGCTTAGTTGGTAGGTAGGAATATGGTGCTCACCATTGGCAATCTTTGGAGAAGGTCAATGATCATCACTAACACTCGTAGCCTATGCCTTCAAGATGCGAAGAAGGTTGATCATTTATTCATCCACTACCGCTACTCACCATTGGCAATCTTTGGGGAAGGTCGATGATCATCACTAATACTTGTAGCCTATGCCTTCAAGATGTGGAGTTAATTGATCATGTATTCATCCATTGCCCTTGCGCCAAAGTTGTGTGGTAAGAAATCTTTGGCTTCTTCAATGTCACATGGGTGGTGCCGGGTAATATTGAGGTCTTCTTCCTCTCATGGCACAAAGAATTTCTCGGAAGGAAGGAGGAAAATGGAGGTAAGCTTTATTTGTTGGTCTTTGGGCCCTATGGGGAGAAAGGAATAACCGATGCTTTTGGAATCAAAGCAAGTCGACATTCAAGATTTTTGGGCGGGCGAAGTAAAAAAATGTTAGAGTGGGCTTCTTGATTATTAGGGTTTTATTGATTGTATTGGTTTTCTTGCTTTGGATTGAGTTTTGTTGGGGTTTTGCTAGGTTTGGTTTCTCTTCGTCAAGTGTTGTCTTGTAGACTCTGGGCTTCTTCTCTTTAATAAAATTTCATTATCTTTCAATAAAAAAAAGGTTATACTTGCTATTAGGGAACAAAGGGGCAAATGGATTGATTCTTTCAACAATTCAGTAGTAAGGCGCAGTGTCTAAGGGACCATGTGATGAGGACATCCGAGTACCATACTGAAGGAGGAGGGTTGAGCCAATCTCCTTATGGCTAGACGATTATTACATGGGGCCCACTTGGCCCAATTCACATTCCTAGCCACGTTGAAGACCCCATGTGCATGTTCATGCATATTTGAATACCCCACACTAGGAAGATGCACGTAGGCTACATATAGGAGCTTGATGGACACATCAAACCGATGGATCAGATGGACACGATGATCGGACCGTTGGATCGTCATCATTAGACATATTGATCGTCGACCCCCATGGGCTACAAAATAGTTTAGTTGTTTAGATTGTTTACAAGCTTTGTTATTTTTGGTATAATTTATATTTATGTTGAGATTATGGTGTTAGGAACAACTTTTAATTTATCAAGCGTATTTATGTTGAGAATCTTATCTTAGAGCACATTTGAAAAAAAAAAAGCTGTGTTTTCTCTTATTCATGTAATTTAAAGAATACCCCATGTGATTTAGAGGTTGGGTATAGTGTGATTCCAATTCCCCATTCAATGTAGGTGCGGGGCTTTCATCTATCATCTTCCTTCTCTCTTCCTTTCTATCTTAAAAGAGGTATTTTATCAAAAAATTATCTTTCTTCTTCCCTTCCCATCCAAAATCTTCTATTTTATTTTTTTAAATTTTTTTTTCAACTTTTCATTATCCAACTTCGACCCCAACCGAACCCAACCATTGAGGACCCCAATACCCTAGCCAACGACCGACACGTGCAACCCTACGGCCACACATGTGAGCCACTGGGCTGACCGTGCCGACAACCCCTCAATCCCTTGATTTCCCCTTGCTTCCCCCATCAAAACCCCTTCCTCATCCTTAACCCTACCCTAAACCCTAGATCCCCAATTTTCTATTTTTTCCAATTTCCAAAAACTCTAATTCCAAAATCCTCAATTCCCATGAACCATAATTTTCCAAATTTTCAAATTTTTCCTTCACAACCCTCATCATAAAACCTACAAGTTAGTCCCTTGAGCGTGGAACGTGCCTATGCTAAATTGGAAGTTTTATTCTTCCATCGGGCCTAGTTTTGATTGATTTATGTGATTTGTTAGCATGCAGGCATGTGATTTAGGTTAAATTATGTGGTGGGTTAGCATCTTTTGTTAATTGAATTACTTATGGACTCTTTCATAATCTCTATGTTGCATGCTAGCCTTAAATCTTGTGTCTTGCATCACCATGAGGTTGTAGACCTCTCCCATCTACAATAGCACATTTGGAACTAGAATTGAATGGAAAATTTTGATTAGAACCTTGTCACGGTCATCATCAGAAGGGGATGGTAGAAGATCTGTGTAATTTTCGAAAATTTTGGTTAGTGAGGACTCCTATCAAGGTTAGATCCTTCGTTTGGATTGCTTGTCTTGACAAAATCTTCACACCATTGACCATCTTAAGAATCGGGGGATGTTGATCCCCAATGGATGCTCAACGTGTTGCGCAAGTGAAGAATTTGTAAATCATTTATTTATTCATTATATGGTAGCTCGGGAGATATGGTTGGAAGTGCTTGCAAGTTCGGCATGGAGTGGGTATTCTCGAAATTTGTTTTTGGGTCCATAGAGGGTTGGGCATCTAGATTCTCGAGCCTAGTGTGATATTGGCCTTATTCGCTAGAGCATGATTGTGCAAGCAATGATTTGGTTGATATGGTAGGAAAGAAATCAAAGGTCCCTCATATACATTTCATTTCCAATTGTGAGGTGGTGTTGAATGGCAACAGGTGAAGAATCGGTTTTTGCTCATTGGAATTCTCCTCTAGTGGATAATGCGAAAATCAAATTTGATGGTGCTCTTTGGGCAACTTGGGGCCAGTGAGTGTGTGTGGCATTGCTTAGGACTGTCAAGGGAATGTTTTGGTGGTTTTCTTTGGCTCGATTGAGATCAAAGTCTCAAATTTCGTGGATGCTGCCATCGCTTTATATCTAGTTAGGGTGGCGGTGGATTTTTTTTTTTTTTTCCCTGTGATAGTTAGAAGGGATTCTCGAAATGTTATCACTTGGGTAAGTCTATGCAGTGTTTCAAATAATGCTTGTAGGGTAGCGCTACATAGCATAAATCCCTTGTAGCATACACTCTAGGGGTCAATAGTGTTCACTACAGCTATGTAACGTACGCTACAATGCATAGTTTAAACCAGTGATCGAAATATCGATACTATCGGCCGATATTATCGGTATCGAGCCCTAGCGAGACGAAACTCCTTCGATAACACTCGGAAGATACCGAAAATCCAAAACTTCAGATATCGGCCGATATTATCGTCGATATCGCATGATAACATCGTTGATTTCGCCGATACAACTCACACAGTGCGATATCGCGGTATTTCCGCCTCCATTATTGTCGAAAATCGACAAATAGAGTCACGGACACTCACGGGTGCGTTTGCAGGGGACTCACGAGTCCCACTGTAGCCAACAACCCTCAACGATAAAAAACCGATGTCGTAGGTTGTGGAAAATCCAAAAATTTTGAATTAAAAGAGAGAGAGAGAGAGAGAGAGAGAGAGAGAGAGAGAGAGAGAGAGAGAGAGAGAGAGAGAGAGAGAGAGAGACTACCTGTAGCCGTAGGCTATAGCGGTGATCGGAGGTGGGCCATTCGACAGGTAAGTATCCGTATCCCTCTTTCTTTGAATTTTTCTCGCTATTTTCTTCAAAATTTCTCTTTCTTCGCTGATTGGAGTGTGCCTGGGCGGATTTCTCAGAGATTTGGCGAGAAATCAGGCCGGATTTGAGGAAACAGAACGAGAAATCCTCCTCCGGAACCCTCGCCGCGTGAGGGTGAGGGAGAGCGCTCGTGACGGAGAGGGAAAATGAAGAAGATGGCGTGGGAGGGATGAATTAGGGATCGGCGCGCAGGAGCTGGTTCACTGAGCATGGTCTTATCGTACTCAGTAAACTCAGTTGGGCCCACCTTTAATGTATGTGGTCTATCCACGCCGTCCATCTGTTTTCCCATCTAAATTAAGGGGTTGATCCCAAAACACAAATATCATCTTGACCATCCATCTCTTGTGGCCCTCAAGAAATTTTTAATGGTGAACGTCACTCTCCACTGTTTTCTGTGGTGGGGTCCACTCGAGCTATGGATCTGACTCATTTTTTGGCTCATGCCCTAAAATGATCTATTCAAATGGATGGACGGTGTGGATAGAAAAAATACATCATGGTGGGACCCACATAACTTGTTGACGTTACTTCAGTAGCCATTAGAGGAAATCGGATTGCGAGTTACTCAGTACGCTCTTATCGTACTGAGTAAACTCTGTTGGGCCCACCGTGAATGTATATGGTCTATCCACGCCGTCCATCCGTTTTTCCATATTATTTTAGTGGTTGAGACCAAAATTTAAGCATACCCAAAGACCAAGTAGACCATACCATAGAAACAGTTGGAATAATGACTTCCACCGTTGAAACCTTTCTAGGGCCCACAGTGATGTTTATTTCTCATCCAACCTGTTCATAAGATCACACAAACATGGATGAAGGGAAAACACAAATACAAGCTTGATCCAAAACTTCTGTAGCCCCCAAGAAATTTTCAACGGTAAATGTTCAATTGACACTGTTTCCTATGGTGTGGTCCAGTTGAGGTTTAGATATACTTCGTTTTTAGGCTCAAGTCCTAAAATTATTGGGTAAAATGGATGGATGGAGTGGATAAAATACATAAATCACGGTGGACCCCACATAGTTTACTCAGTACGCAATCCTCTTCCGATTTAGAGTCGGTGTGAGGATTTATAGCAGAGACGGATTGGCTACTCCACGCGACAGTGGTCTTTCGCTGGTGGTCAGTGCTCTGTGGGCCCCACCATGATGTGTGTGTTTCATCCATGCCTTCCATCTAATTTTTATAGATCATTTTACAGTGTGAAACTAAAAATGAGCCGTATCCAATACTCAAGTGGACCTAAAATGTGAGTATTGAACGTACACAGTTGAAATATTCGTGGGCCACAGAAGTTTTGGATCAGGCTAATTTTTCTGTTTTCAGTTCATCCAACTAGGAATGACGTTATTAACGGTATGGATGTCTTGTAAACATCACTTTCTACCCCAGAAAGTTTTCAACGGTAGGAATTTTCTTACCCACCTTTTACTCTAGTGCGGCCCACTTGAGTCTTGGATCCTTCTCACTTTTGGTCCCAAGTCCTAAGATGAGCTCAAAAAACGGATGTACGGGGTGGATTTCTCAAAAACATCACGTTGGGCCCCACCCAAGTTTCCAGCTCAGGAAATCTGCGTTCGTGTCTGCAAAGACGAGCATTGATGCTCCTCGAGCTCCCGTTGTACGAATGGTTCAAAGGAGATCAAAGTTACATGGGCCCTAAAGTGATGTATTTATTATATCTACACCGTTCATCTATTTTTAGAGATCATATAAGAGCATTATCCAACAAATGAATCATATCCAAAGATCAGCTGGACCATACCATAGATGGTAGCGAAGAATATGATTTTCACCGTTAAACAATTCGTGAGGCCATCATTAAAGATCAGTTGGACCCACCACAGATGGCAGCGGAGATTCTGTGACCCCAATAAGGGTTTCATGGTAGACATTCAATTCACACCGTTTGCCTTGATGTGGTCCACTTGATTTTTTAATAAGCTTTATTTTTTGCTAAAGACTTAAAATTATATAGTGCAATGGATGAATGGGTTGGATAAAATGCATGAACAATGAGACAACTGTACGTGTGGATGGTGCTCTATGGACCATTCCTTAAAATAATCTGACAAAATGGATGAGTGTCATGGATATACAACACATGCCCCAAGGTGGGCCCTAACAAGTACTAATATAATATTATTACGAGCCACTATGCAACTCTATGTGAGTCTAGAACTAGTCCCCATCATTGATATGTATATTTCTCAAAATTTACTTCTTCAGTTGTTCTTTTGCTTTTCAATGAATTGGTTGTGTTTTCATACATGACTACGATATATTTATAAATATCATGCATTCAATTTAAATATAGTTGCGTTAGTTCAGTTAAACATCGCATAACTTAGGACCCTATACAAAGGAAATTTATTATGTGCATCTTTTTTTTTTGAGATGTTATGATTTAAAAGTGTGTATTAAGGGCCTTTTTAACAATCCCCAAAGTTTCATTAAAAAATTCAACCATTTTCCCAATGTTTCCCCATGTTTCCCAAAAAGTGCGATAAACTATGCGATACAAACGATATATCCCGTGCGATAACTGATACATATCTGTATCCCAAGGGTGCGATACATTGTGCGATACCGATATTTTGAACACTGGTTTAAACAATGTAAAAATCACATTATAAAAAAAACTTAAAATGTGAAGTTAACTCCAACTTTCTTTGTTTATTTGAACTTAAAATGGTGGTGATCCATTGTTAAATTTGGTGTGAAACTCACTTGGTGAAAGGTCTTTAAAACTAAAGTTAAATGAAAAATGGTTTTGAAAGAGGGTTTTTGCAAATCCCTCTTTTGAACCCTACGTGCTACATAAGCCCCCCTTCCACCCAAAACCCTTTGGTTCTCTCGATCCAATAGGCCATTGAAGGAGAGATTTAGGCTGATCAGTCGCCCTTGCAAGAAAGCCCATTTGCTGTACTTTCAAGAGCATTGGAGCTGAAATGAAGGAGAAAATAAGATTCCCCCCTTTTTGCATCCGTATGGCTATAAAGCTCCAATTTTCAGTTTTTTGATTATTTCTCTTTTTAAGCCTGCAAGAGTATATGTTCTTGCCCCTCAATGAGTTTCTTTTCATTTCAAATGAAGATCTATTGTTTCTTTTGAGATTTTTTTTTTTCCAAATTTTTTCCAATTTAGGATGTTGGTTACTGTGCAATATTGTAGTATAGGGGTGGCTATCCATTTTTTTCACACACACACACACATATATATATATATATATATATATATATATATATATATATATATTATATATATATATATATATATATATATATAAAAAGAAGTATTGTGTAGCTTACACTACATGCTAATGCTATTTATGCTACATGCTACAGAGGGCTGAATGCTACACAACACACTACCACTATTTAAACCACTGGTCTAAAGTATTCCCCCATGGAGGGTGGCTGATTGGCTTGAATGCTACATAACATGCTACCACTATTTAAACCACTGGTCTAAATTATTCCCCCATGGAGGGTGGCTGATTGGCTTGAAGCAGTTTTCAACCTTTGTTAGCATCATGCTATGCCCTTCTCTCATGTTTCGAGAGTGGCCACTGATGAGGCAGATACTCTTGTGAAGAGGGATGCAGTCAGCATTGACCTTCAAGACTATCTACATGCTTCATGCAGATAGTCTTGTGCATCTAGTGCTGATTTTTGGGTCTTTCTCTTGATGGCTTTGTGCGGTATCCTCCTGTTTAGGGCCATTGTATTTCATCTTCCTGTATTTGTTTTTTCCTTTTTTCCTTAATGAAATTTGGCCTATTAAAAATAAAAGTGTATAGTCTGGTATTTTTCATGATTTCCTATAGGGATTATATTAAATAGGTCTAGGGAAAACTTTCTCAAGTGTGCTTTGTAAGTATAAAGCTTGCTTTGGATCTTAAGAAATGGGAATATGGATTTGGTAAATCCATCAACTTCTCAAATTCATGGATTTGCATTAAATTTGGATTTGGCAAATCCCAATCTCCATTCTTTGTTAATCAATCTACAAATTCATGGAAATGGTAATAGTTTTTATTTCTTTCAAGAGAGATGTTCAATTGGCAAAAAAAAAAAAAAAGAGCGAGAGAGGAGCTTTCAAGGGAGTTCCCTCATTTTGTGGTTGCGAAGACGTTTTTTTTTTTTTACGTGGATTTGGATTTGACCCACTTCTGTTGATTTGGGAAACCCACAGATTTAGCAAATCCCCAAAGAAAAACAAACAGGGGAAATTTTAAATCCATGGATTTCTCAAATCCCTGCCCTAAATCCTTCACCCCAAACAGTTTAGATAAATTTATGGCTTGTTTTTGGCTCCTGGTTGTCTTTTAAGGAAAAGACATGATAATTTTGAATGGGTGTATTGTCTTTGATATGTGGAACCTTTGGATCACCTATTCATGCACTTTATCTTCACTCAAGAGATGGGTGAACTTCCTTTGTTTGCTCAATGTTCAAATTTTCAATTGGGGAACTCTTCGAGGCATGACACTCAGGAAGAAGAAGAAATTGAAAATAATCTATGAGAGTGGCTTCTCCACATTGTGGTCCTATTGGCAGTATGGCTTTAACACAATAATAGGTCAATTAGAGACAAATTGATCTTGTTGAAGGTGGTCTTTTCTAAGGCTAATGGACTTGTGATTGAGTGGGCAAGGCCTTCAAAGGAATTCAAAGCAAGGGCTTGTGGATTTACTTAGGAGGCTTGGGGGGATTTAATTGCTTTGTATTAATAAGATGATTTCTCAACATCCTGTTTATATTTTGCTTGATTCTCTCTTTTAATAAATTTCCATTGCCCATAAAATATGCTAGCGATAATGTGTGCCTTGTTTGGATGCACCTTTTGTGGATCCGTGATTTTGTGCTAATAATTGGGTTTTATCAATAACATAAATTTGGAGCGTTCGAACTCGTGTTTGTTTGATTCAAAGTGAATGAGTTGGCCAAGAGATTAGCTAAAGGAGGGATTTTTCTCCCTTTGATTTTAATTTGGATTAGTATTATGTTAGAAAAATCCGGGTTTTTGGGTGTTTTCAAGTTCTTTTGTAACAAGTGTCTAGTCACATGGGCTAGACTCTTTAGTTTAGCTCCATTTAAAAGTGGGGCAACTCTTCAACCGTATGCATGGCATATTTGTATGGCAATCCTGACTGTTCAAGTCGCTGACCCAACTGTGGAAGGAGTATAACAAAAAAATTACACTATGAAGATAATATTGACTATCTGATGTTCCTATGAGAATGTATATATATATATATATATATATATATATATATATATATATAAAATTTAAGTATTTGTAGAGACATATGACATAGGATGGATAAGAAAGAAGAAAAGGTGGGAAAGTATGGATTTGTTGATGAACCGCACAATTTTAGGATTATAATTTGATGTAGGATGGATGAGAAAAAAAATTTAAAAGAGGAGAACAATTGTTTGTAAACCACACAATTCAAGGAGTTGTTTTCTTAGTTTTTCTCCCTTTGTAAACAGAATATGTTCATTGTATATTTGCACTTTAGTAATAATTCCCTTAAAATTGGGAATTATTACTAAAGACACAAAAATAGGTCCGATCAATAATTTGATCAATCTATTTGTTAGTATCCATCATGGATTGCTTATGATTCTGAAGAATCACTTTGTTAGGCCATTGTAACCATCCATCCATGGCATGGAAAAAGGATGGCTATAGAAAATATGCAAACTAAAGGATAGATTGGATCATCTGATCAGTTCCATTTTTGCACAGTAGCCCATGAAATATGTTCTGGAATTAATGCACGGTTCAAATCAGTCAATTGCACTTGGAGCACTGGAGCATTTCTCCCTAGCAAAATCCCTCAAAATCTTTTCTAAATAAAGACTCCAAATAATCAAGCTACAACCTGTAAGATCCATATCTCCCAAAACATCTTGGGTTTTGTTCATGTAGCACCCTTGCCTTTTGCTATACTAGAAAAGATCCTCTCAATTTTACGTATTTGTAAAAGTCCCCTCCCTGTATCGTGTATGTGCAAACCTTAGTTGCATGATCCACATGCCACAACTGCTCGAATTGCACTTCAGACCCATGTTCCTGCTCCTCGTTCTAGCTGTTTATACTTGCTACCATTTTGAAACTGATGCCTCCTCTCTCCGACAACTGAATTTGTTGCCACTTCACGCTTTATGCATCTATAGTGCGAACTACACCAAATTACTTTGCAATGGAAAAAACAGCATCATTAACTAACTTTCAAAAAAGACAGTTTTGCCCCTTTGTATAAAGGGGCAAGTGAAAGAGGGTGGGCTTTTGGGGTCCTCCATTAGTGAGAGCCATCACTTCCATAAAGGGGCAAGTGAAAAGGGTGATTTTGCCCTAGTATGGAATGCTTCATTAGCGAGGACCATCCGATTGAGAGTTTCAATCACCAGATCATGGGCTCTGTTCACACCCCAAGTATAGGGTTGTGATGTAGTAATAAACTCGGTGAGACCGAGGTCGAATCCCAAGGGACTGGAACCTGTACGTAGTCTAAAACTAAGTAGAACTAGAACTAGATTAAGATCGAATATAATTGAGGGAATAATGATGAAATATTTATCTAAAACTTAGAGAATTCAGAGGAAGGAAACTAGGGATTCAGAAGATCCACTTGTAGAGATCAGCGAAGCTACCTTGCATTGATTCAAAGACACAACTGGAATCAAAGTCCTATCCTATCCAATTGGTAAGAAGAGATTTGTCAGATCTTTGAACTTCTCGTGGATCTAATCATTAACAGAAACGATTGGTACAGATTTGGAAGTGATTCCGTCACCTAACCATGCCCAGGAGACGATGGCAGACAACAACAATTTACCAATGTCACAGCCAATCATAAGAGAATTGTGAAGGTTAGGAAGGATTCCGTCACCCTACCATGCCCATGAGACGATGGTGAACAACAGGGTTCCCAAGTTCACAATCCCAATACATGAAAAGAGAATATCCCAAGCTATCGCAGATCTATTGTAATTGGAGTCACAACAAACCATTAAAACTAAAGACATTCCTTATAATCAAACTAGAATCCATGAAAGTTCAATAAACATAAATCAAAGCAAAGCTAACATCCCAATCACCCTACAAGCTTCACCCCTTAGCCCTAGCTAAGAGGTTTAGCCAACCATAAGCATGATTAACTAAAAACTCTTAAAAGAAAAAAAAAAAAAAACTTAAGAAAAGGGGAAAAAAACTCCTTATGGCCTCCACGGCTGCTCCACACCAAGATTGGATCTCCCGGCAACTGAATGCCAACCGAGAGCTGCCTCCCCCTTTTTATAGCAGCCAAGTAGGGTCGGTGGAGGAAAACTTCATGTGGATGTTTTTACGCAGCTGGCAACGCATCGTTGTTTCGCAGCCGGAAGACAACGCCCAACAACTCCCACTTTCCTTGCATTTTGTCCAAAAGATCAATGTCCCTTGGGACGTTTTGGACAGATACACATGATAGACGGTCCAGATCGGCCGTCCGATCATCACCATGGGCCTATAATCTCCCTGAAACCAGTCAGCACCGAACACGGAAAACAGGGCCTGTGTAAGATGGGTTCGCTGTTGAAGTCGGTGGGCCCCTGATCAGCGTCAGATGGAAAATCCAGTCCGTCCACTAGATTCCCCTCGCAAAAAAGGTTGGAAAAGATGGATTTTGAAACTGTTTTGCTGTGGCCCACAGATTGTTTCCTCTGCCGTCTATCCTCCATTTGGACTACTGGATTTAGATCCTCGCGATATTCTGCAATTCCGCCACCTAGGCAGTTATAAGAGGCTCGATGGGAGACCAATGGACGGTCTGGATCGTGCAAATGGCTGATGGGTGAGGTCCACTGAGATCAGCCGTTCAACCAACGCCCGCCCGCTGGTTGCGTGAAGGAGATGGCTCGGGTCTTACGGTCGTTGACCGGACTGTTGGTCCGGTGCACGTCCAGCGTACGTGCATTGTACGCACGTAGATCCCCCTGTGGGGTCCATCGTGATGTTTATAAGAGATCCTCTCCGTCCATCCATTTTACTACTTCATTTAAGGAGTTGAGGCCAAATTTGAAGTGTATCCAAAGGTCAGGTGGGCCCCAGATTGCTGATATGGGGGGCTGATCTGTCCTTTGGGCCACTTTCAGAGGGATCCAATAGCTCAAATTTGACGTGTACGGTTAACTTATGGTCCTCAAGCCATGCATGAAGTTTCGAGCCGAACGGATGGTGGAAACCCTGTGATCTTGCATTCTGGCCGACTTTCAGGCCACTTGAGCTTTAGTTTCTCGATTTTCTCAGATTTCTGGTGTGTAAATCCATCGATCTTGGTCCCCTGGGGTCCGTCCCTTGCCCTAGTGACTTCAGAGCGTTAAATCCGTGCTTTAAGCATCCTGTTTCAGTCCAAGCTTGTAAATACACCTTGCATCACAAACACAATTAACTTGGGCCGTTAAACAGTACCATGTTCGTAAATTCAGGCAATAACTGGGTCTGATATGCAATATTTGACCCTCAACAGGCTCCACTTTAGTTAGTGTGGCAATTGGTCAAGTTTGGGTTGGTCAGGAAGGGGAAGGGAGGGAGGTGGCAACCGGTTGAGTTTGGGTTGGTCCGTAGGGAGGGATGCACAGTATCCCATCTGGTGAGTTGGTTTTGGGTTTTCAAACTATGGTCTCAACACAATGATTACCAACTCTTCTAGTGGAACACCTTCTTTGGTATCTTCTTTGTCAGTGCAACATCCACTGGTATCTTCTAAATTCTTGGCAAATGTCTCTGGTATTTTTTATGTCTTCATTAATTATATAGCATTTGTGGCGTATGGTCAGGCCTCAAATATCATGCCTAGGGGTGTCATCACATCCCAACTAGCCTGTAATTTCCTCTGCAGAATATCATGCCGTATTGAAATGCTTGTGTAAAATTAATCTGCAATTTCTTTTCGAAAGAAAAAAAATGACTTCAATTGTTTTCATTTTTTATTCATTCTCGACTGATGATTTTTTCTTTCAAAAATTGAATATTTTGTATTTTTTTTCTCGTGTCATAGTTTTCTACTGTCAAGATAACATCCTAAAGCATGCACGGTTTGAACTTTGATTTATGGACAATAATAATTTGATGATTTACTATCTTATGGACCATGTGAACACATTCTCTTGCAAAACTCTCTCACTCTCTCTCTCAATCACTGACTGCTGTTTATGTGCTTCTAGGTCCTAGAAAGTGGGCCAATAATGAACAAATTTCAGGAAGTGACTACTCAATTGGAGCAAGCTTTGAGTGGAATTTTCTATGATAAGCTTGACATATCAGATGAAGTCAGAGAACAGGTACAGAGCTATCTTTGAGCGTATGTACATGCATGGACACCAGGCAGATCTTATTAATTTAATACATGCATTAACAAGAATTTGAGCCGGTTCATTTGTACTCTTACGATTGTTTTGGATTCGTCGATAAGAAATTAGTGGGCCCCAAAAGAATCTCTATCCTTTTTAAAAACCTTTGTGTTAACAAGAACTTGAAGATTCCAAGAACATATTTATTTAACCTTTTTCATTGACAAGGACTTCAAAAGCCCCACACATTTTTTTTCTTCTGTATATATTTCAACAAGAACTTCAGTAGACCCCGTGCAATTATTTTCTTTTCTTTTCTTTTCTTTCCTTGTTTCTTTTTTTTTTTTACCCCTCTTCTGGTTTATGCATTAACAAGAGCTCTTGGAATCTTCAAGGTTCTTGTTAACATGAAAAGGTTTCGAAAGAGTAGAGATTCTTTTGGGCATTAACGAGAGCTTAGGAGGGTATGAGGTGTGCTTTTTGTTTCTTTAATTTCTGAAATGCTTGATGAATCGACTCCTATTGTGTCCAGGTTGAGCTGGTGCATGCTCAGTTAAAAAGAGCCAAAGGGCGGGTTGATGTGCCCGATGTTGAGTTATATGAGGATCTGTCATCCACTTACAATAACAGCAGTGATGCAGATACAGATCCTTCTGTGTTAAGGAGATTGGCAGAGAAGTTACAGCTCATGAGCCTATCTGACCTCAAGCAAGAGTCCCTAGCTTTGCATGAGATGGTGGCAGCTAGTGGTGGAGATCCTGGGGAGAACATAGAAAAGATGTCTATGTTGCTGAAGAAGATCAAGGATTTTGTGCAGACGGAGAACCCTAACATGGGTGGTCCTGCGAGTGACACCACTGGGGGAGCTCCTGCTGATGGGAGTGTCAAATCTCCTGTCATACCAGATGATTTCCGCTGCCCAATATCCCTGGAATTGATGAAAGATCCGGTCATTGTTTCCACAGGACAGGTATTAAGCAGCATTCAGGATTTTCTCTGAAAATCAATTTTGTTTGGCGCAAAAATCAAATAACTTATCAGATGGGTGTCCAGACAATTGGTGCCTATGGTTAAAATGATCTATACCATTGATCTGATGGCCCCACAGTGGATGGGTACAACTCAAATATCTCCAAGTTTGGAAGATATTGCAGGATTGCCAAATAAATAAATAAATAAAATGGTAGGATTGGACTACACAGGCTATTCAGTAAATACAGGCCAGTCATTGGATGGATCGGATCTTCCAATCTAGAAGATTTTTGGGTCATCTCCGATCGACTGTGGAGCAAATCACATCAAAAGTTGGCAATCAGGATCAATTTTAGCCATAGGCACCACTTCCCACAATCTGTGGACACTAGAAGATTCATGTCCTATTGCATCAGGGAACTGATGATAATTCCTCCACAATGAAAGATTGTATTGTGATGGTCCTCTCTTCCACTTCTGCAGACATATGAACGATCCTGCATTGAGAAGTGGCTTGAAGCTGGGCATACCACATGTCCCAAGACGCAACAGACGCTTAGCGGCACGGCCCTCACGCCCAACTATGTCCTGCGCAGTGTCATTGCCCAGTGGTGTGAGGCCAATGGCATGGAGCCACCCAAGCGCCCGGGTAACTCCTCCAGACCCACTAAGCCCCCATCGGTCTGCACTCCTGCTGAACGCGCCAAGATAGACATCCTCATCCGCAAGCTCGCATCTGGCAACCTTGAAGACCAGCGTTCTGCTGCAGGCGAGCTCCGCCTTCTTGCCAAGCGTAATGCCGACAACCGTGTCTGCATCGCCGAGGCAGGTGCGATCCCCCTCCTTGTCGGCCTTCTCTCCAGACCCGATCCGCGTACTCAGGAGCATGCTGTCACCGCACTTCTCAACCTTTCCATCTGTGAGGAGAACAAGGGGAGCATCATTTCGTCCGGCGCTGTGCCGGGTGTGGTTCATGTGCTAAAAAAGGGAAGCATGGAGGCACGAGAGAATGCAGCAGCCACGCTCTTCAGCCTTTCTGTGGTGGATGAGAACAAGGTGACTATCGGTGCATCAGGGGCGATCCCTGCACTTGTGGCGCTGTTGAGTGAGGGGAGTCAGCGTGGGAAGAAGGATGCAGCGACGGCT
This sequence comes from Magnolia officinalis, assembly GCA_021015155.1. Taxonomy (NCBI): domain Eukaryota; kingdom Viridiplantae; phylum Streptophyta; class Magnoliopsida; order Magnoliales; family Magnoliaceae; genus Magnolia; species Magnolia officinalis. Next base: position 87,014,946 of record JAJHSJ010000006.1, on the reverse strand, counting down.
CTCTTCAACCTATGCATATACCAAGGCAACAAGGGGAGGGCAGTAAGGGCTGGCGTGGTGGCTACCTTGATGAAACTGCTGACAGAGCCTGGTGGGGGAATGGTGGATGAGGCATTGGCCATACTAGCGATACTAGCGAGCCACCCTGAGGGGAAGGCGGCAATTGGGGCTGCAGAAGCAGTGCCGGTGCTGGTGGAGGTGATCAGGAGTGGGTCCCCCCGGAACAGAGAAAATGCAGCTGCAGTGCTTGTACACCTGTGCAGCGGAGACCAACACCATCTAGTAGCGGCACAGGAGCTTGGGGTGATGGTCCCGCTGTTAGACATGGCACAAAACGGCACTGATAGGGGGAAGAGGAAGGCATCCCAACTTATTGAGCGAATAAGCAGATTCATCGAGCAGCAAAAGCAGGCGCAGGAGGAAGCTGAGGCTCAGGCTCAGGGTCAGGGTCAGGCTCAAGCTCAGGTTCAGGTTCAGGGTCAGGCTGCTCAGGCTGAAGCACAGACATCACAGCCGGCTTTGGCAGCTGATACCGATAGATGAGGCAAGGCTTTTGTTTTTGGTTTTGTTCTTGCGGGTGGAGAAGTGGGAAGAGGGTGTTGTTTGATTAAAAATGGGGAGGTGGAAGATCACTTCCCTGTCTGTAAGTTATTCCATTTGTTGTCTGGGTTGCAAAAACTATGTGGATTTGGGTGAAAATTTACACATCCATCCCCAATGAGATATGAAGAAAGACGCCTCAAATGCTGGTAACATGGTGGTGTGTGTGTGTGTGTGTGTGTGTGTGTGTGTGTGTGTGTGTGTGTGTGTGTGTGTGATGTAGTATGTACCATCTAATGTAAACATTCTCAATTTTTATGGAAGGAAAATCTCTCTCTCTCTCTCTCTCTCTCTCTCTCTCTCTCTCTCTCTCACACACACACACACACACACACACACACACACACACATGCGTGCTTATGATAGGGCCCATGCAGTGGTTTTGTGTCTTGAGGAACCGTTGATTTGAGGGAGCTGTCCAATTAGGGCCTTTTGAATGATTGTGGAATTTTTAGTTGTAAACACAACACCTGCACAGAGTTTCACCTGTAAATTGTGTTTACATTCTCTTGTTTCTGGCTTTCAAGTGGTAAATTGTGTAGCATATAGAAGTAGTTATTCACACCAACTTTGGAGTATAAATCCCACAGAAATCTTCAAACCATAAAAGGGTTTGATTTTTTATTTTTGATTTTATTGGGCTGTAAGAGGGCTAACCTGTGCACATTGATGGCTTGGATGTCCTGCACTCATCATAGTGGTCCTATACACATTCTTGAAAGTTTGTGACGGTGGGATGCATATGATGGATCGATTGGATGTGGAGTTGTACACGAACTGGGTTAGCTCGGTTAGCTTGCTCGACTTGACTCGAAAAAGCTCAATTCGACTCGGTTCGAATCGAATTGAGCTGATTTTTTTAGCTCGAAAAAATTTCGAGCTGAGTTCGTGCTTGCCTGAGCTCAACTCGGATCGAATCCCAACTCGAATGGAACTCGGATCGAACTAGTTTGGTGACTCGGTTATCTTGATACTGATGTTACTCAAAGTGTTTGATGAAATGACTCAACGAAGTGTTGGCTGGTGGCGAGGAAGGTATGGATATGAAACAAATATTCCTGTACCTTGATTTTGACGTTGCTTTGTAAATTGCGCCTGCTGTTCTACATACCATGAGAAATTGAAGGTGCACTTCATGTGTTTGAGAAAATGCCGCATAGGTTCAATCTTGGCTCGAACTCGGCTTGAATTGGCTTGAGCTGCTGACCAAACCGAGCCAAGCTGGCTAGTCATGCTTGAGGACCGAGCAGAGCCGAGTTTGAGCTGGGGTCAACTAGTTGCGACTCGGTTCGACTCATGTACAGCTGTAATTGGATGTATTGCACACATCATGGTGGGCCTCACAGGCAGTATGGTGGATGCTTTGCTATGTATAATGTCTTTTTAAATGTAATTTCATAAAACATGATATTATTTTCTATTCAAAAACTACTTGCAAACCCTTTACCTATGAAACCTTCACAACCAAAGGATCGTCTAGGCATTCAATCAACTCCATAGAATAATCAGAAGCAATGCATTTTGCCGATTTGATTCAGTGTTAAGAACCTACCTAACAAGGCCGTTAAATCATTTGGGTATCGTACCACACCACCACACTCCACAGCTGATATCCGCAGTGGCCCACTCTATGGCAGCTCTCTCTCTGTCTCCTCTTCAATATGCCCAAAGCCCTAGAAATGATGGAATGTATTAAGCTAGGCCCTCACAACCATTACAGTCCGCTATGATTTCCTTTGGCAACTTGCCTTTTGTTGTGTCCTATTGTATTGATGCCCATAATGACAATCTGCTGTTGGTGAACTCTTCTTGTTTTGTAGGTGGTGGCATCAAGTGGGGTGTCCTTTTTATCACTATCTGAGATAAGATCGTACAATGATATGTTTCATCGACAGCAGCATTTCTGTTGGTTTCTGTCCATTCATGTATCAGATTTTTTACGTCGCTATCTAATGGAATTGACTTATACACCCACCCTGTTTAGTTATGTACGTCCATTTTCGGTTTTTCTATATATAAAAAATAAAATTCAATTCCCAAATGAAAAATGGGTGTGCAAATAAAGAAGACCCAAGCATCAATGATCTCTCCCTCATTAAACCAAACCGAACGCTGTTTTGAAACTTGATTATTGAGCTTGTTTGGGTGGCCAATTAGATTTAATCAAATACTAAAAGAGAGTAAGAAGAATTTCAATTCTGGCCAAATATTTGTAAGGAATTCAACAGTTGGTATTAGAGCCAATAACACATCTTATATTTATATTACCAAAAGAGATTAACTAATGCCAAGGGCAACATGAATCCGAGTAAAAGCCACGACGAGGTAAAAAAGGGCTTAAATCCAAATAGGTGAAATGTTATTTTGAAGCTTTGTCAAATTTTCTTATAAAGAAAAGTGTCATAATTATGATTTTATCATTACTAAACTAAACTTTAATTTTCAATAAAATGCATATATATTTGCATACACAGAAAAAATTGTAACTGTTAGACTTTTCTATGGCTTTATCGTGAAAATTTTAAATCCAAATATTCACACCAAAATATTTGAATGATGATTTGACATTAGGTAATGTAAAAATGCCTTCAATAAACCAAATACATAAATTGGCGATCAAATGTAAATGTCAATAGTAAACAAGTAATTTATAATAATTACATTATTGTTTTACAATTGCTAAACCAAACATGGGAATCATCAGTAAAACACAAATGAATTCAGAAATTAAAAGGAAAAAGAAGAAGAAGAAGAAGAAGAAATTTGTAATTATTACAAATTTTGGAAGCATTATTATGAAAATCTTAAATTTAAATGATCACGCAAATATATTTTTGTGATGATTTGACATTAAGTAATATAAAAATACCTTCAATATACTAAATATGAAAATAGAGATCAACATTAGATGTTGTCAGTAAACAAGTAAAGTGATTTGTAATCATTACATTATAATTTTACCATTGCTAAATAAAAAACGAAAATCATTAGTAAAACACATGCTCTCAGGGAGTCATGAAAAGAAATTTGCAATCATTACACTTTTCCATATATATTATGAAATTTTAAAATCCAAACATCCGTACCATATATTTTAGTGATGATTTGATATTAAGTAATGCAAAAATGCCTATAGAATAAATCAAATATAAGACACGATAATCAAATGCAAATGATGTCGTGAACCGAGTAATTTGTAATCATTACATATTTTCTTTATGTTACTATTGTAATTGGTAAAACAAATAGGCTCTTATACATGTGATATATTAAAAGTAAAAATTAAAAAAAAAAAAAAAAAAATCCAATTTTATTTATAAGCCACGTGTCCCTCTATCATTGGTACTCTTCCTATTACAGTAGGGCATATCCATCTGTAGCATTTTTCCCAGGGAGAAAACCATACTTAATGTACATTTCCACACATACCTCTACATGCAGCCACAAGCTAGAACGGATAAGAATGCTTGATATTTGAGCTGTGCATCAGGTGGGCCCCCTGTAAAAATGGCATGTCCAACAAATCAGGCCATTCCGGTCTCTGTAAATCGGCCACGTGTACAATGAACGTGGACGGTTGGCAATTCTTTTAGGCAACGATTATCGACTCAACGAACGGTCACATCGTACTGATTGGAAATTTGGAATACGTGACTAAAGAGAAAGGTGGATTCGTGGTTGGGAATTGCTTCGAAATGGTACACCTGACGTGTACGGGAATATAAAGGAGTCTCTCTCTCTCACTTTCTCTCAATTGCAATCATATCAGCAACGTTAATGTGATAAAAAGATCCATGATCAAAGATGGCCCACCATTTATAGATTGTAGTCATTATCTTTGGAATCTTCTCAATTTATGTAAAGGGCTAAAAATCCTTATCATGGTTGTGATCATCACACATATTGGATTCTGAACATGTGGGGCCCACTGTTGAGCTGGTGAGCCTTTCGATGGATAAGGGATACTCTGGAAATATTCCAGATGGAAAGTTCCCAACCCAATTTGGGGTGGCAACGGGCTAAGCTGCCCTCCTGGCCCGGCTTCAGACCGGGCTTGGACTTATAGCTTGGCCCGTGGGCCAGATTGGGCCTGACATGTGTGGCCCTGGCAATGTTTGGGCCGGGCTTGGGCTAAAGTAGTTTTGGCTGGACCCAGCATAACCCAACTTCATATGGGCGTCTGTATCCTACAAACACACACTGTTCCAAACCTCCTTTAGGTAACACATGCATCTTGCATCCAAGCCGTGCATGTGAGGTCCACTTAATCAATGGATGGATTAGGAATAATCCCACGGATTTTATCAGATTTTGGGCCAGACGAGGTCGGTGCAGGCCAAAACAATTTCGGGCTTGGCCTTGGGTCTTATAGTGTCAGCCCACCCAGGCCTGGCCAAATACAGCCCATTGCCACCTCTACAACCCATTTATTGATGGGAAAAAAGACTCAACGGCCCATGTTCATTTGGAAAATGTTCAAACACTCGAAGGGTTGAGATCTTTTAATTTGGGATCCACGACATGCATGGATTTGACGGTAGCTAGCGGAGCTTACTGTTTTTTAGTTATTCATGACTTTTTGAATTCTGATTGAATTTAGCACGTAGAGCAGCCGAGAAAATCCAATAAGATATCGTGGTATTATTTGTTTCGCTAGATCTGACATAGTTAAATTAAGCATAAATGTATAGACATACCATTTCATTATAATCCATGCTAATATTTGAAAAATGAAAAAAGTTTCTTTGAATTTTTCATGATCACCTTTGAATTCCAGCTTTATTTCTTGATGAGGTTTTTCTCCAAATCAGAACTTTGATTTAATCAAGACTAACAGCTATTTAAGTCACTTATGGAACAAAATTTCAAAAACAAATCTAACTTTTTTGAATTTTTCCAAGTTTTATAAATTTTTATTATATTAATTTATGAATGTTTCTCAGTGTAGCAGATACTATCATTGTTGGTATCGGAATGCTATCATGATATTGCAATACTAGAAATTATTTATACGTTTTCTGTTCAAAATATCACAAATATTGTCGATGAGAATGATATTTAAAATATTTTAAACTGATAGTAGTTTCAGCGCTTTGCTATTTTAACTATACAAATGATTTTATTAATAATTTAACCCATATTTGAAACATTGGTCATACTCTATCCATTAGTGGTAAACACAAAGTGGATAGTGCTTTTGAGATACATTCATGCCATATGCCATACGTGCGTGCCACATGTGCGTTGGACGTATGCATGTGCACAACTCCTTTCGTCCTGCCTTTTATTTACCTTATGAGCTAATCGATTCAATTCTATTAAGACGATTTCTACTGTGTTTCCAAATACAGCGATCTGCATTTTTATTTTTATTTTTTAATATATATATTTTTTATATTTTTGTCTAGGCCCACTCCTATAGCTGTCATGTTCCATGTGGGGTCCATGCAATGAACGCTTCCCTATTACCTTTGAGCTTTCTCTTTGGCAGCATTGTTGGGATACATCCTTGCATGTAATGCCTGGACTTCTCCTGTGGATGCTGTCGTACAATTTTAGCTGTTATAGATGGGACCCTTCTCTTAAAAAACTGTCACATGATACATGATGAATGCTGAGTGAATACATGTGAGTACGCTTTTGGTGCACTTTCTTCTCACACGTGGCAAGTGTTCAAGATCCAAGCCACTCATTGAGAGGATCTTGCCGTGCAAATATGTTGGTTAAAAAATAAAATAAAAAATCAAGCTGATCAGATCCTCGGATGGGCCAAAGGCGTACATTGAATTGGGGCCATTGATCAAGTTCTCATTTTCATCCATTTACCGTACACATGCAGCCCAAATGGTTATCACACCGACTTTAGAGCTGCACACGAGTTGAACTGGGTCGAGCTTGGAACACCTCACTCGGCTAGGCTAATAGCTAACCCTAGCTCGAACTCGACTCGGCTCAATCCTCAATTTCGACTGGCCAGCTCGGCTCAGTTTGGTCAACAACTTGGGCTAACTTGAGCCTCTGCAACATTTTCTCAAATACAAAATGTATCTTTAATTTCTTGCATAATTCAAAACAATAACAACACTTTACAAATATTTCATCAAATACTCAATGAGTAGCATCAAAATCAATGAGGAGAATGTATGTACCCTGAACATAGTGATTTGTTTCATATCCACTTGTTCCTCACCACCAGTCGATCCTCTGGAAAATGTTTGCACCCGAAATAAAACTTCATTGATTCATTTCATCAAACACTTGGCGAGCAACATCAATATCAAAATAACCGAGTCATCGAGCTGATTTTATCCGAGTCGATTTGAATTGATGTTTGATTCAAGTCGAGTCGAGCTCAAGCAAGCTCAAACTCAGCTTGAAATTTTTTCTCCGGTGGTAGACTCTTAGAAGTTTTCCCTTCATCCGAGTCTACCACGGTTGGCCCCACAGGTTTTACTCAATATGCTTAGTGTACTGAGTTACTCAATATGCTGTTGTCAGACTTTTTTAAGTCTTCATTGCTTGGGTCACTCGACCGGTCGAGGGCCCACTTGACCGGTCGAGGCCCACTCGACTCAAAGTCCAGCGACTTGGGTATTTTGGTATCCGGGCTGCTTGATCGGTCGAGGGATGGCTCGACCGGTCGAGGGGTCCCTCGACCAGTCGAGGTTACGCAGATTCGAGTCCGGATCTTATGCGGACTGCGGAAATCTGAGGCGGTTTCGCAAGGGTGCGAAAGTGAAGTTTCCTAAACTATAAATAGGGGTCCCTAGGGCTATTCTAAAGGATTCTAAGGCTTCCTAAAGGTATTCTAAAGGGTTCTAGGGTTATCAAAGGGTGTAGCAAGGGTGAGATTTGAGGTTGTTCGAATAAGGTAAGTCCTCTCTCTTTGCAATTGATGCTTTCATAATGGAATTCTGTCGCTTTGTGTTGTGGTTTTTTCCCCGAAAGGGTTTTCCACGTTAAATCTGTGTGTTCTCTTGTGTATGTGCTTGGTGCCATTGAATTGCTATCCTAGATATAGATCTGTGTGATTCTGCAGGACAAAATCCCAACAAGTGAGCAATCGTTGGGGCACAGATCTGAACTTGAGGGATTAGTAATAAAGGGAAGCACTAGGTATGATATTGAGAAGTACTCACAGAAAAATAATTTTGAGTTATGAAAGATCAAGATGATGAGTTCCTTAATCAAGCAAGGCGAAGATGGTGCTCTTGAGGAGCGAAAGTCTACTATGACTGATGATAAATGAAATACTCTTGATAAGAAGGCTCTATCATCGATCCGTTTATGTCTCACGGATGAAGTTCTCTGCAATGTCATGAGGGAGAAAACTGCGGCTAAGTTATGGGTGAAGTTAGAGGATGTCTATGCAAAAAAATTCTCTAAAAATCGCCTACACTTGAAGCGGCAGTGGTATAACTTCAAGATGACAGAGGGTGGAGATCTGGAGGCTCACATCAGCAACTTTAATAAATTGGTTTGCAAATTACTGGATATGGAGGAAGTGATGAAAGATGAAGAACAAGCATGTATGTTGCTGAATTCTCTTCTGGCATCTTATGAGTCATTCAAAGATACTATGTGCAGCACGAATAAAACCTTGAGTGTCGACACCGTTATCTCAGCCCTTCAAGGAAAGACTATGAGAAAGCTAAACGGCGACATGGGGGCAACTTCTGATGCATTGTTTACAAGGGGTAGGAATTCTGAACAAGGTACAGGCTCTTCAGGTTTTAGATTCAAATGCAAGGGCAAGGGCAAAGGAAAGGTAAAGTGCTGTAACTGTGGGAAGGAAGGACATATGAAGAAGGATTGTCAAAATCCTAAATCGAAGAGAGAAGATTCTGAGGCTTCATATAGGGAGGCCAATGCTGCCATGTCAGATGGATCGAGTGGATGTGATGGTAATGTTTTGTCTATGTCTATTATCAGGCGGTCATACGATGATCGTAAGGGCGAGTGGATTCTAGACATAGGAGATCTTTTCACATGACTCATCATCGGAGTTGGTTCACTAGCTACAGGGAGTGCGATGGTGGACAAGTATTTATGGGTAATGGCATTACCTGTAATGTTGTAGCTGTTGGTTCGATGCGCATCAGGATGTTTGATGGGTTGGAGCGTACCTTGACTGATGTCAGGCACGTTCCTGATTTGAAGAAGAATCTGATTTCTCTTGGTGTACTTGAAGCGAAAATATGCAAGTACACAGGTATTGATGGTGCTCTTAAGGTATCTAATGAGGCATGGGTAATCATGAAAGTACGACGACTCAGTAACTTGTACAGGTTGATCGGGAGCACTTCAAAAGGTAGAGGTGCTGTGCATGTAGCGGATTCCACCTCTGCACGTGTGCGGCATATTGGGCATGGCCACATAAGCAGACATGGCAGGAAGGCTGAGACGTGTGGATGGGGATACAGAGCAGGTGGATCAGCCACCTATGAGAAAAATCACACGACATGATTGCAGGAAATCGGCGGGGTACATGTATGACTCCAATATCACAGGGGATTCATCTTCTATTCTGATGGCTCTAAGTGAGCCTGATGCTGAGAAGTGAAAGGTGACTATGGGCGATGTGATGGATTCGTTATACCAGATCGACATATGGGAGCTGGTGGAGCTTCCAGTGGGCTGGAAAGCGGTTGGATGCAGGTGGATCTTCAGAAGGATACAACATAGATATAGAGCGAGTTTGGTAGCGAAGGGTTATTATAATACTTTGTTTTTTTTTAAACGGTGGGTTCCACCGTTGCCTTTGGTGTGGCCCACCTGAGATGTGAATGACCCTCATTTTTGGGCTCAAGCCCTAACTTTTATGGGCAAAATGAATGTATGGTGTGGATTTTTCACATCACTCCTGTGGAGCCCATTCTAAAATAAAAAAAATAAAAAAAAAAAAAATAAAATAACAAAGCAAGTGACGTGCGTCACTTGCTTTCCACTTCTCCACGACTCTCTCCTCCACAACTCCCTCTCTTTCCCACTTCTCCGTAGCGGTTGCGGATGGGAACCCATCCACCATGATTGCCATCATCATGGTGGGACCCACTTCTCAATCTAAACCGCTCATTAAACTCAGAACCCACCAACTCACCGACATCATTTTTTTTATACCCTATTTCTCATGCTATCTAGAAAAATGAGAGAGAAAATCACAAAAGAAAGATTGTGAGAAGAAAAAAGAGAAATCAGGAGAATGGAGAGTATCCGTGAGGGTTCATCATCGAGTTCAGAGTTGATCAATCCAAGCTAGTACACGTAGAAATCAGCATCGTTCAGATTATTCTCCTCCCATCACACAATTTTTCCACAACAGGTAGGTGATCATTCCCCCATTGAAAAATTCATATCTGTTGCCTTATATAATCTAGACATTGAAATATTTTTATTTATTTATTAGAACTAATGTAAATATTATTATTATTATTATTTGCATTTGATATTATTTAAGGGTGATAATGAATATTTATTATGTGAAATATTGTTGAGGGTCAAATATTGCATATCAAACCCCAGTTACTGCCTGGATTTACAAACATGATACTGTTTAACAACCTGTTTTAATCATGTTTATGTTGCAAGGTGGATTTATAAGTGTGGATTGAAAAAAGATGTTAAAAGCATGAATTTGACACTCCAGAATCACCAAGGCAAGGGACGGACTCCTGGGGACCGAAATTCAAAATTCATACGCCCGGGATTCAAGAAAATCTAGTAACTCACGCCAAACGGGCCTGAAAGACGTCCATAATGCAAGATCACAGGGTTTCCACCATCCTTTTGGCTCAAAACTTCCTGCATGGCTTGAGGACCATAAATTAACCGTACATGTCAAAATTCAACCATTGGATCCCTGTGGAAGTGGCCCAACGGAAATATCAGCGCTCAGAATCATGATTGTAGGCCCACCTGATATCTGGATATGCCTCAATTTTGGTCTCAACAATTTCAATTAGAAGGGGAAGTGTATGAACGGAACGGATTTCTAAGAGTCATCACACTGGACCCCATCCTGCAGTGCACGCGCACACCACCAGAGCAGTACACGTGGTGCACCAAATCCGGTCAAACCAGTCAGCAACCACTGCCCCGCTGGATCCCGCTCGGATTTAAATTCCACGGTGATTTTGAACAGGGACTTGCGTCCTCTTTTGTGGGCCACCACCGTGTTTCAACGGTCCAATCCGGACTGTCCATCGGTTCCCCATGAAGTTTCTTATCACTGCCTAGGTGGCAGAATTTCAAAAGGTCGTGAGGAGCGAAATCCAGCCATTCAAGCGTAGAACGGACGGTAAAGTGAAAGATCTGGTGGGCCACACCAAATCTAATCTGAAACTAGCCCTTCCCAAATGATTTTTCGAGGGAAAGCTAGTGGACGGAGTGGATTTCCACTAAAACATTGATAATGGGCCCACCGAGCTCCACAGCAAATAGAATACGCAGCCCCTGTTAAGCGCGTTCGAGCGTCCGAGAAATTCGGGCGACTGTGGCCCGATGTCTTTAATCTAAGGCATAATCCAAACCGTCCATCGTGTACGTCATCCAAAAATGCCCCAAGGGACGTTGATTTTTTGAAAAATAAGCGAAAGAAGTGGGTCGTGTTCGGCTCAGCTTCTTGGCTGCGTAAGGAAAGATGCGTAGAGCTTCAACCGGCTTCGGTGAGGTCAGCTGCATATCTTGCACGCACAGTCCTCAGCCGACGCCCTTGACACCTATAAAACGGAGGGAGAGAGAACGTAAAAGGGATCGAAATCATCCACGGTGGGGAGTTTTGCTCGACAGGAGACAGGGAGAGAGAGACCGAGAAAGTATTTTATTTTATTTTTCTTACTTTTATGCTTTCTTTTTTAAAAGGATTTTAGCCTCATCACTACCATGTGTGGCTAAACCTCTTAGCTAGGGCTAAGAGGTGAAGCTTGTAGCGTGATGGGATGACTCTTTGCTTGTGCCTTTGTTTAGACTGAATTGATGTTGATTTGGGTTTAATTAAGGGAATGTTTTTAGCCTTTTATGGTCTGTTGTGACTGAAATTACAATGGGTCTGCGATGACTTTGAGCATGTCCTATTCTTTTTATGTTCATGACGTCAGGAAGCCCTGTTGTTCACCATCGTCTCCTGGGCATGGTTGGATGTCGGTACCCTTCCTAACCTTCATAATCATCTGATTGGTTGTCAATTAGTTTAATTCTGTTGTTTGCTTTGTCTCCTGGGCATGGTTTGGTGATGGAATCCATTCTAATTCATACACCTCTCATTTCTTGAAAACTATATTAATGGCAGTTCAGTTAATTTTCCTGATTTTTGATCCAGGCATAAGATCTCTCTGATCTCTACAAGTGGATCCTCTGAATCCCTAGATTCCTTCCTCTGAATTCTCTAAATTTTAGATTAATATTTCACAATTATTCCTCAAATTACAACTCAATTTAATTTCATCTCATTCTAGTTCTAGTTCTAGTTAGTTTCAGATAACGTACAGGTTTCAGTCCCTTGGGATTCGACATCGATCTTACCGAGTTTATTACTACATCACAACCCTGCACTTGGGGAGTGAACAAGTTTTTGGCGCCGTTACCGGGGATTGACGGTTACGATTTTCTGAAATTAATTAGTTTTAGAATTAGTTTAAGATTATTTTTAATTTTAGGTCAAGATTTTCCTGATTTTTAGAAACTAACCTTCCTGTTTTATAGGCCTTTAAGATAGAAACCTCTAATTCAGTAAGCTCTTTCTAACCTCTACTTTCTATCTGTCAGATCTCTTTTATTAAGTTACTTTCTAGTCTAGGACTTTCCTAATTTATTTTAGAAATTTTCTACTTTCTTCTTTTTAGGAATTCCTTTTTTTCTATTAGAAACTAACTTATTTTGTTTTGTTTTGTAGGTTTTTTAGCTTAGGGATTCTAATTTGGTAACCTCCTTCCAACTCTCTCTTTCTTTCTAGATTCTTATTTTCTTTCTTAGGATTAGGTTTAGAATTTGATTGAGGGCTGCGAGTGTTTCATGCCCAAGTAGGCTCGTGACAACACTCGACGTCTCTTGACTGAAGGAGGATTAGTTGAGGGGTTAACTGTCCATCGCAGGACTAGACATCGCTCGAATTCCCCTGAGTTAATTGAGGTTATGGCTGCAAATCAACCTCAAGCACTACCTCAACATAGGGATGAGGAAGTACATGATGAGAATGAGGTGCATCAAGCACCCCTGCCTCGTACTTTACGGGATTATTTACAACCGGCGGGGGTGAGTACACCCTCATGCATGATTTTTTCTGAAAATACAGGACAAATGGACATCAAGCCAGGGGTTATCCAACTCCTTCCTAAATTCCATGGGCTTGAATCAGAAAGTCCATACTTATACCTGAAAGAGTTCGATGAGATTATAGCCACCTTATACTTTCCTAATGTATCCGAGGATATAATCAGGCTGAAAGTCTTTCCTTTTTCCTTGAAAGAGAAGGCTAAGACGTGGTTACATTCACTGCGTCTTAGATCCATTGGCACATGGAATGATATGCAGAGGGAATTCATAAAGAAAATTTTTCCAACACCATAAAACGATTACCCTCAGGAAAGTAATCATGAACTTCGCCCAAAAGGAAGATGAAACATTCTTCCAATGTTGGGAAAGGTTCAAAGATTTGGTCAGTTCATGCCCACAACACGGCTTTGAAACGTGGCGCATTACAAATTTTTTCTATGATGGACTGACATCTTCTATGCGCCAAATGGTCGAGATGATGTGTAATGGAGAGTTCATCAATAAAGATGTTGACGAGGTATAAGATTACCTTGATAGTCTGGCTGAAAAAACACAATCGTGGGACTATTACCCAAAATCAAACACCACGTCTAGGCCAACTCAATCTAAGGAGAAAGGTGGATTGTATCTCCTGAAAGAAGAGGATGATCTCAATTATAAAGTGACTAATCTCATAAGAAAATTTGAGGACATGGAAGGAAAGAAGGATAAGGTCAATGAAATTGTTTGCGGCATCTGTGATTGCAACATTCACACAACTGAAAACTGTCCCACAATACCTGCCTTTCGAGGAGTGTTGAATGAACAAGCCAATGTTGTAAATAACTATCAAAGACCTTTTACTGGACCTAACTCCAATACGTACAATCCTGGTTGGAAAAATCATCCAAACTTTAGTTGGAGAAATGGACAAACTACCCCCCAAGGTTTTTTCAATCAAAATCCAAATCAGGGGAAACCTCAAGAAGAACCGGTTCAAAATTCCATACAAGAGCTGGCTCAGGCAATGCGAGGATTTACAGATTTTATGCAAAAGATGGATTCACGTATGACGGTTATAGAAAAGGGGATGCTTCCTACACAACCTCTCTCCAATCCTAAACCGCAGTACGAGATAAGTGATCTCAGCTCTTCAAATCAAATGGGGCACGCTAAATCCATCACCACTCTTAGGAGTGGGAAGATCATTGATAAAATCCTTCCGGTTAGGCCCGAAAAGCCTCAAGAACCAAAAGAGGACAACAATGATGGATCTAGTGATGCCCCAAAAAAATTAGAACCGGAACTTCTAGAGAATCCAGTTGCTCCGTTCCCCCAACAGTTGGTTGCACCAAAACGTCTTTCTAACTCTCAGGATATTCTGGAGGTGTTGAAACAAGTGAAAGTCAACATTCCTCTACTTGATGTCGTAAAACAGATTCCTTCATATGCAAAATTTCTGAAAGACCTATGCATGACCAAAAGACGGCAGAGTATTCAAAAGAAGATTTTCTTGACTGAGAAAGTGAGTGTCAAGATTTTCTTGACTGAGAAAGTGAGTGTCATCCTGAAGCAAGACGTGCCGCAGAAATTCAAGGATCCCAGTAGCCCAACCATATCATGTGTAATCGGGAACCATCGAATTGCTCACGCACTTCTTGACTTAGGAGCGAGCGTCAATCTGATTCCCTACTCGGTATACAAACAGTTAGGTTTGGGTGAGTTAAAACCCACCCTAACCACACTACAACTTGCCGATCACTCTGTTCGTATACCAAGAGGGATTATTGAGGATGTGTTAGTCTAAGTCGATAGATTTTACTACCCTGTAGATTTTATCATCCTAGACACCGAATCCATCAATAACATAAGCACTCAGATTCCCGTCATTCTTGGTCGCCCATTCCTTGCCACGTCAAATGCAATTATCAATTGTAGGAATGGTGTCATGACTATGTCTTTTGGGAATTTGACATTGGAGTCAAACATCTTTTTCAATAACGGCAGTAACTCAGAGGATGATGACGATTTCCACGACATCAACATGATTGACTCTTTCGTGGAAGATACGACACCTCTGACCTTATCCTCCGACCCTCTAGAGACGTGCCTGGCCCACTCCCATGAGTTTGATGATGATATGATTAGGGAGACGAGTGCCTTGCTGGATACTACACCGGTACTTGAAGTTAATCGATGGAGGCCACAATTTGAAGAATTGCCACAAACTGATGTAGTGCCTCTACCGTCTAACCTCAAGGCATCGAAGCTTGACCTAAAACCTTTGCCCTCTGATTTGAAATATGCCTATTTAGGTTAAGATGAGATATACCCAGTGGTGATCTCTGCCCACCTGGAGAAAGAACAGGAGAGTATGCTCATATCTACTCTCATTGAGCATAAAGGAGCCCTAGGATGGACGATCGTGGACCTCAAGGGAATCGACCCCTCGATTTGTACTCACCACATATATCTTGAGGATAATGCAAAGACTGCTCGGCAACCACAACGTAGGCTAAATCCAAACATGAAGGAAGTGGTTAAGGCCGAGGTTCTTAAACTATTGGATGTGGGTATCATATACCCTATATCTGATAGTCAATGGGTGAGTCCAACTCAGGTGGTTCCTAAGAAGTCCGGAATCACCATCGTAGCCAATGCTAATAATGAACTCGTGCCAACTAGAGTCACCACTGGTTGGAGAATGTGCATTGACTACAGGAAATTAAATACCGTCACGAGGAAATACCACTTTTCTTTACCATTCATTGATCAGATCCTGGAAAGGTTAGCTGGTCATTCCTATTACTGTTTCCTTAACGGGTATTCGGGCTACAACCAGATAGAGATAGCACCTGAAGATCAGGAAAAGACTACATTTACATGTCCCTACGACACCTTTGCTTACCGAAGGATGCCATTCGGACTATGTAATGCCCCTGCCACCTTTCAGCGATGTATGCTGAGTATCTTTTCTGACATGGTGGGAAAATATTTAGAGGTCTTTATGGACGATTTCTCTGTTTTCGGTTAATCTCTCAGCGAGTGCTTAGAGAATCTCAAATGTGTGCTGAAAAGATGTGAAGAAAAGAATCTGGTATTTAATTGGGAGAAGTGCTATTTTATAGTTCATAAGGGGATTGTCCTTGGACATATCATCTCGTCCAAGGGAATTGAGGTAGATAAGGCAAAAATTGATCTTATCTCTAACCTACCTCCACCTAAGAACATCAGGGACGTGCGATCCTTCTTAGGACACGCAGGATTTTACAGGCGATTCATAAAGGACTTTAGTCTCCTCTCTCGTCCTTTATGTAATCTTCTTCAAAAGGATGCTCCATACGAGTGGACTGAACAATGCCAGGAAGCTTTCACCAAGCTTAAAGGCACGTTAACCACTGCACCCATCATGCAGCCACCCGACTGGAGCCGTCCTTTTGAGCTTATGTACGACGCTTCTGATTATGCTCTTGGAGCGGTTCTAGGCTAGAGAAAAGATAAGAAGCCCTACGTCATCCATTACGCGAGTAGGACTTTAAATCCTGCCTAAGTGAACTACTCGACTACGAAAAAGGAACTTTTAGCCGTAGTGTTCGCCTTGGATAAATTTAGGTCCTACCTGATCGGATCCAAGATCATTATCTATAC
Organism: Magnolia officinalis; assembly: GCA_021015155.1. NCBI lineage: Eukaryota > Viridiplantae > Streptophyta > Magnoliopsida > Magnoliales > Magnoliaceae > Magnolia > Magnolia officinalis. The sequence goes on along the minus strand of JAJHSJ010000006.1, from coordinate 86,998,449 downwards.
AGATCATGCGGCACTGAAGTATCTTCTTTCTAAGAATGATTCTAAGCCCCGCCTGATACGATGGATCCTTCTACTCCAAGAATTTGATTTGGAAATAAAAGATAAAAAGGGAGTAGAGAACGTAGTGGCCGATCACCTTTCTCGCCTTATTACCTCTGATTCCCTTGAGGCGACCCATATCAACGGCATGTTCCCTGATGAACAATTGTTCAGAGTCTCCCATGCACCTTGGTTTGCTGATATTGCTAATTATCTTGCTACAGGTTCCATGCCGACACATTGGACCGCACAAGATAAGAAGAAATTCTTTACCGAGGTACGCAATTTTTTCTGGGACGATCCATATCTGTTTAAATATTGCCCAGACCAAATCTTAAGGAGATGTGTCCCAGACGATGAGCATCAGAGTGTCATCTCCTTCTGTCACTCATAGGCCTGTGGTGGTCACTTTTCTACAAAAAAGACCACGGTTAAGATTCTGCGGTGTGGCTTCTATTGGCCCACTATGTTCAGGGACGCTCATGAGTTTTGCAAAGCTTGTGAGCGTTGTCAGAAATTGGGAGCATTGTCCCATCGAAATATGATGCCCTTGAATCCCATTCTTATCATAGATGCATTTGATTGCTGGGGCATCGATTTCATGGGGCCATTCCCCCAATCTTTTAGGAATTTATATATTTTGCTTGCCGTATACTATGTCACTAAATGGGTCGAAGCGATTCCGTGTCGAACTAATGACCATCGCACGGTCATTAAATTCCTGAAAGAAAACATCCTTTCCCGATTCGGAACGCCTCGAGCCATCATTAATGATGGGGGCTCACACTTTTGTAATAGGCCATTCGAGAGTTTAATGAAGAAATACGGTATCTCTCATAAGGTGAGCACCCCATACCATCCACAGACAAGTGGGCAAGCTGAGATTTCTAATAGGGAGATCAAACACATTTTGGAGAAAACGGTTAACCCTGATCGTAAGGATTGGTCAACTCGATTGACCGATGCTTTATGGGCATACCGTACTGCTTTTAAAACCCATATTGGAATGTCTCCCTTTAAACTTGTCTATGAAAAGGCTTGTCACTTGCTTGTGGAGTTGGAACATAAAGCGTATTGGGCGATCAAAAATCTGAATTTCAATCTGGACAATACTGGCTCGCTACGCAAACTTCAATTGAATGAACTAGAGGAAATCTGGAATGATGCGTACGATAATTCGAGAATTTACAAGGACAGGATGAAAGCATTTCATGACCAACACATTTTATGAAAATCATTCACACCTGGTCAGAAAGTCCTTTGGTATAATTCTCGACTACACCTCTTTCCGGGTAAGCTTCGATCTCGTTGGACCGACCCTTACATTGTTGTTACTGTTTATCCTCATGGGGCCGTTGAGATAAGAGATCCCGACAATGGTAAGGAGTTTAAAGTAAATGGACATCAATTAAAACCATTTGTCGAGAAATTTGATTCAGAGGACATGTCCATGCCTCTGACTGATCCTGTTTACCAGGAATGATCTCCTAGTCTGATGGAGGTATAGGTAGGTTTCCTGTTTGCATAGGACTAGGGTAGTTGCTTTGGTCTGGCTGAAGACGTTAAACTTAGCGCTTCTGGGAGGCAACCCAGCTTTTCAATTCATTTCATTTTCCTAGTTAGTTAGTTCAATATTTGTGGGTAACATTACTGCAAACCCTCACGAGACTACAACTCGTCCACTAGGGGCAACCTAGGGGTTTAAAGGCTTGTTGTATGCGCTAAATGCAATCGAGAGCACCTGCGAAAGTGGTATAGATAGGATTTTATTTTTTGTTAGTTTTGTGTTGCTTTCTCTCTCGTGCTGATCGGATTCCATGCTGCGATCTCTTGGAATGTCTCTCACGATTCATCATCCAGGAACTATCTTCCCATCACTTCACATTTACTTTTGTTGTCCCATGTGCATTCCATGCTCATATCTTTTACATTGAGGACAATGTAGCTTTTAGGTTGGGGGTGGGTGATTAGGTTACCTAATCAGTGTTTTCTTGGTCTTGAGCAAAAATTGTGAAATTTTTTAAATTTTTTAAAGAAATTCTTGTAAATTCAAAGTGATTTTTTTTATATGGCCATCTAGGGCACTTAGAATTTTAAGATACGTGGCGTTGGTAACTTATGACTCTTGGATTCGGTATCTGTCAGATTTCACAATTAAGTTTGAATTGCAAATCCAAAATTAGAAATTGTAAACATTGATGGAATCATGTTTCACATATCACATCTTGCTTATACATTGAGGTTTCAGTTTGATATTGAAGGATCAACTTGGTAATCACTAAGCATGTAAGGAACCAGCCTGGAAAATTGCCCGTAATGATCAATTGAAGAAAAAGAAAATACCCAGTTACAAGATAGCTGTCTGTGGAAAGGGTTGGGCGAACGAACTTCACCATAGGTTTGCTCCCTATAGGTATAGATTCGATTCCCATGGTTGACATTTGAAAAGAGTTAGGCGACTAGTTTTCACCATAGGTTTGCTCCCTATAGGTGAGAATTTGATCCCCCCTCATTAATGTTACTATTCATGGAAAAATTAAAAAAATAAAAAAATAAAAATAAAAAATAAAAATAAAAATAAAAAAAGGGGAGAAGAACTGTAGGGCAAGTTTGGGTGGGTTTTGGTTATCATGAATTATTTTGTTAGTTACCAGTGATATCATGAAATTGACGATTGGATCTCTTAATGATGATAAGCCGAGATTATACTATACACCCATGGAACTCAATGTTTAGAATTTTTCCAATTGGTGGAGTAATACTTTGAAATTGGTTATAAAGTTTACCGTGTGCTTGAGTCCAGGAGAAAGTAATACTCAACATTCATTAATCTTAGAATTCTCGTATCTAGATTATTTTGCAAAATCACTTGAGTTTATAAAAATTGTCCTGTAATTCTCAATTTATTTTTCGCATATTTTGCTTAGGACTAGCAAAATGCTGGTTGGGGGTTGTGTTGAGGGTCAAATATTGCATATCAAACCCCAGTTACTGCCTAGATTTACAAACATGATACTGTTTAACAACCTGTTTTAATTATGTTTATGTTGCAAGGTGGATTTATAAGCGTGGATTGAAAAAAGATGTTAAAAGCATGAATTTGACACTCCAGAATCACCAAGGCAAGGGACGGATTCCAGGGGACCGAGATTGAAGAATTCACACGCCCGGGATTCAAGAAAATCTAGTAACTCACGCCAAACGGGCCTGAAAGACGTCCATAATGCAAGATCACAGGGTTTCCACCATCCTTTCGGCTCGAAACTTCCTGCATGGCTTGAGGACCATAAATTAACCGTACATGTCAAAATTCAACTATTGGATCCCTGTGGAAGTGGCCCAACGGAAATATCAGCCCTCAGAATCATGATTGTAGGCCCACCTGATATCTGGATATGCCTCAATTTTGGTCTCAACAATTTAAATTAGAAGGGGAAGTGTATGAAAGGAACGAATTTCTAAGAGTCATCACAGTGGACCCCATCCTGCAGTGCACGCGCACACCACCAGAGCAGTACACGTGGTGCACCAAATCCGGTCAAACCAGTCAACAACCACTGCCCTGCAGGATCCCGCTCGGATTCAAATTCCACGGCGATTTTGAACAGGGACTTGCGGTCCTCTTTTGTGGGCCACCACCTGTAACATCCCGGATTTTTGCCAACCTGGGATTAGACATCCTTAGGCATTGGGTCAATCTTAACACCTGATTAACTTTTCAAATGCTCAATTCAAAGCCTCAAATCCCGTCTCTTAAACCATTTCCTTCACAAATCTCACCTTTCACCAACTTGTTCCCTAAATTTTCTAAGTACTTTCACATTAGACACTATCTTAAAGTTTAGGTAATGAAGAACAATACTTAATCTAAACATTACTGCAAAGGACTAAGTACCACCTCGACCAGAAATCACTTAGGATGAATCCTTTAGAATTAGGTGAGGATGACCTAGTGTTATACCAGATTAGCTACGAAATCCGCTACTCCGCTTTAAATACGATCTGCAAGACCCAAACTTGCAAAATCAGTGACTCTAGGTTACCCTAAAGTTTAGAACCAAACTCATTTCCCGGCTGCTCTCGGGAATGAAATGAAACTTCGTATTAGGTCTAGACCGCACCTCGGAAGTCCGATTAACACGAAGTTAAGGAACTAGGACCACCTCACTGGGCTTGACAATCATCTCGAAAATCAGGTCCAGCCGATGTCCCACGGCCATTCGTTTGGATCCGGAGCGAGGGAGTGTGAAAAACACTATTCCCTTTACAAAATAAATATCTGGAATAGTGATCTGACACCATTCGCTTGCGCATCAGTATTAAGCAACCAGACCGTCAGAATCAGACTAAATTACACCCTCGGATTAAGAAAAATTTCAGGAACATTTACATGTACTTGGAATTTCGGATCGTGGCCCACTGACCGTTGAACTGAAAGTGGTCCGCCACGTGCGATCTGGAAATCCGATCGAGTCGAAAACGTAATCCCACATAGATCCATGTGTGGTGAGCTTAAGTCTGACGTTTGGCTCAAGGAGGGCCACTAGAACCCCTCTTTGAGCTGGAAAAGTGACGAAATACCTATATTAGCAGTAACCTTGAACAGGAGTCTATTTCGGTGAGTTTTGAGACTATATAAGGACCTAAAACCCTCTCATGGCAGCCATACGAATTTGGGATTTGAGAGAGGGAAAAGAGAGAGAAAGTGAGGGGAGAAGTGGGAGAATCTCCCTACTATCGTTCCCTGCCACCACACGGGCTGCACCATCCCTTTCTTGACGCTTTTCCCGGCATTTCCGGCGTCGTTTCTAGGTAAGAAACCCTAACCCTAATCTATTTTTGGGTTTAGACTGTTGTAGGTTGTGAAATAACTAACCTATTTCGTTCTATAGGTTGCCAAACTGCCGAATACGGAAGCTTAGCAAACCTATCGATTTCGTTGCGATTCTACGACAAAAGGTGCGGACTTTAGGTGTATAGGTTATGGTTTTCAACGCTTTCAATGTCAGATAATGATAGATTCATGATCTGCATGCAATTGCACATGTAGAAAGTGTTGTCTGTTTTCCGTTTCGATTAAAGATGAAAAATATGAAATTCTACATATTCTAGGTATTTATAGAAAATACCGTATACGTATAATTTTGGAAATGTGTTTGACATGTTTAAGTGTATGAATATACGATATATGGATAAATACTTATTTGGCGAAAGGATTCGCCTAAATACATGTTTTACTTATATACACTATGTATGTTGAAATTGCGTATTCTAGAAAATACTGTATACGTATAAATTTTGGAGATGTATTTATCATGATTATTTGCTGTAATATAATATATATACATGGATAAAATACTCGCTTGGCTAAAGGATAACCTAATACATGTTTTGCTAACATGCACCATGTACGTTGTAAAGTGTATTCTAAGTGTTTGTGAAAATGACTGAATGAGTATGGAATTCTCATTCGTGCTCGCCATGACTAATTGTCATGGATTCATGATTTATGTATTGGCGATGCCCCTTTGACGAAAGGATTTGCCCTAAGTCACGCCACGGCCAATATACACTATATATGCAAAAATGTGTGGCCCAAGTGTTTGTGGAAATAGCTGAATGAATATGGAACTCAGGTTCCTGCTTGCCATGACTATCCGTCGTGGGTGTGCGCGCGTTATGATTGGGGCAACTCCCTAGTGAAAGGATTTGGCCTAATGCCTATGTGATCGACATATGTCATGTATGTTGATGTATGTTTGTTTAAGTGTTTCTTGAAATGTCTGAATGTGTAGTAGTTAGCAAATTGTAATGTATAAGGGTGTTGAGATATGATTCTCAACCTCTTTTAACTATGTGTATGATCTCCTTTGATAGTTGTGTGATTAGGAATTGAACATGTTTGTGTTGTGATTCATAACATGCTCAACTGTTAACTATGTAATGCATATGTTTAAATCTATATTTACGTTGTATGATCCGTCATGGGTGATGGGGGAGCGGAGCAACGAGTGCGTGCAACAGCCCTGGCAGCCCTAAACGGATAATACTAGACCTTGATTATATGAGTTGAATCTTGATCCATTACTGCTTTACCTATCTGCAATTGATTGTGTTTGGGGCTATTGTATAGTCCAGGCAATCGGTAACGGGATTGAATTCGTGGCTGAGATTCATTTGCCACGTGGGATGTGTTCGACGAACTCGAGTCGTGCGTTGCCTGTCGGCAGTGGCTAGGCCACACGAAGTTGTTTATGCACTTCATGTCGTGCAGCTCAATGGGCGATCGTGCTAGTCGAGCTCATCAAGTAACCCGATCTGCCTTATGTATGTTCACCCTGTTTGGACGCTACTGCTTGAACCTAGGGTACCAAACTTATCAGTGAAACCCCTTTTAACCATGGTACCTCGATCCGCTAAGACGCATGAGCCGGGCATGGTGGTATGGGACACCGTGGTCGAGTTGTCGGCCTACGCTGGGGCCATGTGCCTCCCCGTAGTGACCATTGCGCAACCAGACTCGTGAGCCGAATATGGTGGTATGGGACACTGTATTCGAGCTGTCGATACTTACGGCGAGAGCCGAGTACGGTGAGACCTGTGCTCGTGCTGACGGGCGACGAGTCTTCCGTAGTATCTTCGAGTATACTCCAAGGGTCTGTGATTGGCGACGAGTCTTTCACAGCGACTAGAGTATGAGTGGAGCCGAGTACGGTGAGACCTGTACTCGAGCTGACGGCTAGTGATTGAGCCGAGTACGGTGAGACCTGTACTCGAGCTGACGGTCAGCAATTGAGCCGCATACGGTGAGATCTGTATCCGTGCTGACGGGTGACGAGCCCTTTGTGATGCCTTCGCTAAGCCTCTCAAACCATAATATCGTATGAGATTAACTAGGATTGACGACCCTAGAATGGATCATGTTTGGGAATGATAGAAGGGAGGTACCTTAGTTTCCCAATACTGCTGTTTGAAATGGACTAATAATAACTCGGTAATCATGATCATCATCGCACCGCATGTGCTTAGTAGATGTGGCGCACTGAGGGAGTTAAGCATTCGCAAATGTAAGATGATGTCGCATGAGGGTGGTTTGGCAAGGGCATACAGCATCATGTCATTCATTCTCGCACTTAATAAGAGTAGTTAGAATTGTTTGATTTGTACTGCTTTATCATTACTGCTTGATTGAATTGATAACATGTTAACCTATGCTTTATTGTTCCACTGAGTTGATCACTCACTCCCACGTTACGGGACGGTGTTTGCAACACCAACCAGATTTGTTGAGTTTCAGGTGTTGGCGATGCTTATGAAGCAGAGCCGAACTACTACTATATGATGTTGAGGAGGAGTTCTCCTACATGTAATCTCTGACAGGTCTATGAAGACCTGGTATTGTATTGACGGGGCTACGGTACTTGGATAGGAGACATTACACTTCCTCACATTTGGTATATTTTAGAACTGTATTTGAAATTATTTAACCTGGTAATGTTATCACACTCTGGAGACTCTTCATAGTTTATATATTTTATCTATCTATCACAGTCTTCCGCTTGCAAATTTAACTGTCTCTGGAGTATGATATGCTGCTTTGGCTTAATCTCACTCATGTTCAATGCACGAATACAGTCAACATTCAAACATCATTCATTTTGTTGCATAAGTGATGTTCTGGAACTCGGGAGTGGAGTTTATGCTCGACCCCCGATTTTCAGGGCGTTACCCCACCGTGTTTCAAAGGTCCAATCCGGACCGTCCATCGGTTCCCCATGAAGTTTCTTATCACTGCCTAGGTGGCAGAATTTCAAAAGGTTGTGAGGAGCGAAATCCAGCCATTCAAGCGTAGAACGGATGGTAAAGTGAAAGATCTGGTGGGCCACACCAAATCTAATCTGAAACTGGCCCTTCCCGAATGATTTTTCGAGGGAAAGCTAGTGGACGGAGTGGATTTCCACTAAAACATTGATAATGGGCCCACCGAGCTCCACAGCATATAGAATACGCAGCCCCTGTTAAGCGCGTCCGAGCGTCCAAGAAATTCGGGCGGCTGTGGCCCGATGTCTTTAATCTAAGGGATAAGCCAAACTGTCCATCGTGGACGTCATCCAAAAATGCCCCAAGGGACGTTGATTTTTCGGAAAATAAGCGAAAGAAGTGGGTCGTGTTTGGCTCAGCTTATTGGCTGCGTAAGGAAAGATGCGTAGAGCTTCAGCCGGCTTCGGTGAGGTCAGCTGCGTATCTTGCACGCACAGTCCTCAGCCGACGCCCTTGACACCTATAAAATGGAGGGAGAGAGAACGTAAAAGGGATCGAAATCATCCACGGCTGGGAGTTTTGCTCGATAGGAGACAGGGAGAGAGAGACCGGGAAAGTATTTTATTTTATTTTTCTTACTTTTATGCTTTCTTTTTCTAAGGGATTTTAGCCTCATCACCACCATGTGTGGCTAACCTCTTAGCTAGGGCTAAGAGGTGAAGCTTGTAGCGTGATGGGATGACTCTTTACTTGTGCCTTTGTTTAGACTGAAATGATGTTGATTTGAGTTTAATTAAGGGAATGTTTTTAGCCTTTTACGGTCTGTTGTGATTGAAATTACAATGGGTCTGCGATGACTTTGAGCATGTCTATTCTTTTATGTTAAGACGTCAGGAAAGCCCTGTTGTTCACCATCGTCTCCTGGGCATGGTTGGACGTCGATACCCTTCCTAACCTTCATAATCATCTGATTGGTTGTCATTAGTTAATTCGGTTGTTTGCTTGTCTCCTGGGCATGGTTTGGTGATGGAATCATTCTAATTCATACACCTCTCATTTCTTGAAAACTATATTAACGGCAGTTCAGTTAATTTCCCTAATTTTTTATCCAGGCATAAGATCTCTCTGATCTCTACAAGTGGATCCTCTGAATCCCTAGTTTTCTTCCTCTGAATTCTCTAAATTTTAGATTAATATTTCACAATTATTCCTCAAATTACAACTCAATTTAGATTTCATCTCATTCTAGTTCTAGTTCTAGTTAGTTTTAGATAACGTACAAGTTTCAGTCCCTTGAGATTCGACCTCAATCTTACCGAGTTTATTACTACATCAACAACCCTGCACTTGGGGAGTGAACATGAATAAATTTTTTGTAATGCAATGATCCTTACCGTGTGTTTGCCTAAAAGGATCACCATATTATGTTATGGGTGCTCTGATATTGTTTAATTAAATGTTTCCTGTAAGTTAGATGCATCATATGTGAACAATTATTTTTTTTGTACAATGATTCTTACGGGGTGCTTTGCCTAGGGTCATTCCCGAAATGATCAGCACAACACGGGTGCTTGCCAGGGTCATTTCCAAAAGGATTAGCACGGGTGCTCTGCCCTGGGTGATTCCCTAAAAGGATCAGTACACACGGGTGCACTGCCCTGGGCTTTGTCCTAAAAGGTTATGCCGGTGCTCTGCCGAGAGTCATACCCTGAAGGATCAACACGGTGCTCTGCCGTGGATCATTCCCTAAAAGGATCAGCACACATGAGTGTTTTGTCACTCTAAATCGTAGCATCTTTGGAAAAGCTATGTAAACAATTCATATTTCATATTTATGAATGTCAAATTATTAACTATGATTTTTTACATGCATTCAATGTTCGTCTTAGTTTGATTAATATGTCGAGATTTAATTTGGTAATATTTGTGAGATTTTCAACTCGGGAT
>JAJHSJ010000006.1:86795381-86988602 GCA_021015155.1 Magnolia officinalis | reverse complement strand
AATAGGATACATAGATCATGATGGAGCCCACTTAGCAATGTCAGTAGCTACATGCATCCTATGGAAGGTAGTTCCAATCATAAATATTGAACCATGCATTCATTTGGCAGATAGAATTTGAATTAACTAAAATCCTGGACAATCATTTGGTCACTATAAAAGATGGCCAAGGTTCATATGGGTATAAGCATCCAATCAATGGGATGTCTGATGATGAAGTGGAAGCTACACTAATTAGACTGTCTGAATTACTTGCCAGAATGCCCACATGTCCATGTGCAACTTACTACACTCTAGCTTATAGTCATCAGACCCACCATCATCATGCCGTCCATAAAGATTGACCTTGATCGGTGGCGATTGCTATGCTTCTTGCCATGATGCTACGACACAAGTGCAACAGCCATGAATTAGAGTGCCCTTGAGCTCCACCAGTGGTATTGGAAGTGCATAGCAATTACTTGGGAGTTTGGTTCTTGGCTGAGTCAACTCAATTTGACCAGATTTTGAACTGAGTCAATAGAAAATTTTGAACATGAGTGGGTACCAAATTAACAAGAATCGTTGAGTTGGCTCACTAAATCAACTCGACAGGATTTGTTATGATTCCAACTGAGTCACTCACCTGGTCATCTTTCCTGTGTTTTTTTTAATAAAGAGGACGATCGAGTAGGTACAAAACTTTTTAGGTTAAAGCTTTACCTACCACGCGAAGTGGGGCCCACCATAATACGTGCATGACATCCGCAAAAAGATCAGGATGCTCCAAAACTTAAATAGGCCACACCATTTAAAATCGCGCGGTGTGGCCCACCTTAGTTTTGACATGGCCTGAGTGTTGTTGTCTCCATTCATCCTTGGGATGCATCTTCTGAATGGATGGGTGCGTGGGCCCCACACAAAATCTGTTTGTTTTTTTTTCTAATAGTGGGAACGCACATTCCAATTGTTACCTGTAGTGTGGCCAACCTGAGTTTTGTATCGGCCTATTTTTTGGATGCTATGGAGAAGATGAGAGGGCACATATGATGGATGGATTGGATGTCACTCACACATCCAAGTGGACCCCACACACCGCATTGTAGGTTAAGCTTAACCAGAAAATTAGCTTTGTAGTGGGTCATCCTCTTTAATTAAAGTGAAAAGAAGCCACTGGCATTCGAGCTCACAGCCTTCGCCACGAAGCAAAGCTCGTGATCAGAAAAAGGCTTTTATCCACTACTCTTCTCGTGGGCCCACTGAGGTTTGATCCTGAAATCCAACCCGTCTAGAAGGGTCTCCCCACTGAGAAGGTAAGACGCCCCATGAATATGCAAGGCCAATTCAACTATGACGTACGTGGGCCAATATCTGAAGTTTATGGGTAGATATCCATTCCTTTCTAAGGTGTGGCCCACCAAATAATAATCCAGACTTCTTTTTGGAATATCTCATCACCATCGTAGAGACTTACTTGATATACAAGTTTCATGGCAGTGGACCCCATGCAGACAGCCGAATAAAACATGTACATGTGGGTGAATGTATAAGTTTCACTCCAACGTGACTATATTTATATATATATATATATATAAAAAAAAAAAAAAAAAAAAAAAAAAAAAAAAAAGCTTTCCTAAGCTAGCTACGTGCATGTTCAAGACAGCTCACGTACACGCCACCACATATGCCTCTCTGTGGCAGTCAGTGCAACATTCTGTGCCGTCCATGAGGTGGGTCTCACTTTGTAAGTGATCCTCGTAAAAAATAGATATGGTCCACTCAGCAGGTGGGCCACAATATTATAATCAGGTGAATAGGTTAGAAAACTTCAGCCAAGTATTTCACCGCTGCATTTTTGTTTCGTATACTGTGGTCCACCTGATCACTAATGGATCAGCTCGAATCTGAGTCACGGCATCTAAGTAGTGGAAACTGTGTGATGGATGAATTGGATTTTGCACACGTGCCTCTGAGTGGCATGTATTTGAGCTGCTTTTGTACATGCACGTTCGCTTAGTGAAGCACCTATTTCATACAAGGCTGCCTCCACATGCTACCGAGGCCTACCTTGCGTGTTGTATATGGATCTCATCTACCCCGTTCATCATGTTATACCCCTCATGTTCACCGTAGATCCTGAAATTCAGTCTGATCCAGAGCTCAAGTGGACCACACAATAGAAAATAATGTCAAATCATGCCTCAAACCTCTAATTTATATTGCGTGGCTCGCCTGGTTTTTGGAATGGCATGAATTTTTTATTGGTCCCTCTATTTTTAGTCTAATGAATGGCTTAGATGTCATATACACAATACAATGGGCCCCACGAACCTCTTAGGAGGTTTTATTAGTATGGCACACCTAAGTTTTCATTCCAATAGATTTTTCGCCACATGGCCTAACATCAAAGGGCAAATCAATGGATAGGGTGGATATGATGCACACATCACGTGGGCCCCACATTATTTCAGTGAATACAGAGTTGAGTCAAATAAAAACGCGATGAAGTTCCTGAGTTGACTCAACCCGGTCGAGTCGAGTTCTGTTATTTATTTATTTATTTAGCTAGGGCCACACATGTTAAAAAAAATATATATATATATAATACGAAAGCTATTTTGGTGACATGTTTGGACGTACCTTACTAAAGATAAGGGATAAAATTCCAAATTTTCTAAAAAATATAATCCATTCTCCTTCCTTTTTTAGGTTATAGGCTTCTAATAAAGCTTGGTAGTTTTGTTTTTTTCAAAGGAATATGGTTTATATCTGTTTTGTCGGGTGGACCCATCTGTTGTGAGGAGTGATACCGTCGATTCGCGCAATGAGAGATAGACAGTGTGGATCATGGCAAACGTGTGTGAGATTTGGACCATTTATTAAGTGGGGCCCACCATGAAGATGCCTTGTCCAATAAATCATACCAATCCAGTCATCAGGTTTGGAAAATTCACGCTAGAAATAAAGATAATGGCCAACATAGAGCCCCACCTAGTACATGGGCCTGAACTTTAGGCATCTCTGCCACGTGGCACTCTCACAACGTCTACAAAATAGTTCTGGCCCGAATATCAGGTTAATCCATCATTAGGTAGCCACGTGTACAAAGACAAAACACAATTACACAGTCAATGCCACGTGAGGGCCACATGATCAATGGATCGGCCAGATTTTTGGGCCACAATATATATATATATATATATATATATATATATATATATATATATATAGTGGAGCCTACCTGATGAACGGCTTGGATCTCATACATGTGTGACAAATCACCCACATGTACACTCGGGTCAACATAGATGGTGAAGGAAAACTACTCGCAAACGGCAATGACCGAATTCGTTTAGCCTCTGTCGCAGCTCAGGATCCAGCTGTGTGATCCTCCACTGGGGCTCACATGCTAACATGGTCTGATGATTTGAACCGTCTCTATTCTCGACTTCATTCTCATCAGCACCGTAGATAATCTTTTTTTTTTTTTTTTTTTTTTTAACACACGCACGCACACACACTCCACACACACATGCACACACACCCCACACACGCACGCCGTGGGATTTCACCACTGGTGGGTACTCGAACCCTTGACCCGGTGTTGAAACTCCTGGAGTCTACCACGCGGGTAGGAGTAAGGACCCCACCGTAGATAATCTGTTACCTCATTCTCAAGCGAGCTTCAGTGAAGATCTTAACCTTTGATTTTTAGATTTATCATGCGAACCATTGAAATCTTCTTTTCATTGTTCTTGATTCATCTGAAGATAGTGATGGTTACAATCATCCTTTTTATGATGTTTTGATGTTCTAAGAGACGTAATCAAGCAACTTTCGTTGTTCACCGCACTATCAGATACTATTTCTGAAAGAAAAACAGAAAGCTTTTGATACTCTGGCAGAAGGTGACAGATGATACGCCGTCACGTAGAAATTCCACAGTCATACAACAAAGTCAAATTAAACTGCCCAAATTTCAATTTCCATTTTAGATGTTCATGAACCGAAATTGCGATTGTTTGATTATATGACTATCCTAACAGTGAACATTTATTGGATGGTGAACGATGCATGGACCTGTTTGAACAATCAAGCGTCTACGAATCAATGGTTAGGATCTGATTCTGTCCTGTGACTAATGGAACTGGGTTACACAGTTTAGACAGTTTAGATTGAGTTAACATTACCACATGTACAATCTATGAATGTTTGTGTATCAAGTTTGGTATGCTGCCAGAGTATTATAAAAGAGTAGTGTTCTCAGAGCACTAATAAGTTATCATGCTCCTAGTTGTCCAAGTTCAATTAAATAGTCCAATCAATCGATCTAAGCTGTCCATTATGTCCAAAACATAGCCACCATGCAAAAATTACAATGATTAGATGATCCAGTCCATCCTTTATCTGGCGATCCAGTCCATCCTTTATCTGGCCTTATTTTCTATAGCCATCCTTTTCCCAAAGCATGGATGGATGGCTATGATTGTCTAACGAAAGTGATTCTTTAGGATCATAAACAATCCATGATGCTTTCCAAAAAAATAGATGGATCAAAATTTTGACCGTCCATATGAGATACCATTGATTGAATGGTTAATATTTGTTGAATTGGTATAATCCTTTCATGGTTTCACATGCAATGAGGGTTGGACCTTTTGAAAAGTCTAGATCAATGGATTGGACGGTCCAAGTTCTCCAATGGAACTAAATGCCACTAGGAGCACTATAGCCGTATAACATATAGTGTTATGAGAGCACCGGAGCATTTCTCTTCTATAAATCCCTATTAAGAAATCAACACCCATAGCCCCTATAAGCGACCTTTCACGTGCATCCTTTCTTTTCCATGAGAGGGCCCCACCTTGCAGAATACTTCGTGCGAATATCAAACCGTCCACTCATCATGTTGGACATTTTCTTAGTCAATATGCCTGAAGTAATCCAAAAAATCTAAAAGTGGTACCTGATCTCAGCTGCATGTGGTGGGCCTATCACAATCTGTGAAAGCAATTGGTAAACAGCAGCAAGGATTTCTTCATTGAGTGTTAATGGTCCCAGTGTTAGAACAAACGAACGTAACAAAGGTAATGTGTAAGAGATGTGCATGTGCCACGTCAAAAAACATATGGTGGGCCATGTAGCTAATTTGGGCGATGCAGAAGGAAGTCTAGAATCCCTTAAATTAGGATATCCATTCAGTGTGACTTTCCGTTTTGTCTCTGTCCATATTGAGGCCCGTATTTGGACGGTTCGGATTGAATTAAATGCATGTCACTTGTACGGTGAGTGAGTGTACGTATACGATAGGCTAAACTCTGGCAGTGTAGCGTATAATTCCTCGTTTTGGGAAGCGGATTGCGTACTGAGTTACTCCGTACGCTAAGCGTACTGAGTAAACTCTGTGGGGCCACCATGATTTATATATTCAATCTACTCCTTAAATCCATTTTAAAAGATAATTTTAAGTCTTAAGACCAAAAATGAAGTATATACAAAGCTCAAGTGGGCCACACCACAGGAAACAGTGTGAATTGAATATCAACCGTTGAAAAAAATTTTGGAGTCCACAGAAATTTGGATCAATCTGATATTCGTGTTTTCCTTTTATCCATATCTTTGTGATCTTATGAACAGGTTGTATGACAAATAAACATCACTGTAGACCCTGGAAAGGTTTCAACGGTGGAAATTATTATTCCCAATGTTTCCTGTTCAATGGTCCAATTGAGCATTTGAAATGATTCAATTTTGGTCTCAACAATAAAATGGTGCTTTAAAAACGGATGGACGGCGTGGATATACCACATCCATTCACAGTGGGCCCAACCTAATTTACTCAGTACGATAAAAGCCTACCGATCCGATTTCCTCGTTTTGCATGAGAATCAAAGAAATCGGATTGCGTGCTGAGTTACTCAGTAGGCTGTTATCGTACTGATTAAACTCAGTTGGGCCACCTTGAATGTATGTGGTCTATTCTCACCGTCCATCCGTTTTTTCATATAATTTAAGGGGTTGAACCCAAAATTGGAGGATATTCAAAGTTCAAGTGGATCATACCACTGGAAACAGTGGGGATAATGATTTCCACCGTTGAAACCTTTCTAGGCCCCACAGTGATGCTTATTTGTCATCAACCTGATCATAAGATCATAAAGACATGGATGAAGGTAAAATATATATATATAAGCTTGATCCAAACCTTCTGTGGACCCCAAGAATTTTTCAATTGTAGACGTTCAATTCAAATGTTTCCTTTCGTGTGGTTCATTTTAACATTGGATATGCTTAATTTTTGAGTTTAAGCCCTAAAATTATTTAGTAAAATGTATGGACGGAGTGGATAAAAAGCCACAAATTATGGTGGACCTCATAGAATTTACTCAGTACGCTGAGCGTAGTGAGTTACTCAGTACGCAATCTGCTTCCAGAATCAAAGGCCACTAACTATGCAAGGAAACCTCTTCCCTACGTCTCTTCCTCGAGTGTTGCTTTTGAGTTCGTTTTGTCTCCGTCGCGACTAAGAATTAGCTTGTATCGCCATCCACTGGGGTCCATATGATGAGTGGTTCGATTATCCGTACCGTCTATGTTGTGTGACACATTATATAAGGGTATTTAATAAATTTATTCTCAATATATGATTTGGACCATCACTATTTAAGATAATGAAAGAAAATTTCCTATGGATAGCATTCAACTCTGAAAATCAAAGGATAGAATCATGAATGGAGTTTGATAATGGGATAATAGCTTACTTGTGATGGTAAAGTAGAAAATAGACGATTCGAATTATTGGACCGTCCTGTCATATTGATGTTGGCCTCACTTTATGGTGACCCTCGCCGGACGAGACTCGCGAGTAGCTAGCCGGTAGTAACAGTACGGCAGAGCTATCTCTCCACAGTTCACGTGTCAGGGTGATGTAACAATCAGAACCGTTCATCTAGGGAAATCTATTTTGTATAGTAAATAGATTTAAAACCACGTTATTTAAATCATCAATGCCACACTCCATTCAGAGGCACTCAAAGCAATGATAGAAAGCATAAATATTTAATGGTTGATATTTGATGGCTAAAATTATTAGATAGGTATGGTTTTCAAAACATTGTCTCTGCATGATAGCACCAGGTGGATGGACGGTCTAGATCGCTATGTCACCCTCCCGCATGTGTACTGCAGAGAGATGCCCTACCATATATCATTTTCTATTCCCGTGCACTTTTGAGAGAGTTTATCTTCAGTGCTAGATGCGACCCACGTGCAGCCAAGTTATTGTGATCAGAACCGTCCATCTGCTAGCATCAAGACAGATAATCCTTACCATTGACTTGTAGCACTCAGAAAAATAGTTGAAAACATAAATACTCATTGTCAACAATCAAGACCATGAATAGACGGTGATGATCAGCCCTTCAGAGTGATTTTTTTTTTTTTAACATGACCCACTCATGATAGAGCCAAAATAGACGGTCCGATTACCCAACTTAGCTCGTGTCCGGCAGCATCCAGTGCATGCATGTATGCCAGAGGAACCATTTTTGGGCGGATGTACATGTCACTATTGTGACTGTCACCGTCAAATCTAACACCATAGATTTATGATCCACCTCTTGTGGAGACACCGTTTGGACAAAGCGACAAATCTCGTTCTCCGCAGATTCTTGCCCCGGAAATTTCTCGGGGGAGTTTTAATTTGAGAAAATATGGCACAAAATAAATTATTTAAAAAATGTTTTTCTAACACCTATAGGTGTACATGAGTCCAGCCGAGCGGAGTTTTGCCCAGCTTGTGCTTGACCCAGACAACCCGAGTCTCAACACGTGCTCGGCTCGGCTCAACCTTCAAGCTTGGAATAGCGGCTCCTACTTGGCTTGACCAGCAACTCAGTTCAGTCCGAGCCGAGTTCGAGCTGAGTTTTCACTGGAAAAAACGAAGAGAGCGGAAGAAACGACTCACCCAAAGAGTGGAGATCATCCGGACAAATGTTGGAAGAAAGGATTTCGCCGAGCAGTGGAGAACGGACGGCTAATTTAGATTAGGGTAGGGTGATTTGGGCGAAGAAATGGGTTAGAGTTGAGTTGTTGCTCGCCCGGTAGGGTAGGGCAAAATGAGTCGGGCGAAATGAGGGTTTTTTAAAAAAATCCTTATATACTTAAACTCGATCCGAGTCGAGTCGAGCTTAATACCTAGTCGAGCCGAGTCAAGCTAGGTCCAACTCGGACTCGACTTGAACTGTTCCAAGCTCCCAAAAAAATGCTCGACTCAGTTCGAACAGTGTTTCGATCCGAGCCGAGTCGAGCTTTTTCAAGCCACGTTGATCGAGTTATCGAGCTAAGTCTGCTCGTGTACAGTTCTACTAACACCCCACCTTCAAGCCATTTAATTGTACATCCGACCATTCATTTATTCATACAATTAAAAACCAAGTTATGGTGTAAATTTTATTTTTTATGATTTTAAAGTAATATTTTTATTTGTCGATTTTAACCAGGTAATTTATGGCTTGTGAATGATGGACAATAATATTTGAAAGTCTGTGCCGAGTAGTGACCCTTAAGATTTGACAGTCTACACAATATGAATATGGGACATTCACAAAGCCAAGGATGAACGGTTCAAGTTTACTGGTCCACTTAACCACTACTTGAGTAGATGTGTCTAGTCATCCCTTTGATTTTACGGTATAAATGACTTCGTATTATAATATATAGATTAAATCATATAAAGCAAAAAATAGACAAATATTAATCTCACAATTTTCTTTGTTTAGTTTTGTTATTGTTGTGGGACCCACCACTAGTGATTGTCCACGAGTGGACACCACGGGCCTATGTACAACATATCAAAATATCTTTGGGTCCTTACTTATGCATAAGTAGTAGACTCACACAAGCTTCAACACAAGTTCATCGGTTAAGGTACTCATTATTGTGTGTGGGTATATGTATGACGTAACTACATGTGTAAAAGAAAAATAAAAGCTTACTTAAAGGTTTGGAATCATATAATCTTTTGATTAATACATTATACTTTGCTCTTAGTTGTACGAATGAATGAATGAGATGGATAATAAGTCATCACATATATAATTATACATATGAAATCATGAAAAGTCATGACTAAAACATCTCAAAACACTTGGTGGGCCCTACTTAAGGTTTTAAATGACTTGAACTTTAGTGTAACCCCTCACACACAAGTAGAGTTGAATGTCTGATATACGTTTCCATGAGCCCCGTAAACCATTATGAATGTTTGAATGGGTTGTGATGTTTGAATGGGTGGACAAAAGTCAACATTTTGAAAATTTCACAAGAATAGTACAATATACTTCTCACGAGATTTTCCGTTGGCTCATAAAACCCACGAAGCAGCATTCCTTCCATTGATGGGCCCCACTTCATTCGAGAATTTCCAAAATTATGATGGTAAAGGTCTCGCTATGGAATTTAATAAAACACAACTTTTCAATAATGGAAATTATTTTTAAAATTAAATTTACAGGTATAGTGTCATTCATAAGAGAAATAATCATATATTTTCATTTCTTACCCACTAACGTGCCACACGTGTAAAATATCTAACCTTTGTGAAAAAGTGGGCCACATCACGATGATCATCTGGTTTGGAAATCAGGCCCATTCAATGATCCAACGGGATACAATGGACGGTCAATGGTATGATTCAGTTCTCTTGTGTGGCCCACCCAATCAGTGGATTGGAGCATTGGCCTGATTTTCATACAGGGCAATCATCATGGTGTGGCCCACCATTTCCAGAGACTGAATATTCTGTACGTGTGACACAGGGAAGAAATGGTTGTATGTGAAAGTTTACATATAGCAGTTGTATCTGATCATTATCTATTCGTAAAAGCTTATAGGAATTCCCATCTGTTCTTCTCGACCGTAGAAAAAGTTCTGGAGTGGGCCCACTTGCTCGCGCCCAAAACAGCTGACATCATGTGCGCAGAACCGTTAGTGGGACCCGATCAATGAACTTTCGTGCTATGCATGCATGTGCAGCTGTTGCTGCATATGTTTATTACTTCGGCTTCAGGGTGTCTCATTTTAGATCATCCAAGCCGTTGATATTGTGGACCCCACTGAATATGAGAGAAAGACAGAAGGTGGTCCCCAACAACCCATCCCACCAACCACACTACCTGAGTGAGTGACTAAAATCAGAATCTAAGATTTCTTGTTCTATGCAAAATACGATTAGTCAAATGGAACGTGTAACGTCCATGGCATCACCTGCGCATATGAATCAGTGCAATCCTCTCCACGTATTCCATGCAACCTAACCTCCCCACGTACTTGTGACAATGTGAATGATGGATCAGGACCGTCCATGTAGTAGCCCTTACGATGGATGATCTACAGTTCAAAACCCAACTGACCAGACGGCCCTCATCATCGAACCACCAACCTTCAAATTGATAGCAAAAGAAAGCATTTAAGCGTCCACACTCTGCATAGATAATCAGTAAAACTGATACCTATGATCATCCGCTCATCAACTCTTTTAAAAGTGGACCATCCACGTGGACAATTAAAGGGTGGTTGCATGGAAGCTCGGTGGAGACAGCCCCACCAAATCATTTTCTTTAATTAAGAAATTAAGATAATGTAATTGGGTTTTAATGATCTTTGTTTCACGTGCATCGCACGTGCCTCCTACTAAACAATCTAACATGCATTCACAGGTATAAAAGCTGATATTGGAATCTAATTCCTATCTTGATGGAATATATAGCTTTACTCATTTTCATGCAAAAAGGTGACCCATCAAGAGCTGGAAAGAGATAGATGCAGCTTTGAGTATGATTTTTCTGTTCCTGTCCTTTGATCATGTGGCCCACACGCAGAGGAATGCTCCTAGCAACTGCAAAATGGTATGGTGTATGGCCTACCTTTCAACTTGCACTAAAATACAGTACCCCCGGCCCAGATATTAAAAAATAGAGGAATTACAGTATCCTCGACCGGAAGATATGTACCGTGTACCAGGGTTTCAGTTTGTACGAGTGGGACCCTTGGTTTGGTGATCCAGAACGTCGATCTATTAGGTCCCACTGTCGATGGACCATTCCTAGAAAATATCATCAGTAGGAGAATCCAGACCTCTGAATTTGTAGGATAAAAAGAGACGGTTAAGAAGAGAAATGAAGCATGGGATGAAATTAGTGGATCGGATTTCCCAATCTCGGATTTTGGGGCCAAGCCCAATCTGTGAGTTGAAACATTCCAACAGTCTGGATCACTGCTACGTGGGCCTAACTTGTACGAACTGAAAACCCAAGTATATTTTGCGACTTACACTATTGCACGCGTATATCAAAAATATGCCAATGCGCCATACATGATGACGTGGAAATTTTGGAGATATCCAAGCCGTGCGATGGGTTGGGCCAACTACGTAGATTGTCTGGCTCGAATATAAAGCCGCTCCACTTATCAGGTGGCCCATAACGTGCTGAAATAATGGATTGGCAGAAATGAAGCCAGACCAACATTCCAGATTCAGTTTACAGAATGGGATCGTGCGAGTAGCAATACTTTATACAGGTGATATCTGGTCTCCCATCTGTTCTTTGATGTTGCATGGATGCCAATCCAGACCGTCAAGATTTCCCGGTCGTAGTGTACAAGGTCGTTGAATTTACAAAAATGATCTTTTTTAACGGTCCTGATGATGACGACCAATTTGACGGTTAACATGGTCTGATCAGAAAATTAAAAAAAAAAAAACAAAACAAAACAAAAAAAAAATTCAGCTTGCGCTCCGTCGTAATGAGGCCTACAATTTGGATGGTCCAGATTGACCTTAATGTGTTGTTTGCATAAATGTATTGTTTTTTCATTATTTGAGTGTGCATGCGCACACCATAAATTCGTTTTCTTAGAATTGAATTAATCCCGTACCTTGTGGGGTCCACCTTTGATGTGCATATAGAATCCAAGCCGTTAATCTGGTGATCCTTCTTGTAGGAACCGTACAACCCAATAACAATGCCTATCTACAGCTCAGATGGGACACATGATGGGAAGAGTGTTCAATCATGGCTGAAACCTGTGTGTCCCTTAATCCTGGTGGGGCACACCTGATTACTAGGTTGGATGGCATATACACAACGCAGCTGAGCTCCACATTCCTTCCGTAAAGTTTCTTTAGTGACCGTCCCCCTCCCAATCTCCCTCATTGTTACCTTTAGTGGGGCCCACTTGATTTATGGATCATCCTAGGTTTTGACATCTAGGTCTAACATTTGGGGCGGATTGGATGGCACTCAAACATCACGGTGGGCCCACACGACTCGAAAATACGGTGGTAATCAGTACCATAGTTCGAGCAGAGTGGTCATTGGGCCGCTCCAGGGAAATGATATGATAGAGCTAGATGTATCAGAAAACCATAGCCGCCGTCCAAACTATACAAATTAGAGTAGAAGCTAATGGATCTGGACTGTTCAAATAGTAGGACCCACCAAGATGTTATATGAATATTATGAAATTTCAAATTGAGGGACCATACAATCCGATTGGTGGCATTCAAGTTGCCGGTGAGAAACAATGTTGGTTGACGGTTGATTTTCAGAAGCACAAAAGGAAGGCGAGTACTGGAATTTCTGTGCGATGTGGTTTTCGAACAGTGGGCCATCTATGCAAGATCTCAATAGGTGGACAGTCACCATCCAATGTCTTCCACTCCACGTGTACGGTGCAGGGTAGAGTCCATCCGATCATCCGCTCTATCCGTACACTTCCTCGCGCTCTCCTGTCAGGTTTGGTCTTCATCTCTACCTCTGAGACTCGCGCGAGTGAGATGGTGAAGATTCCTACCGCAGACTTGTCTGACATGGGACTAGTTGCGGAGATCCAGAACATTCATCATGCTGGGACCACTGTGAAAATTCCAGCCCTTAAAAATAAAGCACTTACACTGATCAGGTTGGCCACAAATTTATGATACAACGGATTATTCAACGGTCCACATTCAAGGCACATTTCTAACGCGTATGCATCATGTTCTTTCGAGATCTGAACCATTCATCAGGCCGGCCTCGGTGGATATGTGTATGAACAATAACTAGGGTAGTCTATTCATCAGACGAGCCACATCTTTAAGCTGAACGTGGACTGATATTCTAAATGTGTTCATTTTTTTTCTCGTTTCCTACACAGCTGGCCCATCTAATGGCCAGATGGGCTTGAATTTCTGGTGACCACACATCATTGGTCACCGGGTAAATGGCTCAGATCTCGTCCACGCATCTCTCATAGGCATTGGAAGTACCACTGAGATGCACTGGACGCAAATGGTACGGGTGCTGTGTATGTTCTTTTCATTATTTCTTGTGCAGGAGCACCTTCCATATAGATAACAGATCTCGACCGCATGATTTAATGATCAGTCCAAGCGCATGACACATATGTGCCGGTGGAAAGCCAACTGCACTCGCTCGCATGAGATGTACGTGGAACATTTGTGTGGTACACATGCCAAAAGGCCCATGTGTGAGATCCAGACCACTAATCAGATACGCGAATATGAGCATGCGTCCGTCCCGAAAGTCGGAACATTAAAAATAACTAGCGGTCCAGATTCAACACGTAATTTGACCTCCTTACGAATAGACTGTCCTGATTTGTGGTCTAGGGAACCCCCAACGGTCTTGATCGTGCACGAATCTTCCACAATGGCCCATCTACTGCGGAGGCCCAGCATAAGCGTGCAAGTGCACTAATTCATGTGTGTTCAGACATAGGGACTCGGAAGGCAGTGCATGTACAATTGTACAAATGTGCTCATATCTTCTGGCACATGTGCATCTCTACGTACGTGTACAATGGTACATGTACATGAGGGTACACCAGAAGGATTTGCACGCGCAAGTAACTTGCAAATGAATGGGTACATGACTGCCATGATTGAACTTGCATGTGACCACGTATCGACAAGTCTACGTGCCGCGTTTAGCGCCGTCAGATGTCATAAGATTACTTTACAGGTTGAGAAATGATCACCTGCCGTCTTTCCTGCTACATAACATATGTGCAGAACATCTGACCCACGAAAAAGGTGGGCCCCACCATCAAGATCATCTGTCTCGAAGATCAGGTTGATCCACTCATTACGTGGACCACGCTTCACATTGAGTCAGACCCTCAACTGTCCATTGATTTTGACCGTCTGAGTGGACCAGCCTGTTTTTGCACCAGGTGGTCTTCGTAGTGGGGGCTACCTATTGAATGGCTCGGATGACTTAGAGAAGTGTCACGTTAGTGCAGGGCCACATGCTTTGCATGTATATGATCAATGGACCAAAATAAAAATATAAAAGCACCTAGACTTCTTAAATGGTTTTTTTCTAATATGCCCTATCCACAGGATGGCCCAAAAATCTCAACCGTTGCCAATTTCTCAATTTAACAAACTATTCTCAGGCGACCGATCAGACGGTTAGGATCCTCCGATAGTTGCAACTTTGAGACTGTGGCCCATCAAAGAAATGGTTCTGATTGGATGTGTCACACAACCATTGACAGAAATACTGTGTTAATTCAGATTGTGTCCCTATTTCAGTTTCTAAAAGCTAGGCCGACAGTTCTGTGATCAATAGCCATACTTGGAAGAATCCTAACCCTTCAATACGTGGCCATGCAAATAGACGGTTAAGGAAGAAAAATGTAACAACAGCTCGCTCGACTGGAAAAGGACCGAGTATATAGAGCTAGGATCTTCCAATGTGGACCACTTTTGGTACGTCGGCTATCCTTGTTAAGGCCCATCATATCAATGGCTTGGATCATCTTACAACAGGCCCACTTGTACAAACTAAAGACCGAAACCGTTCCAAAATCCTGATAACATCTGGTGTTACTTATAGGAATGGGATTAGTCTTCTTGCTTTTAGGCCCATCTTGTTTTGGACCTATTTTCGGCCCAAATACCTTATTCTTCATTTTCATTTTTTAAAAAAAAAAATTTTTGTAGACTAACATCTTTAATTTAAAAAAATTAAAAACAAAATAAGGAAAATAAATAAATAAAAACAAAAGTCTCATGTGTATTGCTAGTTCTAATGACCCACCTATTTAAACCATCATTCGGCAGTCCTGGCCCGACCTGATTGGGCTACGATGTTAATCACTTTAGCTTTTATGCTGAGCTAAAGCCATGGAGATCATCTCAGATAACCTTGGGCTAGCTCAGGTCTGATTCACAGCTGCTGGGCCATAGTTCTAAGGTTGAAAATTGATCTCTTAAGCACTTGCCCCAGCCTGGCCCTTGCCCTAATCGGCCCGAAAAGGCCTTGACCTAGGCCCTGGCCCGGCCAAGCAATGGACCATTATCATAAGCCGGGCCTGGCCCTCAAGCTGACATTAGGGGTCTAAACCATGGCGATATCAGTCAATGCCACCCGGCCCATCACCACACCTTCATCGTTCAAAAACTCATAAGCTCGGCTCGACTCGATGCTTGACTCCAATATCTATAAATAGTTTATGATGTTGTATATTGGGCCGGGCCAGGCCCACTGGTGAATGGAGATCCACTTCATCTAGAAGCACGGAATTCTCATGCCTTCCCATAGAGTAACTACAAAAAGCACGTGTGAGATGATCCTAACCGTGTATCCCATGATCTCTGTCACTAGTCGGTCAATGCAAAAAACTTGCCTTGATGGGTCTATCCTAACCGTAGAATAAACAAACATTTCTACAATGAATGTTATTTGTTGCTGAACTTTGTCTTCCTAAAGGGTTACAGTCATTCAAAAAATGTGAATTTTTTATAAGTAGGCCAGTCACCGTTGGACCTTTTGAATGAAGGGTTCTGATCTCGTGCATGTATATCACGTGTGGAAATGACATGGAAGCGCTGCATCGTTCCTCTGCTAGGAGGGTTTCTCCAGACACATGCCTATATGGCAAATGTAAGTCAGATCCGAACCGTTGATCTGGTGTTGTACACTGCCCAGAAATTGGATCTAGTCACACATCAGGTAATGACTAGAACCATGAAGGTTTGACCAGACCTGTCCACTTTAACCCAGACCCAAAGCCCAATGGGATTGACTAAGTTGCATTGGGCTCCACTGTTGTGTGGGCCCTTCAATAAGTACAAAGCCCAAAGTAGGCCCATTAGTTATTGGGCTTAAAAACTGATGCCCTGCCCATCCCTATGGAATCCCTGGCTCTGCCAAAATCCAATGGGAAAATAGACCGGGCCATGGACATTCTGGCCCACTCATTCTCTACACGAGACGATTGGGTCACGACGCATTTGGGCGGGCCATCACTTAGAAAGTGTATCATACATCTCTGATTAAGTGGGAGTCGATTTGCTAGCTAGCTTTCTATTGCTGCTCCGAGATCCGTGCTGAGCCAATTTAATTAAAATTTCACGGCGATGGTGAGCCCGACCTGCGATGATCGGTCCTCTCTAGGTAAATGTACTTTGGGATCAAGGAATTTTGGTACTTGAAATAGAAGAAAACATGCTGGGCCTGGATTATTTTTTTTGGGCCACCGTCGCTAGGGTTGAAACATGATGGATTTGATGGAGTCAAGCTAAAAGCCCAACCTGACCCGAATTCCAACCCAAAGTCTTCTATACTGGACCCAGCCAATCCAAATACATGTGATCGTTTTGGACCCAACCTAACCTGACCCAAATTTGCTTAACCTGGGCCCAACCTGAATACAAATCAGGTTGGCGTTTTTCAACCAAAACCCAATCCAAGGACCTTAGATAATCTGACCCAACCTGACCCAAACTCGGGTTGGGTCAATCAGGCCCAAAACCAAGTTGCATCACATGTGCTAACGTTACAAGAAAGTGCAATATCCAACCCTTCCATCAGGTGGCCCTGACAATTACACTCATCAAGCGGGCCTGGAAGTTCATTTCAGCAGCACTTTTGTTTTTTAACTGTGGCCCACCTGACTAATTAGACAGACCTTTTTCTTAGGTCTGGTTGTCTGTATAGATTAGTGCGACTACCTATCATCCATCACACTATGCCAGAGTATCTAAGTTTTTGTCTAACATATAAGAAGGATTATTTGACTTATTAAACTCTTGAATTGATGAGGATCCAATCTTTTGATTTTATATCAAAGTCCATTCATTAACATAGCAAAATACGCCTTTGCATGGGCTTTAAATGCAACTTCGGCAAAAGCAAGTTCTTATCAACTTTGTTTCGCTATTTTATTAAAAACCATTCATGTTTGGATGCGGTCTTAAAATAGGCATATGATAGTTTTCATTTGGTATATTAATGCACTTTTACAAATCCTATCTCATCTCTCACTCATGGAATGAGTATTAAAAAGCTTACTCAACGAAAATCAATCAAATAGGTTTTTATTGAGTCAACAAAAAAGTAAGCATGAAACCCCTTTTGCATAAGTGCATCTAAACGCTCCAATTTGATTTTAGCTAGTGAGATTTTTAACAGATTTCGACAAGTGGTGGATTAAATGGGATTCGTGAAAATGCATCCAAACACACAACATGAAAGGCTGATTAAATGTCTTGCATAAAAGGGGGTTCTACAATAATGGCTTTCAAGCCAGCTTTTTCCGTCAACTTGGCGAAAACCAATTCAATTCGTTCCTTCTTCTTTTTTCTTATTTCTTTTTTGCAATTTAGTTCCTATTTTGTTGAGTGGATGGTGAAACGGGTTCACGAAGTATATCCAAACGGATGTTAAAATCCTTGGTCAAGCTCAAATGGGGGTTTAAGCCTCAAACTCCCTTTTGGAGGGTGCATCTAAATGGGCGTGAAGAGGGATTTGGGTCTAACATGGCATTTAACCATCAAACTCCTCTTTTAAGTGTGAGTCCAAACATGTTAGATGGGCTGAAAAATGAAAAATCCAACATCCAAACCATCCCATTGGTAAACGTGGTCCTTGAATGTCATTACTAGAAATGTACACAAGCCCAATCAGGTTGACCGGGCACAACTCAGCTCGATTCAGCCAGCAGCTTATCTCAACTTGAGTTCGAGGTCCTCAAGCCCAGCTGGCCAACTTAGCTCAGTTCAGTCACCAACTCAGGTAACTTGAGCCAAGTTCGACTTCAAGCTTTTTAAGTCAAGCATTTTTTTTTTTAGTTTTTATCTAGGTAGTCATTTTTATATATATAATAATATTATTATACAATTAAACAATAACTCGAGCTGATTCCAGCTGAGCCGAACCAAGTCTAGTTCAGGCCGAGCTTTGAACTGACTTGAATCGAACTCAGGCCAGCTCGAGCTCAGCTCAAAATCCTTTCAAGCTCAAAAAATCAGCTTGGCTTGGCCCAACCCAGCTTCAAGTTGAGCCGAGTTGAGCTTATCCGAGCGAGTTAACCAAGCTAGCTCGTGTTCCACTCTAGTCATTGCCATGCAAGTGTGAGCCCAAGGGTATCGGTAGGTTGGGCGTTGGCTGGGCTCCCATAGGCCAGTTGGTTCTATAATTCAGGCCCGATTGCTGATTGGTGCGCCTAGGTCAAATATCCTCAGCCCATCAAGCCTTGGGGCCCACCTAGCTCATGTTCTAATTATGAAAAACTTTTACTATAAGGCATCATGCATATAATATTTTTTTTTCTCCTGCCAATGCGTCACCCATGAAAAACATCCGAGTCATGCACAAGCTAAGCCCAATCATAAAGATTGCTGGGGTGATCAGGTGTGCTGCATATTCAAGATCAATGGACAGCCCATGATATTATTCAATGAATAGGTGTGGCCCACATGATGAGTGAACTAATCCAATTATTGCCCTAGGAATCTTTAATGTGTGACCCACCTTCTTGATAGCCCACATATACAACTTTAGTGACATGTTGTAAACAAAAAAATGTCCATCCAGATGCACTTATGCAAAATGGGTTTTTAGGCCTCCATTGTCAAACAACTCAACAAAAATAAATTTGATTGTTTTTTATGGTGAGGTTATTTTTCAAAAGTCTATCCAACCCAAATTGGGATTTTCCTCATGGCCTCATTTAGCCATCTAATGCCCCTTTTCAAGGTATGTCCAAACAGGGCCGAAGGGTGTATTGTATGTCAACATTTCTTCATATGAACAATGGCACAAGTGTCATACCATCTTTCTGACTAATATGCAAGCTGCGGAAGACATTCTCGTATAGAAATGATAGGCCCCACCATGAAGATTACCCTTCTCAAAAATCAGGTTGATCCATTGACTACAACATCTATATGATTAATGACATTGCTGGGCATTCATTAATCCAACAATGTGGCCTATCTAATGAGTGGTTTGCCTTGAATTTTTAACAGGTGATTCCCGCGGGGCCTTTTGTTTTCATGGTATTCATGTCCCACACAAGTTGCATGTTAGTGGAAAAATGGTATAAGAATCGACGTTTTTCAAACCAACTCATTTAATAATCTGGTTTGTAATCCGGCTGTAATTCGTTAAAATATAAAGTCTTCGTCCTGTCCAATTCAAGATGGGTGATCCATTTATTTGTGGGTCAGGTGTGCTTATGTCCAAAACTAACTAATGAGATTCATGATTTAGGTCTAGGTCAATCCCAGCATTCCCATGGTGATCTCTATGAGGTGAATAATCAGATCTTGTATGAATTTGAATTCTCTGCTTGTCACAAACAAAAAATTATTATTTATTGCAATCTAATTGGACCACATCATCACATATTATATTTAATGTAGTAATGCTGACAATGTCATTACTAACGCGGACCAATCAGGATGCAGGAAAATATGAATTTCCTGTTTGTGACGAGCTAAGGATCTGAATTCATCTTGTATAAGTGTGCCTTGATGTCATGTGTATTGTGTAGTATCATTTAGGCAAGTAATTAGTGTTTACCTGGATTCAAGCAAAACTACATTGAAAAGCAGTTTATATATATGCTAACTATATGATAATGGATTGCTATTATGAGCAAGTTGTTTTTGTTGTCAAATATCTTAAGAACGCTTCTAACTACTGGATGTTTGGGACATCTCACCTGTCTACCATTGCACCCCCACAATAAAATTGGGATTCCCTAAAAATCAGGCCAATCTAACCATTAGATGGGACAGATATGAACATGGAGGTTTTTAGATGGTTGTTCCTTATTTCCTATGGTGTGGCGTGTGTGATAGTTGGATCAACCTGATTTTTTCGACATCTCATTTTCATAGTAAGACTACCTTTCTAGACGGGTTGGATTTTTTATAATCACCATGGTGAGCTTCACACACAACTAACTAGTTGACCATGTGACTAGTTGTGTTTGAGCAGATCCAGTGCCGGTGGGGTAGACATGGGAAAATCTTAAACCCAACTCATTCAAACCCAGCCCAATGGATACAAGTTCTAGACCCAGACCCATGGTTAGAGCTGTACACGAGCAGACATGGCTCGAGTACTCGCTCGACTCGACTCGGAATACTCGACTCGTACTCGACTCGCCTGAGTTAGAGCCGAGTATGAGCGGGTTTTCACTGCTCGTTTAGATTACGAGTAGAGTACGAGTCTATCAGTACTCGACTCGGTACTCGACTCGTACTCGACTCGTGCACGTGTATAAAAACGCCCGAAAAAAAACAAAACCCTACCCCACTCGTCGTTTTCAAGCAGCGCCCGACCCCTTCCCTCCCTTCCCTCCCAGCGAGCTTTCAAAATCTCTCTCTCTCTCTCTCTCTCTCTCTCTCTCTCTCAGAGCCCAGAGGCCAGAGCCCGTCCGGCCGTCCCTCTTCTTCTCTCTCTCTCTCTCTCACTCGCCCCTGTCCCCTGTCCAGCGGTGCTAGACCCTGCCGCTCGTCCCTGCGTCCTCTCTGGTGCCTCAGCTCGTCGCTGCCACTCGTCCCGTCGACGTCGTCCGTCATCGCCCTGCCCTGCACGCAGCTGCCGGTACGTCCCTCTTACGCCCGGTCGGTACGATTGAACTTGCCAATGCCATCCAATTTTAAGGCCCACTGTACTGTTTACTTGCCAATGCCATCCAATTTTAGGGTCTGTTTGGCCGGGCGAACTGGATGGGATTAGATCCAATTTTAGGGCCTGTTTGGCCGAGCGAACGCCCAGTCGCCCACCATTAAAAACTTTCTGGGGGATTAGATCCAATTTTAGGGCCTGTTTGGCCGGGCGAACGCCCAGTCGCCCACCATTAAAAACTTTCTGGGGCCCACTGACTACTGTACTGTTTACTTGCCCTCCAATTTTAGGGCCTGTTTGGCCGGGTGAACGCCCAATCGCCCACTGTACTGTTTACTTGCCCTCCAATTTTAGGGCCTGTTTGGCCGGGCGAACTGGATAGGATTAGATCCAATTTTAGGGCCTATTTGGCCGGGCGAACGCCCAGTCGCCCACCATTAAAAACTTTCTGGGGCCCACTGACCACTGTACTGTTTACTTGCCCTCCAATTTTAGGGCCTGTTTGGCCGGGCGAACGCCTAGTCGCCCACCACTTTTAGGGCCTGTTTGGCCGGGCCGGGGCGTGTTTACTTAGATTTGGATATGCTTCATTTTTTTTGGCACACATTAAAATGAGAGGGCAAAATAGATGGATATACAATACATACATTGAATTGACTTAATTTACTTTATAAATGACAGTTTACTTTTTACTTTGTTAGTGTTAAATGCCACCACATTAAGATGTCTTTGGATTTTCATATGACATATTGTTAATTGTTATTAGTTAGCTATATGATAAATGTCAATTTCAGCATGCTCCTTTGTTTGCATAGATATGAATTATTTGTATTGTTCTAGTTGTAGACTTGTAGTATATAGGATAATCAGTTGCCCATTTGAAGATTTCTATGTTGCCAGACATAGATTCAGTGTGTTCTTGGATGCATAAAAATCGTTCAAATTGTCCCTTTTTGGACAGTTCAGGGTTAGATAGATTGTAATGTCTTCATTTATTCCAATTTAAATGCATATGCCTGTTCTGGTTTCGTCTCTCCTTTTTCTCTCTGGATATATTTCATGTATTTATTTTCGTCGTCAAATGTCCACACTTTGTGTTGATGATTGACATGAGAATCAAATACAAGATTAATATATTCTGGAGAGATAAGGGGAGATGCTGCTGGAATTTCAGCGTAGCATTTAAATTGGAAAATGAAGCATTACAATCCATCTAACTTTGAATGGGTGACTGATTTAGACAGTTAAGTAATTATTCCCGTCTAGCGGTCTAGCCATCTAGCCATCTAGGACCCTAGCCCTTAGGTATAGCCGTATAACATATCGAGAATTTTATTTTATAGATGGCTAGTCAAGACGAAAGCCCAAATACCCCT
The DNA here is from genome assembly GCA_021015155.1 of Magnolia officinalis. Classification (NCBI taxonomy): domain Eukaryota; kingdom Viridiplantae; phylum Streptophyta; class Magnoliopsida; order Magnoliales; family Magnoliaceae; genus Magnolia; species Magnolia officinalis. Next base: position 86,966,314 of record JAJHSJ010000006.1, on the reverse strand, counting down.
GGAATGGGTGCATCGGCCACATCTCCTCTAATAGTAGAGGGAGACACAGACACGTCAACCGCATGCAAAGGGAAGAAGAAGAGATCAGTAGTGTGGGATGATTTCGAAGATGTGACAGTTAACGGTGTACAAAAGATAAAGTGTAATAACTGTAAAGGGTTATTCAGCAAGATTTCAGGAGGATCTACGACACATTTAATTAGACATTTGAAGACGTGTCCTAAGAAAGCAAAACTCCCTCCTCCCGGCTAACAGACGCTGTCATTTACGAAGTCAGAAGGGGACGACTCCCAAGGCGTAGTGTCCACTCATAAGTTTGACAAGGAGAAGCTGAATGAGTGGTTTGCTAGATTAGTAATTTTGGAAGAAAAACCTTTCAGAATGGTTGAAAGTAAAAGGTTTAGGGCTTTCTGTCAATTCCTTAACCCTCGGGTCGAGAATGTCTCCCGCGTCACAGTGCAGAGAGAAAGCATGAAGATGTACATAAAGGAGAAGATGAAACTGAAAGAAGTTTTAGCTTCAGTGAACAAAATAGCTTTGACTTCTGATTTATGGACGGCGTCCAATCAAAGAAAAGGATACATTTCATTAACTGCTCACTATGTCGATAAGGATTGGAAACTATGCAAGAGAATTTTGAACTTCAAACACCTTCCTCCTCCACATACTGGTTTACTTATTTCAGATTGCATCTACAGTTGTCTAGAAGGCTGGGGCATTGAGAAGAAAATTTCAGCAGTAACTTTAGACAATGCCTCAGCAAATGACAGTGTCATTTCATGCTTACGTAACCAGTTCAGGGCTACAGGAAATTTATTTTTTGAAGGAAAAATATTTCAGGTTAGATGTTGTGCCCATATTATAAATTTGATTGTACAAGAAGGGCTGAAAGCAATCGACGACACTATAGAGAACATAAGAGAAAGTGTTAAATATATAAGGGGGTCGCCATCGAGGCTGAGTGTATGGAATGACATCATCCAACGTTTGAATGTGCCATCTAAAAAACGTTGAAGTTGGATGTCTGTACACGTTGGAACTCGACCTATGAAATGTTAGATGCGGCAATAGAATTACAGCTTGCATTTCCTGAATATGCGGCGCGTGACAGAACGTATTCTTTGTTGCCGAGCACAGATGATTGGGCCAAAGCACAACAAGTTCACACATTTCTCCAAGTTTTCTACGATTGCACGAAGATTTTTTCTGGGAATCAGTATCCAACCGCGAATCTGTTTCTTCCGTCTCTTTAGAAGATTAAGGATGCTCTGCAGAAAAATGCCAGTGCGGGTCCAGATTTCATACGTCAGATGACAGTTGGTATGAAGACGAAGTTCAATAAATACTGGCACGAATGTCATCTGTTGATGTCCTTGGCAGTTGTTCTTGATCCCCGTTGTAATATGGGATTGGTTAGCTTTATTTTCATGAAGATTTATTCTACTGAAAGAGCGGTAGCAGAAACGTCTAAGGTTCGTGAAGCCCTTGAAGATCTATATAAATCATATGTTAATACTTTACCTGCAGTGGGTGTTGAAGAAAGTAGAGATGTGGATATTTCTGTACCTGGTAATCCGGATGTGCTAAATGAATACATATCATATTTGGCACAAGCACGAATGGGAGTTGATACTAAGGAATCAGAGTTAGAAATGTACCTCAAGGAGTTAATCGTAGTGCGAGATGAATTTGATGTGTTGGAATGGTGGAAGATGAAGGTTAATGAATCAAAATACCCTACATTATCTGTGATGGCACGGGACATTATCAATACCAGTTTCAACAGTGGCATCAGAATCAGCATTCAGCACAGGGAGCAGGGTTGTGAGCAAGTATCGAAGCTCACTTTCGCCAAACACAGTTGAAGCGTTGATTTGTACGCAAGATTGGTTGCGCCCGATATGGGGAGGAGATATGAATGATGATGATGAAGAAGAGGAGATTGAGATTCGTGATGAGTCTCTACCTACAGATCAGTAATTATTTTCGATTTTTCAATTTTTTTGGCTGAATGTTGAATGATCTGTAATATTATTTCACTGCAATTGCAAACACGAAAGTGTTGGTCCTTTTGGAATGTGGTTTGGAAGACTTTGAATCATTGATATTTATTTACATATGCCTGTTCATTTACTTTTATTTTTGAATTTTGATACATTTATATTGCTTTCTTTTGTTGCTTTATCAAGTTCAATTTATTTATCAATATTCTGATTTTTTTATTAAAAATTGAATGTAGATATGTCGTCATCTGAGTCATCGACAAACATTTGGGACTATGCTTCCCTAGTTGAATCACCACCGCCACGGTCTGGAAAAACAAAGATTAAGTGTGGTTTGTGTGGCGCAAAGTTTGTGCACAAGACTAATCGTTTTCGCCTACACTTGTCATGTCGAGGTGGTGATGCAAAACCATGCCCCAATGCCCCTAAGGATGTCCAAATTCTTTTTCAAGCCCTGTTAGATTCGAATAGAAAGCCTTCCACTCCATCCAAACCTTCTGCTTCTGGATCTGGTACACAAATGACATCCACAAAAAATGCAGAGGAGGAAGCCAGATTAAAAGCTTTGGAGGAAGAACAATTCCAAATCGCCATAAAACGCAGTATGGAAGATGCTTCTAGACTTCAGCGATATTCGAGTCAAAGACAACACGATGTTGAAGCAGGGTCAAGTTACTCGTCGAGTACGACAAATAAGAAGAAGAAAAAAGTAACAAATTGAAATTTCTGACTCGTCTCGGTGAATTTTATAGGGCATTGGGTACTACATACAATTCTTCACATAAAGCAAGTTTGAAAAATATAGTTGAAAGTGTAGAAGAGCACGAAGGAAAAATCTCTTCACCTTCTGACTCAGAGGAAGTGAATCAATTTGTATATGAAAAAATAGATAGCAGTTCCGATGGATCAGATGACAATACAGGAACAGGAAGACACTCATCTTATAGAGGTTATTAGTTATAAATTGTCATTTTGAACAATGTAATGTAATTATGTAAATACGTTAATGTAATTATGTAACAATGTAATGTAATTATGTAAATACGTTAATGTAATTATGTAACAATGTAATGTAATTATGTAAATACGTTAATGTAATTATGTAACAATGTAATGTAATTATGTGCATTTTATATATTTTATTATTTCGTTTAACTTTTCAATTGACAATCGAATTGAAATTCAAATTAATTTCAATTTATAACTTGAACTTGGCTCAAAGCTCGAACTCGTTACTCGAAAACCCTACTCGAATTGGGCTCAAATTCAGACTCGGACTCGAACTCGCCTCGAAAACTCGCACTCGGTACTCAACTCGTGTGCTCGTACTCAGACTCGACTCGAAAACTCGGCCTCGACTCGACTCGTTTACTACTCGTACTCGGCTCGTACTCGGCGAGTAGAGTACGAGCAGGGGGTCATGCTACTCGGCCGAGTAGAGCCCGAGTACGAGCAGCGGTCGGCCGTTAAGAGTCGAGTACGAGTAGGGCAATACTCGACTCGACTCGACTCGTGTACAGCTCTACCCATGGTCAATGGGTCTACCCGTTTGCACAATGCCGCCTGATTACTTGTCCAGCTATACATGCCGGTTTTGAATGATATTTTAAGGAAAATTTACAAAGAATTGCCTGCTTCATATACAATTTACATTCCAATGCCTTTTTAAAAGAGGTTTTTTATACCAAACAAGTTGGGTTAGGCGAGACATGCAAAGAGATCGGCCGCTCCAGTGGGCCCCACCATGAGGTTGGTGTGAAATCCATCCTGAACACTGTGTGTACCTCCACATTTGGATAGGGTCCAAAAATCATCTCAACTAGTTTAAGCTTAAATGTTTGTGTGACATTTAATGGTCGGAGTAGATTTTATATAATGATCATAGTGGGCTGTTTAAAAATCAAGAATGCTTCTATCTCTCAACTGTTTCCTTTGATATAGTCCATCTCAATCACAGGTCATACGAAAAAATTAGCTGGAAAAATATTTGGGAGAGATAGCCACCCTTTATTTTGAAAGGGCCCACTGTGATGATTATATGAAATCCACCTCAACTATGAAATGACTCAACAAAATTTACATGTGGAGCCCAAACATCAGGCCCACATATGATTCAAGTGGCCTACATGATTCGACACAGTTTGGATGGTGAGGTTGAAAACTGTTTGCAATCTTGTGGTCCACTAAATTATATGCCTAACATGGGTGGTGCAACTGGTGTGGGTGGATTTTACGTAATGTGTATGGTGGAGCCTGCCCGAGCCTAGTTGAAGGACGATTAAGCCTAATGTGTTGTGCACCACCCCCACCATAATGTATGTGTTATATCTATGTTGTCCATCCATTTTTCCTTATCATTTTAGGGAATGAGCCCAAAAATCAGGCAGATTCAATCCTCAAGTAAACCACACCACGTAGAGTAGTGAGCATTGAATGCCTATTCTTATGGGTGAAAATGGACTAACCAAGACATGGAATGAGAGAGAACACAAGGCGTAAGTAAAGGAGGTCGTATAAGGGCTCGGCCCCGACAACCAAGCATGACCTCCACGACTAGCTCAAGGATCGACCACCAACAGTGGGTTCAACCCTAGTCGGCATCTTGCTATCATGACCAACGAACAACCATAAGTACTGATCCAACATGCCTCCAAGAAAGGCCCCAACTACTATCAATGGTTCAGCTCGATCTGTAAGACCTCAACCAATATGACTTGGAGTTTGGCTTTGGCCATCTATCACGATATCCCTGAGAGCTGACCACCAAGAGATCTCCTTTTAACACGAGGAGGATCAGTCCTCGACACGTTCACTGAGAATCTAGCCGAGGATAACCCATTGGGTTCCGGGAATGATCCCCTCTGTGATACGCAACAGAATGGCAGATTTATTACCATGTACATAACTAGCACTAAGCGATTATAAATAAGAACCACACTTACGGTGAAAGGTGGACACGAAAACCCTTACCTCTACTAGACTCAATTTACATGCCCTAACTTTGGCATCAGAGGGTCTCTTACTATAGCCAAGGTCTCCTGCTGTATCCAAAGTCTCCATTGTTGTTTGCTTTTGCAGGTGCGAAACAGTCTAGTGAGAACGTCCAAAAAAACCACGTCAACACCTACCATTTAAAAATTTTTAGGGTCAAAGAAGTTTTTAATCAAGTTGTTATTTGTGTTTTCTCTTCTTCCATGTCAATCTTGTGAATAGGTTGGATGGCAAATATACATCATGGTGGGCTTTAAGGGCGTGTTTGGTCGAACCGATCCCATGGGATTAGGAGGGATGGGATGGGTTTTAAGGTAATGATGGCGGTGTCAGTGGATGGTTGGGCGTCCAATGGGATTTTCATATCCCTGGACCAAAACACCTGCCTGTTTGGATTGTCACAGCCATCCTGGGATCACGTCAGTGATCCTGTTTCGATGGAGATGGGATTGGATTTTAATCCAACTGATCCCACACCCGCCACGTTTGGACGTCCAAGTGGTCCTGTATCAGACTGGAGATGGGATTGGATTTTAATCCAACTGATCTCATTCCCAAATCCGTTTTGAATCCAAGTCCTCCTCTCAGCCAAAAGAGGCGTTTATCGTGCATGCATGCGAAGCTACAGATCCAACGACCGTACCTTCACATTGCAATGCATGTGGCAGTCGAATGGAATTTTAAAACTCAACTATTTGCAATTACAAAGAAATTAATTCCAAACATGGATTCATAAAAAGGAATACAAGTTTTCAAAACGGGACGACATCCACTCGAAGTCTAGATAACAACAGAAATTCCTGAAACGGTCAATCCCCAACCAAGAGACAGATTGGGGGGAAATCAGGGTTAAGGGAGACATACCTCACGCAAGAACGGTAAACCGCATCTAGAGACCGTAGCTTACCTTCTCCCCATGGGGCGATGAATGGAGCTCGACAACATGCATCATAGTTAAATACCCGGTGATGGTCGTTACTGACCGAAGCCCATACCAGAGATATTTCATCTCTGCTAGTATGGACCTGATAGCTGGGAAGGGATGTTGCAGGCAGCGACGTCGTTTCCTCTCTCCGTATACGCGAAAATCCAGCAGTAGACGGCAGGCCGAAATCCCGCGGGATTTGGTTGGTGGGCTCGAGGAGACGAGAGAGGGATGGGATGGGATATCTCATCGATATCTACCGAGTTATAAAGACCATGGGATAGAGATGAATTCTGGATCCGACGCGATGTAAACGCACGCGTGGGATGGGCACGCGGGATCGCGTGATCCCATTCATCGTAAGCCATCTTAATGCGTATGCCCAAACACGCCCTAAGAAAGTTTCAACGGTAGTTGTCATTGCCCCTGCCCCTGCCCCTTATGTTTTCCATGGTGTGGTCCACTTCAAGTTTGAATCCACCTTATTTTTTTGGCTCGTGCCCTAAATTGGTCTTGCAACATAGATGGACAGACCAAGATTTCCTAGGAAAGCCTTTTACAGGAAGTTCCTACTTGGGAACCTAAGTGGGGCAATCCACTCCGTCCATCAGTTTTGTGAGCTCATTTCAGGATACGCTAATAAAATTGAGAAAGATCCAAGACTTAAGTGTGCCGTACTAAAGGAAAAGGTGGTTAAGGAAATTCCTACCGTTGAAACCTCCCTGGGTCGACAGTGATGTTTACATGCCATCCATACTGTTCATAAAGTCATTACTACTAGGATGAACCGTAAACACAAAAGTAAACATGATTCAAAGCTTCTATGGCCTCACAAATATTTCAACTGTGGACGTTCAATTCTCACGTTTTCAGCCCACTTGAGCATTGGGTCCAGTTCATTTTTGTCCTAATGTCCTAAAATGAACTCAAAAAACAGATGGATGGGCGGATTTCTCACAAACATCATGGTAGCCCCACCTGGGTTCCCATCGCCGGAATCCGCGTCCGTGTGGATATAACGCATACATCATAATAAGAGCCACGTCAACATACCAACGAGCTCAAATGGTGTACAGCACATAAGGCAATCCGCTTCCCAGTGGTAACATGCGCGGCGGTGGGCTCCACGCGCGCGGATTAGCCGATGTTGGGGTACAGCTTGCTGGATGAGGCTATATACCCGCCGTCCGTTCCTTACGTGAATTAATTTTAGGTGGGATTAGAAGGGATTAGGTGGGATGGGATTCACCAAGTCCTGTGCCAATTCCACTCCATGATTGGAAAAGCTTGGGAATTAGATTAGATGGAATTGCATTGGGTCAGGGCCAATTTCACTCAATGTTAGCAAGTTGTGTAGGTCTCACCATGATGTGTGGGCTATATCCACACCGTCCACCCATTTTACGAGACTATTTTAGAGCATAGACGAAAAAATCAGGTAAATCTAAAGCTCAAGTGGACCCGATCGTAGAAAGCAACAGAGATTGAATACTTACTGTTGAAAACTTCTTTGGGGCCACATAAGTTTTGGATCTACCTCATTTTTAGGCCCATGCTATAAAATAAGGTTACAAAACAAATAAACAGTTTAAATATAACAAGTGTGTTATTCCCAATAATTTCAAATGATGGTGGGTATATTCATTCAATGTACCACCGTATTAACAACAAAGCATGGCATTAATCTTATCAGCATAGCATTAATCTTATTCCATAGTATCATGGGACAATCCCAGCCACGGATAATAATTATGTTTTTTTGAATCTCAGCCCACCTAATCCCACCGCCCAAACCTGCCCTAAAGGCATGACCCAAAAAATACAAGATATCCAAATATCAGTGGACATGAAATAGCAATGATTGACCATTAAAACTTTATGAGCTACAAAAGTCTTCCATCCAGCTAATATTTATGTTTTCCCTTCATCATGTCTGGTCAACATTTCAACACGTTACAACGCCAATAAACATAAGTGACCCTAAAATATTTTTATGGTAAACCTTTAATCATTATTATTTCCTATGGTATGGTCCACCTAATATTTAGATCTGATTCATTTTTGGACTCACTTAGGACATGAGATGAAATAATAGATGGATATAACACATACATCAACGTGGGCCTCATCCCGCAATCTGTTACCCAGACCTCATCCCGGTTTCCACCATAACTTTCGTTTTGGAAACCGAAGTCCCTGGTTCAATGCGGGAGCGGATGACTCAGTGGGTGTTACGCCTATCGTAAGGCCCACTTTGATGATGTGTTGTATATCCACACCATCCATTCATTTATCCAGCTCACTTCAAGAGGATATACTAAAAATTATGAAGATCCAAATCTCAGGTGGACCACACCACAGAAAACAGTGGTGATTGAGTGCATCACCATTAAAATTTTCGAAGGGCCCATCATAAGATTTTCTTAATTTTTATTTACAATCCAACCTGTTCATTATGTCAATAAGATATGGATGAGGGGAAAAGTAGAAATATCAGATTGATCGAAATCTTTTGTGGCCCACAAAAAGTTTTTAATGATTATTCATCACTACTTTTATTGGTATGGTTCACTAGAGATTTGGATCTTCGTATGATTTGACAGTACGTCCTAAAATGAGATTGAAAAACAGACAAACGGTATGGATATACAAAAAAAATGCATCAAGGTGGGCCTACACGGTTAGGGTAACACCCACTAAGGTGTTACCCGGGTAACAGCTTATCCACTCCCGTTCAATACAAAGGTCATCAGTTAACTGGACATAGGCCCACCGTATCAACGGCTTGGATTAATAAATCACAGGTGGCGGCAATTTACAAACGGAAACTGATTGGCCACTCCCCCTGCCACTAGCCCGGTGGCTGGTGGTTGGTGCTCTGTAGGCCCCACCATGATGTATGTGTTTCATCCATGCTGTTCATCCATTTTTACAGATCATTTTACGGCATGATTCCAAAAATGAGAGGGATATAAATCTCAGGTGAACCACACCACGGGAAAACAATAGTGATTGGATATCCACCGTTAAAATCCTCCTAAGGCCCACTGTAGTATTTATTTGACATCCAATCTGTTGATTAGGTCATACAGACCTAGATGAAGAGAAAAAACAAATATCAGCTTGATCCAAAACTTTTATGGCCCTCAAAAAGTTTTTAATGGTCAATGTTCATGCAACGCTGTTTCCTGTAATGTGGTCCAATTGATATTAGGATAGACCTAATTTTTGGTCTCATACCCTAAAATGATCTAGAAAAATAAATGTAGGGCATGGATGAAACACATACATCATGGTGGGGCCCACAGAGCACCGACCACCGGTCTCCCATTCAAAACGGGCGCGGACTGGTACTACCCTCAGCAGGAGACCAAGGTGGAGATGGAAAGTACTGTCAGAGCTTATGTGGAGCCCACCGTGATGCATAGGCCATCCACTCACTTCTGTGGATCATTTTAGGGGATGGGCCTCATTTTAGGGGATGAGCCTAAAAGAGAGGCACATTGAAGGCTCAAATGTACCCCCGTAAGGAAGAAGTGGGAATTAAAAGCCTACTCTTGAAAACTTCTTTGGATACAAAAGTTTTGGATAAGCTAATATTTATGTTTACCCTGTGTAAATGTCTCTGCGACCTTACGAAGGGCTTGGATGGCAAATAAAGATCATGGTGGGCTTGGGAGGTTTTCAACGGTAGGAATTCAATCCCACTGCTTCATGTGGTGTGGTCCTCTTAAGCCTTCAATTTGATTCTTTTTTGGGCTCATGCACTAAAATGATATGATGAATTATGTGGATGAAACATATACAACACAGTAAGCACAAAAGGCTTCTCTAGCTAAGTCATCGTGGTGGTAGCACTCAAAGCGCACGTGAAAAACGGCCAGTAGGGGTGTACACGAACCGAGCTAGCTCGGTTAACTCGCTCGACTCGACTCGAAAAAGCTCGATTCGACTCGGTTTGAAGTTGAGTTCGAGCCAAGTCCAGCTGATTTTTTGAGCTCGAAAATGAATTTGAGCCGAGTTCGAGCTGGACCCAGCTCGAATCGAACTCGTATTGAACCAGTTTTGTGACTCGGTTACTTTGATATTGATGTTGCTCACCAAGTGTTTGATGAAATGACTCAACAAAGTGTGGCTGGTGACAAGGAAGGTATGTATATGAAACAAATACCCTTTTTTTCTTGATTTTTATGTTGCTTAGAAGATGTTTGATAAAATACCTATAAAAACCATTGCAATTGTTCTACATACAGTGGGATTTTGAAGGTGCAGTCCAGGTGTTTGTGAAAATGTTGCACAAGCGAACTTGGTTCGATCTTGGCTTGAACTCGGCTCGAATTGGCCTGAGCTGCTTACTGAACTGAGTCGAGCTAGCCAGTCAAGCTTAAGGACCGAGCCGAGCCGAGTTCAAGCTGAGGTCAGCTAGCGGCCGAGCCGAGTTGAGTTAATGCCAGCTCGACTCGATTCAACTCGATGTACACCCCTACGAGCGAAGCTTTGTCGAACCCCGGGTCCCCACGGGGTAGCAACTACCAGAAGGATGGGAAGCGGATTGGCTGGTGTACCACACACCAGCTATATAGCTGGTGTAGATACAAGTCGTGCGAAGACGAGCGCCAACACTCCTCGAGCTCCAAGTTGTGCAAAGAGTTCAAAGGAGATCAAAGTTACATGGGCCCCACAATGATATATGTATTATATCCACACCGTTTATCCATTTTTCGAGATCATTTTAAATCATTAGCCCAAAAATGAATCATATCAAAAGCTCAAATGGACATACCAAAAATAGCAACGGGGATAGTGATTTTCACAATTAAAAAATTCATAAGGCCTGCCATAATGTTTATTTTCCATCCAATTTTTTCATAAGGTCACAAATACCTGGATGAAGAGGAAAAACAAAATTCAAATTTCATAATGTTTCAAAACTTTTGTGACCCTTGAAAGGGTTTCAATGGTAGACATTCAATCCATCACTGCTTTTTGCAGTGCGGTCCACTTGATCTTTAAATCTGTCTTATTTTTTGTCTCAAGCCTTATGACCATCTGGCAAAATGGATGTACGGTTTGGACATAATACATACCTCATGATGGGACCCATGGAACTTGCTGCCGTCAATACACCAGCTATATAGCGGGTGTGTGGTACACAAGCTATATAGTTGTAGATACGTGTGTGGGACGCTCCTCGAGCTCTAAGTTGTACTAACGGTTCAAAGTAGATCAAAGTTACATGAGCCCCACAATTATGTATTTCTTATATCAACGCCGTTCACCAGTTTTTTTAGATCATTTTAAAGCATTAGCCAAAAAATGAATCATATCCAAAACTCAAATGGACCACACCAAAAATAGTAGCAGGATAATGATTTTCACCATTAAAAAATTCGTAGAGCCCACCATAACGTTTATTTTCCATCAAATCTATTCATAAGGTCACAAATACCGGGATGAAGAGGAAAAACAAACTTCATATTGATCCGAAACTTTTGTGTTAGACATTCAATCATCCTTTGCTTTTTACAGTGTGGTCCACTTTATCTTTAGATCTGTCTTATTTTTCATCTTAAGCCTCATGACGAGATCGCCAAATGAATAGACGATTTGGATATAACATATTGTAACTCCCCGAATTTCGAGAGTCGAGATTCCGAACATCACTTATGCTTTGCAGAAACCGATTTCTTCGATTACCTTTATGTCAAGCATTTGAGCATGCATGGAATTATACTAAACAGCATATCATACTCCAAATTTAATGTAATTAAAGCAAATGAGTAAGTCCAAAATATATATTATGAGATTTTTTTCCAAAGTATGAGTCGATAGCTGGGTTCAGTGTATATATATACAATTCCAAAAAATAACAAAATGTAGGGACGCAACGTCTAGCTAATCCCGTATGCCCAGTGCTCCCTGTCTAGAAGTGCGCGGCCTATATCAACTCATCCGAAAGCTGGCAGTAGGAGAACTCCTTCTCATCCATGAATGTCTGCTCCAACGCATCAACATCGACGATCCTTACATCTACATTAGTGTCTGGTTAGTGTTTTAAAACATCATCCCATAGTGGGAGTGAGTGATCAACTCAGTGTTTCTATAAAGCATGGGTTACACATGTTATCAAATCTATCAATATAAGAATGATAAAGCAACGTTTCTATGAAGTTTATGAAATGATGCATGCCCTCACCATACAACACTCATTCAACACGCAACTCCGACCACCTGGTTCACAAATGACGACACTTCCTTAACACGCGACTCCAACGCCCGTTTTACCACATTCTAAGCTAATGCAATATGGTAAATGATTATGTTAGCCGAGTAATTAATTATGCCTATTCATATAGCAGTTTGAGGAAGATAGGACTAGAGCTGGGCATCGGACCGAGTCGGATCGGATTGAGTCCAATTCGATCCGATTCAGAATCTCGGTGACCTGATCCGAACCCGATCCGATCCGGGACCGAGTCCGGGTCACCCGACTCGAACCGATCCGAAACGTACATACCCCGATCCGATCCGAGACTGACTCGGTCAGAAAAAGCGAGTCGAATCGGATTGGGAATTGTTCGGATTGATCCAGATTTCAAGAGAAAAATGACAAAAGAAGGTATAAACGATCGACGCGTGAAGAAGAGGCATCTTCTTAACTCCAAACCAAAAGTCTGAAGAAGAAAGACCAGGGAATTTACAACATGCTCCCCTCGGTCCTCATGTTTTTTTTTTTATTCCACACGAATCACACGTGCCAACTAAGAACACTTGTGCGAGATCTGATCTTTCCATCTGATTGGAATAATGTTTATATCCTCTGATTAAAAAGAAAAGGTCATTTTTCTCCTCGTATGATCGACAATATCGACTGATTTTCTTATAATTTTTTCTAACAGTCGATTTTTATTTGTACGGTGTAGTCCACTTTAGTTGTGGAATATACCATTCCAACGGCATGGATATACCATCTTTATCACCAAGGTAGATTACGTGCGCCCCGGCCACACCCATGACAGTGCGGCCCTTACCATAGGGGCCACCTTGATGCATATATTTGATATCCACGATGTCCATCCGTTTTTCCAAATAATTTTAGCCTGTAATCCAAAAAAATAATGAGATCTAATTCTTATGTGGACCATACCATGAGAAATAGTGTTGATTGATCATTAATGGCCCAAGAAAGTTTTAGATCAAGCTGATATTTATTTATTTTCCTTCATCCAAGTATACATGAACTTATCAATAGGTTGGATGAAAAATAAACATTACGAAAACATAACAGGGGCCTAGAAAGTTTTTACTAGTAGACCATTCAATCACCATTTTTTTTATAGTATGATCCACCTGAGAATTTAATCTTCTTAATTTTTAAGCTCATGGGATAAAATGATCTGGAAAAATGTATGGACAGAGTGGATATAGAATACATGCATCAAGGTGGGCCCCACGGTAATGTCGTACTATCTAGGGTAAGTCTCGGGCCGCACCTAATCCGGTCCATGAGCCTCTGGTGTTGGTTTATCACTTTCTAAAATGGTGGTGTACGCATTTAGTTAGCGTGGCAAACATCTACGCCAATCATTGCCGTTCAATTGATAACTATTGAATACATGGTTGAGATCATCTTCTCAGTTTGATTTTTGAGTTAGATCCCATCCAATTTGGGGCCCACGGTTTCTATCGTTTGGATCGCGTACATGCATGCCACGTGTACACATGATGTGGCCAGGTGTGCAATATGCCTATAGGTATATAATTATTAAAAGTAAAAAAGTACATTAGAGGAACATCACCATACTCTGGCAGACTATGTAAGATCAAACTCATGCACCCATGTGGTGGCCCACATGGAATATATGTACCTCAATCAAAACCATAGAATTATGGGTTCCACTATAGAAGACATAATATAGGAATCGCAGGCTAATTAGACATTCCAAACCATCTGATTAATAGTAATAAAATGAACGGTTAGAAATCAAAATCTACAACGGTCAAATCCAACTAGAAAATCATTTATTAATCAGAACGGCCCGGATTTATCTCCATCCAATGTGGACCCTGCAACATGACCGTTATGACCAAGGCCCATGAATCCTATAAGTAGATGGGGTGGATGGATGTGTATGATCAAGTACATACTCTTCCAGATAGTGTTACTCAGTTCCTCTAGTTCTAATCAACAACCAGAAGTCTGAAGAAGAAAGCTCTTTTTCTTCCATCTTCCATTTTTTTATTCCTTTTTTTTTTTCCTTCTATTTGTGACGCAAAAGGGCAGAACTTTCTCTAGTCCTCTGCTACCTCTTCTATTCTCTATGCTTCCTTCCTTTAGTCAAGATAACAGGTATGAAAAAATTATATTCAAATCGGTTCGGATTCCGGATCAGATCTAATCAGATCGAATCTAATCGGATCGGATTTCAAATCGGATCGGGTCGGATCTAGTTCAACCCGAACTCGACCCAAAAATCTTTCGAATCTGAATGAACCTACCCATCGGTTCAGTTCGAATCGGGTCGGATCGGGTCGGATCCACCGGATCGGGTCAGAAATGCCCAGCTCTTGCTAGGACACCTCTCTTTTAATCATCGATCTCAACTGAATCACTAGGCACAGGACGGCCGCAACGGTCCTACGCGTGTATTCCTGATCCGTCCAGGATCGTCACGCCCAAATAAGTGCATACAAAAGGTAAATTGTAAAAGTGATGCTCGCGGTCACTACAGGGAGGCTTATCACCCCAGCGTAGGCCGACAGTACGGACACGGTGTCCCATACCACTATGCCCAGCTCGCTAGTCTCAAGGATCGTCATACCATGGTTAATAATGGACCAATACAATGGTAAGGGAGGTACCCCATATTCAAGCAGTTGTGGTCAAACATGGCGAGCATATAAGAGGTCAGCCAGTTCTTTGGGCAATTTCAGTTGGTACAGGCGTACACTAACGTAACCGGCATGGAGCGCGTAAGCGCCCTGCGTGGCCTAGCCACGGTTGGTAGTCAATGTCTGACCCGCATCATTTGAACTTACCCAGGGTGGCCTACCTAATTCGGTCACCCAAGTGCTGGAATTTACCGGCTAGCTGGACTACTCTCGTAGTCCTTTTTCTATTCAAATCATTTCAATTGGCATTCACAACACAGGGGTTAGCATTTGAAAATCCAGTTTTAATAAACTACTCATTAAGACATTTCATCGAACACATAGGTAATACTACAATACAACTTGCAATTTATTTAATAGAGATTTAAGTGTACTTAAGATAACAAGTAAACTCCACCATAGCAATCATAAATCATAACTGGACAATAGTATTGATAAATCACAACCTAAATATTTATGGTCCACACCTATTGGTAGCACGTCCGACTCGGACTCGCCCCTAGGGTTACGTTTCCAAGGAAGAATCGTCAGCCGCCTAAACGAGCACACGGGTTAGTTAGGGTTGGGAAAAACTCATTTGAAGACCTACATCTACAAGGAAGGTTCGTAGTCTTACCCTAGATCGTCGCCAGATAAGTTCCGACAGAGGGAGTGGTCGTAGTTAGGCTTGTGAGTTAAATGAAGGGTCACCTTCGTAGCAAGCTGTAACGCCCTGAAAATCGAGGGTCGAGCATAAACTCAACTCCCGAGTTCCAACGCATCACTTATGCAATAAAATGAATGATGATTGAATGTTGTCGGTATTAGTGTAGTGAACATGAGTGAGATTAAGCCAAAACAGCATATCATACTCCAGAGACAAGTGAATTAGCAAGTGGAAGACTATGATAGATAAATAAAATATAAAAACTGTGGTGAGTCTCCAGAATGTGATAACATTACCAGGTTAATAAATTTCAAGTACATTTCTAAAATATACCAAATGTGTAAGTGTAATGTCTTCTATCCCAAGTACCATAGCCCCGTCAATACAATATCAGGTCTTCATAGACCTGTCAGAGAGCTACATGTAGGAGAACTCCTCCTCAACATCATAGTAGTCCGACTCTGCTTCATAAGCATCGTCATCACCTGAAACTCAACAAATCTGGTTGGTGTGTACAACACCGTCCCATAACGTGAGAATGAGTGATCAACTCAGTGGAACAATAAAGCATAGGTTAACATGTTATCAAAATAGTCAAGCAGTAATGATAAAGCAGTACACTCAAACAATTCTAAATACTCTTGTTAATGCAAGTATGGAATGCAGTCATGATATATGCCATCACCACACACTCCCTCATGCGACACCATCTTACGTTCGTGGCATGCTTTCATCCCTCAGTGCTCCACATCTTCCAGGCACATGCAATGCGATGATGAGTATGATTACTGAGTTGTTATTAGTCCATTTCAAACAGCAGTATTGAAAAACTAAGGTACCTCCCTTGTATCATTTCTAAACATGATCCATTCTAGGGTCGTCAGTCCTAGTTAATCTCATACGATGGTGTGTTTCTAGGTCGCTGCAAAGGCTGTCAGGGCTGTTACACACAATGGTTACACCAATCCCCCATCACCTTTTAACGGTTCATCACTAAGCTGATACAAGCATAGTTCATACTCTATACATTGCGGCAAAACTCGTCGCCTCACCGCAAATTCAGAGTATGCTCGAGGTCACTACAAAGGGCTGTCAGGGCTGTTACTCGCATTCGTTGCATCACTCCCCCATCACCTTATCAATGTAGGCCGACAGCGCGAATATAGTGTCCCATACCACCATAATCGGCTCACGAGTCTGGTTGCTCACTGGTCACTACGGGGAGGCACGTGGCCCCAGCATAGGCTGACAGCTCGACCACGGTGTCCCATACCACCATGCCCGGCTCATGAGTCTTAGCAGATCGAGGTACCATGGTTAGAGGAGATTTCACTAGTAAGTTTGGTACCCTAGGTTCAAGCAGTAGCGTCCAAACATAATGAACATACATTAGACAGATCGGGTTACTTGACGAGCTCGGCTAGCTCGAGCGCACAACAAGTTGAACGACATGAAGTGCATAAGCACTTCGCGTGACCAACCACTATCGCCAACCGAAGTACGACTCGGGTTCGTCGAACACATCTCACATGGCAAATGAATCTCAGCCACGAATTCAATCCCGTTACCGATTGCCTAGACTATAATCATAGTCTCAATCACATTCAATTACAGATAGTTAAAGCAGTAATGGATCAAGATTCAAATCATACAACCAAAGTCTGATATTATCCGTTTAGGGCTGTCAGGGCTGTTGCACGGAATCGTTACACCACTCCCCCATCACCCATAACGGATCATACAACGTAAACATGAATTTAAACATATGCATTACATAGATAAAATCATACAATCAGTTGAGCATGTTATGAAGCACAACACAAGCATGAGTTTGTACATATTCAATTCCTAATCACACAACTATCCAAGGAAATCATACACATAGTTAAAGGAGTTGATAATCATATCTCAACACCCTTATACATTACAATTTACTAATTACTACTCATTCAAACGTGTCAACAAACACTTAGACTACATACATCAACATACATGACATATGTTGATCACATAGGTATTAGGCCAAATCCTTTCACTAGGGAGTTGCCCCAATGGATAACACGCGAGCACCCACGACGGATAGTCATGGCAGCAGGAATCCAAGTTCCATATTCATTCAGTCATTTCCACAAACACTTGGGCCACACATTTTAATATAAGTAGTGTATATTGGCCGTGGCGTGATTTAGGGCAAATCCTTTCATCAAATGGGTATCGCCAATACAACAATCATATATCCATGACAATTAGTCATGGCGAGCACGAATGAGAATCATATACTCATTCAGTCATTTTCACAAACACTTAAAATATACTCTTTTCAACATACATAGTGTACATTAGCAAAACATGTATTAGGGCAAGTCCTTTCGCCAAACAAGTATTTTATCCATATATAATATATCAATACAGCAAATAATCATGGCAAACACATTTCCAAAATTTATACGTATACAGTACTTTCTACAAATACCTAGAGTATGTAAAATTCCATATTCTTCATCTTTAATCGAAACGGAAAACAGACAGCACTTTGTACATGTGCAATTGCATGCAGATCATGAATCTATCATTATCTGACATTGAAAGCGTTGAAAACCATAACTTATACATCTAAAGTCCGCACCTTTTGTCGTAGAATTGTAACGAAGTCGATAGGTTTGCTAAGCTTTCGTATTTGGCAGATTGGTAACCTATAGGATGCTTTAGGTTAGTTATTTCATAACCTACAACTATCAAAACCCCAAAATAGGTTAGGGTTAGGGTTTCTTACCTAGAAACGGAGCTGAAATCGCGGGGAAAGCGATTAGAAATGAGTGGTGTAGCTTGTGTAGCGGCAGGGTAAAGTGGCAGGGAGATTCCCCCACTCCTCTCACTCTTTCTCTCTCTTTTCTCTCTTCTCTCTCTAGGGTTTCTCTCAAATTTCATATGGCTGTGAGGGAGAGGGTTCTAAGGTCCTTATATAGCCTAAATACATACCGAAATAGACTTATGGACAAGGTATAGTTAGGTTATATCCAAAGTGGACATGTTTCAGCTCAACGGAGCACTTCTAGCGGGCCCCCTTGAGCCAAAGGTCAGACTTAAGCTCACTAACACTAGATCTACGTTTAGTTAAGTTTTTGTTTCAGTCGGGATTCCAGATCGCAAATGGCGGACCAGTTTCAGTTCAACGGTCAGTGGATCTCGATCGGAGATTCCGAGTACATGGATATGTTTGGGGAAATATCCCCGATCCGAGGGTGTAATTTGGTCTGATTCCGACGGTCTGGTTGCTTAATATTGATCCGCAAGCGAGAGGTGCCAGATTTCATAAATTTCTATTTTATTTTGAATTAATTTCACATTTCTCACACTCCCCGCTCCGAGCTCAAGCGAATAGCGTTGGGACACTATCTGGATTTGATTTTCGAGATGGTTGTCAAGCCCAGCAAGGCGATCATAATTCCTTAACTTTGTGTTAATCGGACTTCCGACGTGCGGTCCAAATCTGATATGGAGTTTCGAAATGCTCCCGAGAGCAACCGAGTAATAAGATTAATCCTAGATTTTAGGGTAACCTAGCGTCAATGATTCTACAAGTTTTGGGTCTTGCAGATCGTATTTAAAGTGATTGGTGCTAATTTCACAGGGACTCTAGTTTAACACTGACTAATTCTCACCTAATTTCTAAAGGATTTAGTTCTGAGTAATTTCTGTCTGAGGTGGTACCTGGGCCTTTGTAGATTGTATATAAAGTGATCCAAGTTATAATACTTAGCTAGTTTAAAATAGTGTCTAGGGTGAAAGTACTGAGAAAAATTGAAAGAACAAGGTGGTGAAGGGTGGGATTTGTGAAGGAAAAGGGTTAACAAGCGATTTTAGACTGTGGGATTCAGTTCTGACAGGTTAATAAGGTGTTAGGAGCAACCCATTGCCTAAGGACGTCTAATTCCAGGTTGGCAAAAATTCGGGATGTTACACAAGTACTCATTCGATCTCTCTCTTCCTTATCTCTCTCATTCCTCTTCTCTTTCTCACCTTACAACTCTCAATTTCGGATTGGGAGGAAATGAGGTTAATTGGGAGTTATTTATAGTTCCATACGGTGTGCAAATGGCCCTAGGGCCACCTTATTTAATACTTATACCCTATAGGCGGTCATTTCTAACTAACAGGGCCCCCCATGAGGGCCCGTGGGCTCATCTATACCATGTGGTAGGTTCCCTACCAATGGATCAATGCTAGGACACAGTTTCGGTACGATCGGATAAGCAGATCAGCCGTGGGAAGCCTGTATCAATTCAACGGTCGGTAATATTCAATCGGGGTTGCGATTATACGGATGTGTGCGGGGAATTATCCTTACCCTAAGTGTGAAGTTTGGTAATAAACCGACGGTCTAAAACTCTCAACTTTGTGCAAGAGTGGACAACCGAATTCACTGAAGTTTCAACTTCTTCTTTTAGGGTATTCGCACATCTCATGCACCCGTCCTTCGGCTCATGTTGAGCGGTTCTAGACACCGTCCAGGTTTGACTCCCGTGTTGGACGTCGAGCCCAGTAAGACGGACATTTTTCTATTATTTCAAGGCTAGCGGACCCCCGATGTCCGGTGTAGGTCCCTTACGGAGTTTCAGGGCACTTCCGAGAGGGGCAACCCCTCGAAATTTCACTCGGGTTATTGGATGGCGTTGTGCTGGTGCACTTGTGATCCTAGACTATCTTCATTGGTAGGGATGGTGGCCCGAACTTAATTTCCCTAATGTTAAGTACCAACGCACACCTAGTCGTTGCTAGCTAGTCGGGTATGGCCCTTGGGCGGTCCTGTCCGTGGTTGAACTCGGGTCTCAGTACGGACTTTTCTAAAATGTTACACATATACCTCATGATGGGACCCATAGAACTTGCTAACGTCAATACACCAGCTATGTAGGTGGTGTGTGGTACACCAGCCAATCTGCTACCATTCAAAACGAGCGAGGCTCATGTGGATCCCTGGATCTACCAAGGTGACTGAGATCCCGACCATGGGACCCACCGTGATATATGTACCTTATATCCTTGCCATCCATCCATTCTGAAAATTCATTTTAGAGCATAATTTAAAGCAGATTCAAATCTTAGGTGGACCACAATGTAGATAACAGTAGTAATAGATTATTAAAAACTTTTCATGAGCCACAAAAGTTATGGATAAGCTGAAATTTGCATGGTCAGCTAGTTTTGATCTTTGTAACCTTACCAATAGCCTAGATGGAAAATAAACACGACGATGGCCCATAAAGTTTTTAATGGTGGGAGTCAATCACTACAGTTTCCTGCATTATAGTCCACTAAAAATTCGGATCTGCTTTATTTTTGGAATTACACTCTAAAATGAGATTTAAAAATGGATGGACGGTATGGATGTAATGCACGTACATCATTGTGATATCAGACGTAGGTCGGTGGATCCGGGTATCCAGACCAAACCGGACGCGGATTTCCTGCGAAAGCCTTTCGCAGGAAGTTCCTGCGCAAGGATTATGGGTGGGGCCCCCACATGTTTTTGATAAATCCAATCTGTCCATCCATTTTTTGAGATCATTTAAGGACTTAATATAAAAAATTAGGTGTATATAGAACTAATGTGGGATACACGAGAGGAAACAGTGATTATCCAGTGAGCACCGTTGAAGCATTCTTATGCCTAAAAAATTATTGTATCAGTCTATATTTTTGGTTTTTTCACTTCATCCCATTGACAATGACCTTATAAACGGTTTAGATAACATATAAACTTCAAGGGGGAGCCTGGGAAGATTTCAACAGTAGAAATTTCTTTCCCTAATTTTCCCTCTCGTGTGACCCACTTGCGTTTTCTATCCGCCTCATTTTTTGTCGCACGCGCTAAAATGAGATCTCAAAACGGATGGACGGAATTGATTTCTCACATACATTGTAGTGGCCCCCACCCAGATCCTTGCGCAGGAACTTCCTGCGAAAGCCTTTCGCAGGAAATCCACGTCCGACCAAACCGCGCCCATCCCTCCGAAACGGAAACGGATTGGCTACTCCCCCTGCCATCAGCCATTGGCTGGTGGTCGGTGCTCTGTGGACCCCACCATGATGTATGTGCTTCATCCATGCCATTTATCTATTTTTATAGATCATTTTATAATATTAAAGAAAAAATTAGGTGTATCTCAATCTCAATTGGACCACATTACAGGAAACAGTGTTGAATGAACCTTGACCATTAAAAACGTTTTGGGGTCATAAAAGTTTTGGATCAAGCTGATATTTATTTTTTCCCTTCATCTGGGACTTTATGACCTAATCAAGAGATTGGATGTCAAATAAACAGTACAGTGGGCTTTAGGATGATTTTAATGGTGGATATCTAATCATTATTGTTTTCCTGTGGTGTGGTCCACCTAAGATTTACATCCCTATAATTTTTTGTATCCATCCCTAAAATGATCTGTAAAAATGGATGAACGGAATGGATGAAACACATACATCATGTGGGGCCCATAGAGCACCGACCACTAGCCATGGGGCTGGTGTCACGGGGAGTAGCCAATCCGTCTCCATCCAAAACACGCTGGAAAACATCACGTGCACGCACCTAAAAAGGCATGGCCCCCACATAAAAGCGTGGGCCCACCTAACGGACCAATGAAGACCGTTACTTTGCGCCGACAGCAAGACACCGCTCGAGCGGAAGCTCGAAATTTCTAGAAAAAGCCGGAGCCAGACAACTCTCATATCTCGCAACGCCAGGTCTCCACCATAGACTTATAATCCCATCTCGGCCGTCCATCCCGAAAAGATCAAACGGCCGAGACACGACAGAAGCTTCTGGAAACCTTAATCCACGGACTATAAAAACACTCTCCTACCCCCTCTCTCCAATTAGAAAAACCCTAAAGCGTGCATTTAGTTCGATTTTCCTTTTACTTTTTTCTTCTTATTTTCTTCATCTTCGATTCCCGATCTCGATCTCTACAAGCAAATGGCAGGAAAGGGCGATGGTCCGGCGATCGGCATCGATCTCGGCACGACCTACTCGTGCGTGGGCGTTTGGCAGCACGATCGGGTCGAGATCATTGCAAACGATCAAGGGAACCGTACGACGCCTTCCTATGTCGCGTTTACGGACACGGAGCGTCTTATCGGTGACGCTGCGAAGAATCAGGTCGCTATGAATCCGATTAACACCGTTTTTGGTAAGTTTTCAGCTTCTTGATCCTTGATCCTGAGATTTGTCGTGATTTTTAGTAGTTACTAGCCGTAGATCTTGTTTTTTAGTGAGATCTGCGATCTGATCTTTGTTTTTTGAGGCCTGGTGCTTTTTTTTTTTGGGTGATCTTGAGCTGTAATTAGCCGTAAATCTTGATTTTTGTGTGAGATCTGCGTTTTTCTTCTTAGGTTTTGAGATTTGACCCTCTTTGCCGTGATCTTGGGTTGTTAGAGGCCGTCGATCTTGATTTGCTGCGCATTATGATCGTCGCATCTGAACTTCACTTGCTTTTTTGTATTTTAAGTTGTTATGACCCGTTCCTCCTGCCTTTTTCTCCCAGGGTTTCGTGTTGATCGTTTGTTTCACATCTGGTACTTTCCTATTTGTTGATTTAGCCGTGTAGAGTGATTTGATTAGTTATTAGCCCTATATTGCCATCTAAACATATAGTTGTTTTGACGTGTAGTTTTAATTGTTTTGCTTTCAGTTTCTGGAGAGGTTTTTTTTTTTTTTTTTTGGGTTTTAAAATATATTATTGGTTTAAAGCAATTGGTCTTTAACTTTTTCTGTTCTGGATTCTGAATTGTCTTTGTTGAATCTTTTGTTGATTGTGTTTGTAGATGCCAAGCGATTGATTGGCAGGAGATTCAGCGATGCCTCTGTCCAGAGTGACATGAAGCTCTGGCCCTTCAAGATCATTCCAGGCCCTGGCGACAAGCCCATGATTGTTGTCCAATACAAGGGAGAAGAGAAGCAGTTTGCCGCCGAGGAGATCTCTTCCATGGTCCTCATCAAGATGCGTGAGATTGCTGAGGCCTACCTTGGTTCCACCATCAAGAACGCTGTTGTCACTGTCCCTGCTTACTTCAACGACTCACAGCGTCAGGCCACCAAGGATGCTGGTGTGATTGCAGGCCTCAATGTCATGCGTATCATCAATGAGCCCACAGCTGCTGCTATTGCCTATGGTCTTGATAAGAAGGCGACGAGTGCTGGTGAGAAGAATGTTCTCATCTTTGATCTTGGTGGTGGTACCTTTGATGTCTCCCTCCTCACCATTGAAGAGGGTATCTTTGAGGTGAAGGCCACTGCTGGAGACACCCACCTGGGAGGAGAGGATTTTGATAACAGGATGGTGAACCACTTCGTACAGGAGTTCAAGAGGAAGCACAAGAAGGATATCAGTGGCAACCCAAGGGCGCTTAGGAGGCTGAGGACATCGTGCGAGCGGGCCAAGCGCACCCTCTCATCCACAGCTCAGACCACGATTGAGATTGATTCCTTGTATGAGGGCATTGATTTCTACTCCACCATCACCAGGGCCAGATTTGAGGAGCTTAACATGGACCTGTTCAGGAAGTGCATGGAGCCTGTAGAGAAGTGCTTGAGGGATGCCAAGATGGACAAGAGCACCATTCATGATGTTGTCCTTGTCGGTGGCTCCACCAGAATTCCCAAGGTCCAGCAGCTTCTGCAGGACTTCTTCAACGGGAAGGAGCTCTGCAAGAGCATCAACCCTGATGAGGCTGTGGCCTACGGTGCTGCTGTACAGGCTGCTATCTTGAGCGGGGAGGGCAACGAGAAGGTGCAGGACCTCCTGCTTTTGGATGTCACCCCTCTCTCGCTTGGTCTTGAGACTGCTGGTGGTGTCATGACTGTCTTGATACCAAGGAACACCACCATCCCCACCAAGAAGGAGCAGGTCTTCTCAACCTACTCCGACAACCAGCCTGGTGTCTTGATTCAGGTCTATGAAGGCGAGAGGACGAGAACAAGAGACAACAACCTTCTGGGCAAGTTTGAGCTCTCTGGCATCCCGCCATCCCCCAGGGGTGTCCCCCAGATCACCGTCTGCTTTGACATTGATGCTAATGGCATCTTGAATGTCTCGGCCGAGGACAAGACAACAGGGCAGAAGAACAAGATTACCATCACCAACGATAAGGGACGACTGAGCAAGGAGGAGATAGAGAAGATGGTGCAGGAGGCAGAGAAGTACAAGTCAGAGGATGAAGAACACAAGAAGAAGGTAGAGTCAAAGAATGCCCTCGAGAACTATTCGTACAACATGAGGAACACCATCAAGGATGAGAAGATAGGATCCAAGCTTGACCCAGCCGACAAGAAGAAGATAGAGGATGCAATTGAGCAGGCAATTCAGTGGCTAGATAGCAACCAGCTGGCAGAGGCTGACGAGTTTGATGACAAGATGAAGGAACTTGAGAGCATCTGCAACCCCATCATTGCCAAGATGTACCAGGGAGCTGGTGGTGATGCTGGCAGCGGTATGGATGAGGATGGTCCCTCAGTTGGTGGTGGGAGCGGTGCTGGCCCGAAGATTGAGGAGGTCGATTAAGGTGGCTGGAGCTTGATCTTCTTTTTAATTGTGTTTGCTTATTTTGGGGATGGTATGGGATGGGATTCTGCTCGTTTTTTTTTTTTTTTTTTGTTTTTTTTTTGGGAATGGGATAGGTTTCTGCTCGTGTTTTTGGAAGGAGCTCTCCTCAAGAGGTTATGGGAAGAGGGAGCTAATGCCAGTTAAATGTTTTCTTTTTGGTTTACTTGATTTTGGGGGGTTTAAATACTATAAATTTTGAGTTTACAATGGAAGTAATATACCTACAGTTGGTAGCAAAGCAATCTCTCTCTCTCTCTCTCTCTCTCTCTCTCTCTCTCTCAGAATGTAAGTCGTGGATCTGAAGTAGTAAACCATTTGGCCTAGGGTTTTTGTTTGAAGCGTTAAATCAGTTAGGATACTGTTGGTAAAAGTTTAGTATTCAGGCCATTTGGTAGAATACCAAATGGATAGTTAGGACCGCTTTTTAAAGCTGTCCATTTAATTTGCAGTGACCTAAGATGAAAATGAAACAATCCACTTGGCTGGCTGGGGGAGTGGATTAGGTATTACCCGGGTAACAACAACTATTGGTGTTGTTGCCCACCTTTATGCTTTGTCATATATCCATCCCTTTGTCTCCCAATTTAGGACCCGGTCCCAAAATTAAGCAGATCCAGGAAATGGTGATGATTATGACGTCCTGGGGCCTACTTTAATGTTTATTTGCCATCCAACCCATAATGGGATCAACTAGACTTGGAGGGAAATATAAAGATAGGCTTATCGAAAGCTTTTGTGGCCCACAAAGTCTTCATTGGTCATTCACCTTGGTATAGGCCACCTGAGATTAAGTTTTGGGAACACATCCTAAAATGAGCTGGAAAAATGGATGGACGGTCTGGATGTACAACACATTCATCAAGGTGGGCACCACACGGTAGGGTGTTTGGGAGAGACTGCCGTGTGTGAAAATTGCAGTGATCGGATTAGCATTTCTTTGGAAGGCCTCCGAGTGATCGGATGGTGATCAACAGTCTGGATCATCGCTTAAGTGTTGAAAGTTAGTTCCCGAGGTAAATGAGTAAATGGCAACCAAATGAGAGGAATTGAAAATTTTCAATATATTCAATGGAGCATATATGACATGCTAAATTAGTTTTAATATTCTAAATTAGTGATTATAATAAGCCCATTAAAATATATAATTTAGTAAAAAACAAATGATTTCAAATACTCCCATCCAAACACACCTCAAATGTCATTTACATTCATTTATTGTCAATTCACTCCACTCCATTTACTCCCATCCAAACCGTCCCAAACACACCTCAAATGCCATTTCATTTACTTTACTGTCAATTCCCTCTACTTAACGGCAGACAACTTTAGATGTCTTGTTAAACACAGCTATTCAGGAACTTTTGAGGGCCGTCCAATGTTTTCATGGCTTATATTTTTAACCCCATGCATCATGAAGCTCAGTGCTACACTTACTAATGGAACATGAAGCATCATGAAGCTCACTACTACACTTACTAATGGAACATGGATTGTCTGTCAGATTCTGTTTATGTGCACGTGCACGTGCACAGGCATGCGCGCATGTAGCCTGCATGTATGGCTGTCTTTGCATCTCCCATCTCTCTCTCTCTCTCTCTACATGTAGACTAGACTGCACAAGCTCTCATCTCACAGGTAGGCTATACCTTTCTGCGTGCATGCCTGTAGCCTGAGCCTTTCCCTCCCACCCCTCCTCTCTCCATGTCCATGGCAGGTTATACTTATTAACAATGGGATTGAAAATTTCAGTAGAATGTGTGCTTCTTCCCCCAACGTGCATGGAACATGTGGCCTAAAATTACACTGGTGTCCCATCACCATATTGGAAGAGCCTTATGGAGCTGATGAGATTTTTCTGGAACCAAGAGCAGATATGTGGGGTGTGTCCAGATGCATCACCACACATCTGCTGGATCCAATTCATACAACTCTGTGATAATATTTTCTAAATTTGCATCCTCAGAGCGCATGTAACAAACATAAAGGTATATACCAAGCACACTACACCTAATTCCTCTCAAATGATAAAATCTTCTGAATTGGAACGAAGGAACACAGGTTAATGTTAATATCAAACTACACAAAATGCAAAAGACCTGAGCCAACAATCCTATCACCAAACTAGAATCAAAACCACCAACAAAAGATCTTATCTGGCTGCCGCCTGGCTCAGTTGATTGTGAGATTCAAACCAACCCCAGGCTGCAAGATCTGTGGCTGCTGCCTGGCTCAGTTGATTGTGAGATTCAAACCAACCCCAGGCCACTGTAACTGGAGACGTTCTTGAGAGCCTCCTCTTCCATTTCAACCAGTTGCCGGCAGAAGGCTTCGATGTCACGGGCCTCTTCTTTGAGAGTGAATCTGAACTCCTTCCATTCATACTGACTGAAGCCATCTTTGTTGATCTGACCAGGGACCTTGCCAAGGACATCAAATCCTTTCCGGTCCACCGAGAGCATAAATGCATCCTTCACATACACAAACATTTAGCGTTGAGTTTGGAGAAGAAGAGTTCAATGCTGGTAGTCAACAATTCGATTAGAGGAGCTTTGGTAAACCCACATGTGTGCAGTAAAATAAAGCTTACGTACGTGCTACACATGTGCCAGCATGGCGTGATAGGTCTGATCCAATCCATCCATTAGAACAGAACCATTATATTAATGCCCTAGCCAAGAATCAGGTTGATCCACTGGTTAGGTGGGGCCAGTTCGCAAAACAAACATACAGCTCTGAAAAACTTGGCTAAAGTTTTCTAAACCTTCCATTTGTTTCAGATATTGGGGTCCACGTGCTGAGTGAACCAGATGTATTCCTGGGAAAACATGTACAGGGTTGGACCTTTGGATGGGTTGGATCTTGCACCTATGTGCCATGTAGATGTACATGAGCTGGATTGCAGATGCGTGTGCTTAGTTTAGCTCCACTTAGAAAAAGATAGTTATCTTTATGAAAAAAGAAAAAAGAAAAAGAAATTGATTTAGGCATTAAACTCCTGCCAATCAAAACAGTTCATAACATGAACTAAGGATATTATTGCAAGTTCATAACAAGTCAGGTACTATAACAATTATATAAACACACATCGAAACACCATCACCACCATCTTACTATTTCTCACAGCATGTTGGCATAGTAAAAGATTTTAGGGCCCATTTAGAGAACTCCCAAAAAGGGGTTTTCCTGCAACTTCAGATAGACAAATCAGTCAACTCACCAAAAACCAGTCAGATTGGTTTTGGAAAGTGGTCTTTTTAGCTTCTATCTTGATGATTGGGCAATGAGACGGTTGTGAAAGTGCAAATGAAGTACAAACACAACACAAACTGAGGTTTTGGCTCAAAAAGGTATTGCGGCATCAAATGCCCCTTTTGAAGGTGCGTCCAAATGGGCGCTTACGCAATCAGCTGACCAACGGATGTCAGCCTTCCTGTATTACTTCGGCTCTGGAGTCAGCACAGAAGTAGCTGAAAATGACAACATCCATGTATCAACATGGTCACACCTGGAGGTAGCCCTCAGCCTAACTAATACAAGCACCAACCAAAAAAAAAAAAAAAGGAAAAGAAAGAAAGAAAGGCATGCAAACAAAGATCTGTTATGTAAGGGCATTTGCTAGACAGATTGCTAAGCATGAGGCACATGAGCACATGGAGTACCCTCGCATCAGGTAATAGACACAAGCACTCAAGTTGGCACTCAGGGACACTGGTGCCACCATCAAACAAGGTAGAAAGGACATGCTCAAGTAGTTGGCGGCAAAGAGAGATGATAGATATGCAGCCCGCCCAATTCCTTGAACGGTATACATGGGTTTTCATTTCTGATATCTGAAAACAGAGGCCTACGGTTCAGTAATCCAAACAATTGGTCTGTTGCATCCAGTGTTTGAAGTTTCAGTATCGCTACAAGTTTCGTTGGTCAAGGATACGAAAACAATATCGATATCGCTGATAACCGGAAATGCAAGAAAATATGGGAAAAACAGTAGAATTTTCGGTGAAACTTCAGGAGAAGCTAAAATACACATATTTGCATATTAGGAATTAAAAAATTGCAAAAAGAATGTATACACAATAAGTATCCATTTAATGGGGGCTTAAAAGCATGTGTCGTCATAAGAAATAGTTTAACCAGCCCATTTGTACCATTTAACCATCCAATCATCCATCCAAGCATCCATCAATATTGCAGAATATCAACGACTCATGATATTTGGCCAAGATATCATCAACAACAGGAAATGAAACAAAAGATTGTGGTCTTGATATCGCGCATGCTGCGATAATGATAATATTGAGATATTATCAATATTAGCAATGACAAATTGAAAACTGCAAACAACAACGTCCTCATAAAAAAATTTGAAATATAATTTTTTTAATAAACAAACTTTCTGTGATATCTCTACGTTGGCGATATTATTTAAATATCGTCGATACACTTGTGATACAAGCGTCACCTAGAATTTACACAGTCAAAAATATTGGTGATACATTGGCAGAAAATATTGGTGATACATTGGTAACATCGATATATTGGCAATACAAGCGGCACTTGGAATTTATACAATTGAAAATATTGGCAACATCGATACATTGCCGGTACTTGGCAACACATTGTTGATGCTTGGAATTTCTAATACTACCAGTGTTCTCGGTATCACCAAGCTGGAGATAACGATAATATCGGAGATATTTAGATAATATCGGAGATAATTCAAACGATGGTTGCATCCCACCTTTGATGGACCATGCCCCAAAATCTCCTAGGTCGAAAGATCCTAAAGACCAACCTTGGGACTTCCTTCAGTTGCATGTGGAATGTTTTGGCATTCCCCTTCCAAATCATCCATCTTTAGCCACAAATCAGAAGAATTAGTCCCATTGAGATTTTTAGGACATAGGTCATCCACAGTGGAGAGAAATAGACCAATGGTTTGGATTACCAAACATGGTTCCTACTTGTCGAAATTGAAGATCCATGCGCACAGTGGAAAGATGTAGGCTTTGTAAAACTCAATAGCATTATATCAACTTGATGTAAAGAATGCATTTCTTCATGGAGATTACGTTGAAGAAATTTACATAGAGCAACCACCTAGGTTTGTTACTCAAGGGGAGTCGAATAAAATATGCCGTCTCAAGAAATTAATCTATAGGTTGAAACAGTCTCCGAGAGCTTGGTTTGACAAGTTTAGTAAAGTAGTATTAGAGTCCGAGATGAAATGTAGCCAAGCCAATCATTTTGATTTTGTTTGGCGAAGTGAGACAAGCACTATTGTGTTGTTTGTATATGCAGACGACATCATTGTCATAGGCAGTCACAGAACAAGTATTGACATGTTGAAGAAATTCTTATAGCAACATTTCTATGTGAAGGACTTGAGCCGTCTTGGATATTTCTTGGGCATTAAGGTGGCCAGGTCCAAGGTGGATGTTAACTTGTCACAACGAAAATATGTGGTGGATTTACTAGATGGATAGGTCTTCTAAGAGTCAAGGCTATCGAAAATCCCATAGATACAAAACAAAAACTTGGTGTAAATTCGGGTGAATTAAGTGGTGATGTAGGGAGATATTGTCGCTGGTGGAAAGATTAATCTATCCAACAATTACCCAACATGATATTACATATCCTGCCAGCGTGGTTAGTCTGTTTATGCAGGCTCTCTAGATTCCTCATATGGAAGACGTGCTTTGTATCCTCCGGTATTTAAAGGGACCTCCTTATTGTGGTATCTGTTGCAAGTGAAATGATCGTCTTCAGGTGGAAGGATATTCTGATACAAATTGGGCTGGTTCTCAATTTGATAGGTGATCAACATCTGGCTACTGTACTTTTGTAGGTTTACATGGAAGAGTAAAAAAGCAGTGTGTTGTGGCTTATTCAAGTGCTAAGATGGAATACAAAGCAATGACCCATGCAACATGTGAGCTTATTTGGCTAAAAACATTAATGGGTGAACTTGGATTTATAGTTGAGGTTTCTATGATGGTATGGTGAATCAAGCAGCCTCTTATATTGCTAACAACCCTGTCCATCATGCGAGGACCAATTACATGAAGTTGATTGCCACTTCATCTACGAGAAAGTTATAGCTAGGGAACTTTGTATGTGATTTGTTAAGTCCCAAGATCAACTACCAAATATATTTATAGAAACTCTGTGTTGTACTCAACTGGATCATCTTTTTATCAACCCGGGCATTCATGATATATATGCTCTAGCGTGAGTGGGAGGCTCATCGAATATGAATGCAGGCTGTTATATGGCCCATTCTTAGGCAAATATAGGTTTAGGACGTTATGGGTTTTTTTTTTTTTTTTTTTTCCTTTTGTTATTAGAGGCATTCTTGTAAATACTGAAAACCATTTTAATAGACTTGAGAGAGGTGGGGACATGTGAACCCTAATCCTTACTCTATCTCATTTTCTCTCCTTCTCCTTTTCTTCTTTTCTTTCCTCCTTTCTCAATCTGTCCACACACTATATTGATGCCCTAGCCCAAGAATTTGGTTGATCCACTGGTTTGGTGGGCCATAGTTTGCAAAACCAATATACAGCTCTGAAATTTTGGCCAAAGTTTTCTAACCCTTCCATTTATTTCCAATATTGGGGTCCACATGCTAAGTGGACCAGATGTATTCCTGGGAAAACATGTACAAGGTTGGAGGTTGGGCCCTTGGATGGGTTGGGTCTCACATCTATGTGCCATGCTAGCACATGTCGCATATACATGAGCTTCACTGCACACTCGCGTGCTCTTAGCAAAGCTCAAATTATGAAACATATTGATTAAATAAATAAATTCAAATATAAATTTCATACAACAAAATGTAACAAAAACACACACACACACATATATATCATAATCAATTTGAGATCTCTAATTGAGGTAGAGGACCAAATCCAATATAAGATTCGACTCACCGTACCAAGTTAAACTCAGCAATCTAGTCACTAAATTGTGATGTTGAAGTCAAACAAAGGCTGAGGTAGGAATTGCAAAGCCATGACTCATACTTCATTTGTTGACTAAAAACCGACTGACTGTTGGGGTTCATTTTCCAATGGACGTGTAACTGCCAAGCAATCATACATGTTTCCTCTAATCAATAGTTACATCAAATGATGAAGCACATTTAAGTCAACCATCACTTTAGGAGAGAGAAGATGGTAATGAAAGAAAAATAGGCTCCACAAGTGAAGGCCAACCTGGTTGACATATTTGCCAAACCTGTCGGGAGAAACTAGTTGCAGGACATCTTAGGTAAGCTAACATAAACTATATCCATGTGTAATATTTACGGTGTGTTAGAATGCCGGTTTGTAAGACATTATTATTGAGGCCTGAGTTGCATTGGTTGTTAGTTGTTTTTATGTAGTTTTACCATGGATATGAAAATTGGTATCGTATCAGCCGATACGGCCATATCGTATCTGTATTAGCACGAGACGATACGCGATACGGGGTCATATCAGCCTAATACGAAAAAATTGGCCTGTAACGGCGCCGATATGAGGCAGATACGGCCGGTATAAACCGAAACGCCCATAAAAGCCCAATTTTGAAAAAAAAAAAAAAAAAATCTTTTCAAAATTTCACTCGTCTCCTCTTCTTCTTCTTTTTTTCATTTAAACCATAGAAGAAGCTTAAAACCTCATTTTAAGCTAGATCTA
Source organism: Magnolia officinalis (assembly GCA_021015155.1). Lineage (NCBI taxonomy): Eukaryota > Viridiplantae > Streptophyta > Magnoliopsida > Magnoliales > Magnoliaceae > Magnolia > Magnolia officinalis. The sequence goes on along the minus strand of JAJHSJ010000006.1, from coordinate 86,933,570 downwards.
GACCTATTTTGGGATCAAAACAAATGATTTGAATGGATTCGACAAATCAAAGCGAAGTAGACTATCATGGGAAAAATCGGAAAGAACGGTAAACTTTCACTTTCTTTTTTATATTTTCATCTTCTTCTTTTTTTAATTGTATTTCAATGTGATGGGCCCTAGTTCACCAAATCATGCTTGATTTGTGTTCAATTAGGGCCTATTTAGTTGACCTTCAACAAATTAAACAGACAGACAACACTCTCATCCAAGAATGGTCTGATACACCATTGAATACATGGTCAAAACACACACAAAAAAAAAGATAGATTCTTGGAAATCTCATTTTTCCCCTAACTTTCTAATATTTTTCCTTAAAAAAAAAATTTAAAATAAATAAATAAATAAATAAAAAATCTGACCGATACGGGCCGATACAACCCCGATACCGATACGCGGCACCGTATCGTATCATTTTTCCGCTGGGCTGATATGCCAACCGATATCGACATTTAGAACTATGAGTTTTACTATTTTTTACTCGTGACTAGTGAGTCTAGTTGTGGAGCACTGTTCTTGAAAAAAGGAAAAAAGTTCAGCTGTGGGGATGTGTACCCCAATGTCCAGTGATTATCAAGTGGAACCCGTGTTTGTTGATCCAGATCCATTGATCTAATGGGCTCCACCGTGGATGTCAATGTCCCAAAAGCCTTTCAGATTGGAAGATCATACAAATCCCAATATTTGGTATGCTTTCCAGCCCGTTGATATATCTCTTCCTTGGCCATCTATTTGCTGGTCATTAAACTAAGGATTAGGATATTCCAATCTGGGAGGTCTTCCAGGCATTTCCCACCCGTGGTGGTGCTCATCAGATCAACAGTCTTGATTTCAGCTGTTGGTCCCATTAGTACGGTTGACATTCTAATGAATCAGGATCGTATAATTCCTCCTAGTTTCTTGATAAGGATTACAAGGGAGAGTATCATATCACTATTTGTTTCCTGTTTCCCCAAATTCCCTGTTTTCTTTTTTTCCACACTTTTTTCAACAACACTGCTTGTGCGCGTGTATCAACTCTCTCATTAAAGGGTCATAAGTTTTAAGCATTTCTTTGCCTCACCAATGGTCTACACCAATTGATTACATAAAAATTCAAAATTTCTGGTTCCTTCATACCACTCGAAATTTTAGCAAATCCTCAATACAAGTTATCTATAGCAGGAATCTACTTTCTGCAATTTTCCAAATGGACGAAGTTGAAAGGAAAGATATGTGGATGTTAAAGGCAGGCTGTTTAATCATACCTGATTTTTAAAATTTTAAACTACTAAAAACATAGGTAACAAAAATGGCAAGTCCAGAAAACTGTTTTGATAGCTATTCAGCCTATTCTCAGTAAATGTACATGTTAATAGAAAGTCTCTAAAAATACAATAAGGCATTGTTACTTACTCGGGCATTTTTGTTTAAGTATACAAAACAGAAAAGCATCAGTGCTCTGCGCCTTGCCTGACTTTGATTGATCCCATCAATTAGCTTTTCAGAAAATGGTGCTGCACGGAAATTGGAACACATCAGGACCAATTTTGGCCACTCCCATCTTGGAATGTACACATCATCTCTATAGTGGGATGTTCAATCTCAGTCTCCTAACACACGACATACCTGAGAGATCCAGGGCATTCATCATGTAGGTCCCACTATCCATGGGACTTGAAAATAGGCTAGTCCTATCATCAGGCAGGCTTATGTGAATGTGGGCCCTTGGGCAATCCTTTCTAACAGCATTTTTTTTTTCATGCATGTGTGGCATACCTGATGACCAAACTAGCCTGATCTTCAGACCACAATAGGACCAAGCTTATGAATGGTCCATATCTCATGCCCACATGTCTCATCGGAACCTGTGGGAACCATAGTATTCAAATACTCTCATAAGCATGGTTTTAAGACTCGGATAAATCCACATGACTTGTCTAAGTCAACTCTGACTTGGTCAGACCCGATCTGGTTTGACACCATGACTCACCCAGACAATTCGCCCCCAACTTGACCAAGTCGTGATTCAACTCGAAAGCAGAGAGTTTGTCCGAGTCGCCAAGTCTTTAATCCATGCTCACGAGTGGTAATAATACCTCCTCCTGTTAAATGCAACTGTCATTATCAAGTTTTAAACTTGGCGTAGCGGGTATCGTATCATTCACCACCACTATGTCCCCGTATCGCCCTGTATTGCAATATTTGGAACCGGTACGGGCCGATGCAGCCATATCATTCATGGACGATATTGGTACTACCGGGTGCTACGTAATGGTTGTGAATGATACTTTAAACCTTGGTCATTATGGTCTTACATAATAGATCTGATTTAGAAAGTTCAAAATCGCCTGGATCCACATCATGTGCGCATCCACTACCATCCATGTAGGTGCATGATCTGTACAGAAGATTTCTGGAGTCAGTTGGTGTTCTAGTAAACATCCCATAATTGTTAATAAAGTTAAGGCATTGAAAAAGCTCTTTTTTTTTTTTTTTTTTTTTAAAAAAAAAAAAAAAGAGAGAAAAAAAAAGAAAGAAGAACAAAAAAGGTGGCAGAAAGGAGAATATCAGTGACTTGATAAGATTTCCGTAGACTCTTCATCCCAGTATAGTGATTAGACAAGAATATCAGTGACTTCCAAGTCCTGCTAATGCATTGTTTTCCTTCATCTGAGGATGTAACTAGAGAAGCCTCATAACTACAGTCTATCTTGGCTATATAATTTTGCAATCAGCGAGGTGTCAGGAGCTGTTGTACTGCCAATCAACATTTAGAACTCAGATGCTGAGTGTCTAGGAAGAACAAAATAGAAGACATTTTTTAGGGTGTCTCTCAGCCTAGGAACAATTTTTTGAGTCAAATTATACTTGGCCTCTTGGGGGCTTATGAACAAAGAATTAGCAGTGTCTCTCCTTCGAATCTCTCAATGAAGTGGCTCAAGACTCTTAAATGAACAAGTAGAAAGCCCAACGACGAATCCGTATGGCAGCCGCTGTCAAGCAACTAGGGGAAGTTGAACACCAATGGGCTTTCTCTCAGTAATCCAGGATAGTCAGGTATTGACAGGGTTGTTTGGAGCAAACATGGGGGGATCAAAATGTTTTTTTTTCCCCTTCAGGCCCAACCGGCATCGAGGGTTCCAATATTGTCAAAACTTGTAACCATTCTTGTGGGTATCAAGTTAGTTTGGGAATTGTTCTTGGGGCATCTCATTGTGGAAGAGAATTCCAGATCTGCTACCTCCTAGGCCTCCGCATCTTGCAAGTTGCCTTGGAAAAAAAGATGTTTCATTGTTAGTCTAGCATTGGGTACACTAGTTTTTGGGTTATCCAAGAGATGCCAATTTTAGGGCTGCTAACATGGCCAAGGAACGTGTGTCCAAGCATTCTCTTGCAATTGGCAGCTGTTAAGAATTAGTATCGCTACAAGTTTCGCTAGTCAAGGATATGGAAACAATATCGATATCGCAGAGAATATCGCCAATTTCCTGAAATTCGGGGAAACATGGGGGAAACGATGAAAATTTTCAGTGAAACTTCAGGAGATGCTAAAATACACATGTTCGCATATTTAGGAATTAAAAACTTATAAAAAAGAATGCATACATAATAAGTTTCCATTTGTGGGGCCTAAAAGTATGTGTTGTAGTAAGAAATTATTCCAATAGTAACACAGCAATCACCTAAATCTCATTAAACCAATTAACAAGCAAACACATATATCTAATGCATTCATACATTATACATCCATGCATAACGTCGGCCTACTGGGATGAACTGAAAACACAAATATTAACATGATTCAAAACTTCTGTAGCCCCACGAATATTTCAATTGTGGACGTTCAATCCTCACATTTTTGGCCCACTTGAGTATTGGATCCGGCTCATTTTTTGCCTCATGTCCAAAAATGAACTCACAAAACGGATGGACAGAGTGAATTTCTCACAAACATTAGTGGGCCCCACCTAGGTTCCCGGCGCAGGAACTCACTGCGAAAGGCTTTCGCAAGAAATCAGCGTCCTCCGATCCCTTGTTAAGGGTTAAAAACGAAAACAGAAAGTCGCTCTCCATCTGCAACCCAAAAAAAAAAAAATCCCTCTCCCTACCCTAAAATTCGAAATTCTCCCAAAAAAACATATTCCGGAAATTTCGTAACCCTAACAACACATTCCGAGGTTGGCAACGCCGGAGAAGTCGCCATTGGAGGATTTTTCGATGGAAAGTCTAAATTTTTTGGGGTTTGATTCATACCTTTTGAAGAACGGTGGTCGATCTACAATCCAACGACTGTTGGCCATTGAAATCTTCTTCCTCAAACAGATCCAAGAGAGAAAAAAAAAACAAGTATTTTCTTCTTCTTTTTTGTTATCATCGAAAATGTCGACCTTTTATTGGAAGAAAATGGAGGTAGCTGGCTACAATTCCCACCCGTGGTTGGTGGGAACAAGGAATTATCGGTGATTATTTAGGAAATGTTAACAAAACGAAAATATCGGCAAGAAATCGACAAAATCCGAAAGGGCAACGAAAAAAAAAGGGTTATAGTTTTCGGTTACCCAGCGATATCGATATTATCGGCGATAATTCGATAATATCGTCAATAATTTAAACACTGGATCCAACCATCTAACTATCAATCCATCCATCCATCTAACCATCCCATCCCATTCATCCCATCCATCCATCCATCTAACCATCCCATCCCATCCATCCATCCATCCCATTCAATCATGCAAACATCCATCTCATCTATCCATCCAAACATCCGTCCATCCATCCCATCTATCTATCCCTCCATCCATCCATCCCATCTATCTATCACACCATCCCATCCATCCATCCATCCTTCTAAACATTTCTTAATAAACAAATTCTTGGCAATATCGATACATTGGCAACAATATTGAATATCGCTGATGCATTTGCGATACAAGTGACACCTGAAATTTACATAGTAAAAAATATTGGCAATAAATTGGTGATATCGATACATTGGCGATATAAGTGACACTTGGAATTTACACAGTCGAAATTATTGGTGATACATTGGTGATATCGATACATCGGCGATACTTAGCGACATATCGTCGATACTTGGAATTTCTGATACTACCAGTGTTATCAGTATCGTCAAGCTGGAGAAATGGATAAAATCGGGGATATTATCATAATATCAGAGATACTCCGAACAATGCTATCAGCTGCCTTAATGGAGATATGGATAAAATCGGGATATTATCATAATATCATAGATACTCTGAACAATGCTATCAACTGCGTTAATGGAGAGCTTGTTCCTTTTTTCTTAATAAAATTTACTATTTCGTCAAACCAAAAAAAAAAAAACTGTTTTTAAGTCTGTTTTTGTTTCTAATAAGATTTTGTCATCTTAAGAAAAACGGTTCCTTGGCAATTGGGATGGAACCAACACCAAGATGCTTCAAAAAGTACTCTTGAGCATCTTCAGCTTGTATGCTCCAATCTTGTCTGAATATAGAGGTATTCTTGATCCTAGCTCACATCACAAAGCAAACCAAACTTTGACACTCAGTTTTGATCCTTGCATGCAGCAATCTTTAGATTACAAAGACAAGCTTATAAGATAATAGTTGCAGCTACTTCTGTCACCAAGTATGTCATTGATGCCATATTCTGTTAATTAATGCATAACAGTTGCAGCTACTTCTGTCACCAAGTATGTCATTGATGCCATATTCTGCTAATTAATGCAAAAGACAATACTATCTCCAGCATAGTATGACTAGGCAGTCATAGATTCTATCAACATATCACTGATGAGTGAAAGTCTAGCTGCACTGAATCCATCTCAAATGATTAAGAAGAAAACAAAGAAAACTGTCTTCTTTCGACCAAAAAAAAAATACACACACACACACAAGCCAATTGTTGTCAAATAGTTCATGCTGGAATAGATGAAGTAAGATAACTGAGTTGTGAAAGGGCACAAATGAAGCTTTCCTACCTAATATTAAACTTATAAATTCCGTAGGTATCACTTTCTTCCAGTACCTCCTGGAGATTTTCACTTCTAGAATTACAACTGATACTGGAAGAACTTAATATACCAGAAACTGAATAACTGGCTCGACTAACTGCATTTCGTTCTGACAATATGGTTTCTCTTAGAATTTCTGCAGCAGATTTCACCTGTTGAGAGACCAGAAGAGTAACTTCATCAAGAACATTTACAAAGCATCGGAAACTGCATTAAAAAAAGGCTAACTAAACATATCAATATGCAGATGGAGTTCCAAAGCTTTGGGACTGAAAGTTGAATCACCCAAGGTATATACTAAAGCAATATATTAGGACATCCGACTAAAAGATTGAAGTGGGGATGCTTCAAACAGCTCAATTTAAAACTCTATAAGGCTTGCACACGAGAAAATCAATTCTTACCATGTTGCAGTAAACAAGTGCTGGGAGTCTTTGGGACAATGAATAGAGAACTTACCTTTTCATCTTTAAGAGGCACAACATCACCCACCAAAGCAACCCGAGCTGGTAACTGCAGCAAGCACACCAACTTTAGTGTATACACTGCACAGTATATCTGGAATTGGTAAATAAAATATATATGTTTCTGCATCGGCATTCTGGACATCGATAATTTCACCTGTTGCTGTAATTTATACATAGTCGTTCTGTGTAAAACATAAATCTTAACTGGTGAAACCATGTCCCATCATGTACACAATGGACATGTTCTCAATGGTGCCAGCCCTTGTGCCCCAGTTTTTAAGACATGAGGATCCAGATATTGTAGTAATGAGTTTCATAGGAATTACGAGGAGAAACGAAAAGGCTTGTTTGGTGGTTTCCCAGTACCCTAAAATGAGGACTGTAGGATGTGCAGATCCACCCATATACATTTTGCATGGGATATTGTTTGTCCCTTTCACTAAGAGGTGGATGGGAGGGAGCCTCTCACTTTCCCATCCATGATTTCAGCTCCATTTCCCAGATGGTTCCAATATAAGAATTTCATGGTGGATGGGCTGTCCTGTCTGCATTTGGCAGAATTTCAAAACAGGACAAAAAGCAGTAAGCACATTTCCTATGAATCCACTGAAACAGAACTTATCTGATACAAACAAATTTCACCATGAGAAGTGTTTCCAAATGACAGCTCCATGAACCAACTAAAAAGAGAGGCCATGCAGGTTCCTGTTAATAACTCAAATTCCCAAGCGATTCTAAAGAAGGTATTGTCTGAAGATATTGTCATATGAATCTAGAGAAGCGCTACCTTTTTTATAGATCTCAGCAAGCTCATTAGTGGACCTGGCATGATGTTGGTCACGGATAAAGAACCACGCTCATCCAAAATAGTGTTCTACAAAAGAAACACAAAGAGGTCAACGGTATATATGGCAAAATGGTTGATAACCGAAACTTGCTTTCCTGCTAGATGATTAGTCATTTTATTGGTTGATAAAGAGCCACACTCATCCAGCTTTTTTCATTTCATTGAATATTAGATGCTAGATATTTTGACTTTCTACAGAACAAAATGACTAAAACATTTGAAGTTATACTTCATTAAGTAAATACAAGCATCCTCACCTTTGGGGATGTTAGCATTGTCCCCAAAGCTTATAATGACACATGGGACAATCAATCGACCGTTCATTTGTTCCAGATTACTATTGGTAGCATGTATGCCAAAATGTTTTACAGCCGTTACATAGCAGTAATGGTTGTAACCATTACGCGTTATGGTGCCGAAACGGCCATTACAAAAACAAAAAAAAACAAAAAAAAAAGACCCATGACAGCCTCATAACGGTCCTGAAACAGTTTTTTTTTTTTTTTTTTTCCACAAAAAAAAGGCTGTTACGGCCCGTATCATAATGGTAATGGCAGTGGCCATTACGGCCATCATTACCATCATGGAACACCTTGATTGGTAGGCCATGATGCAACTCAAATTGGTTAGATGATTCTGTCCCTTTGAATGTTTGTCATTTTGTCGCAACCGCCCATTTTCACAAGCCATAGATCAGATTATTAGCATCACCTAACCAAAGTGCTTCTTTAGAATCATAAGCAATGCACAATGGGGTCTTTCGAATGTATCAAGATGATGATTGACTTGTTCTTTTCTCTGCTTGATCTTTACTGCCCATTTTTATGCTATCATCAGACGGTTAGGATCATCCAATCAGTGTGATTTCTCAACCATGGCCTGCCAAATGCCAATATTGCTATGGAACAAATGAATAGTCCAGACAGATAATCGACTTTCCCACATGTAATTTATAAGCTTTGGGGACCATACTAACTTCACTTTCATTGAAAGTGGTGCAATAGCATTTACCATTATGGAAATATATAGTCAACTTTTTATCGGTATTAATTTTATTATTACTTTCATTTGCTTTTTTATATAGATGCTTCTAAGAAACATACTGTTTTATTCGTTTTTACCATAAAACATAGTTTTATTATGTGAGTAGAAAAGCAAATGATTTATTGACATCCTAGACAAAGATGAGGCAACAAGACTGAGTTTATATAGTGGTACCTCATTTCCTCTTCCACAATATATATATATATATATATATATATATATATAAATAATAAAAAGGTTCATGCTATTTTTTTAGTGGAAAGAATCTTTAAGCTCCAAACATCAGCAAAGAATACAACATACTAAGGAGGAAGGAAGGTATTACGTAATCGTATGGCCTTGTAATGGCCAAAAAAAAAAAGTTTGGGGGGAAGAAAATCTTAAAAATTACTGGAAAATTCTAAAAAGAAAATGGGGGGGGGGGGGGGGGGTTGTATCTACTCAAATTCGCATTTTGATCCTTAAAAGTTGAAATAAAGAACGATCACAACAAAAAAGAGAAAATTTAAAGATAAAAATATTCAAAATGAGCCCTTTTATGGCCGTATCAGTCCCATAACGGTGCCGATATGGGACCATCAAACCTTTGCCCCAAAAATTGTTTAAGTGACCTCACCCAACTCTAAAATAGACCTTACTTTCTCAATCACTTCAACAATGGATTCTAACTTGTTGTTAAAGTTCCTATTGCTTCTTTCTTTCTAAACCACCCATAAAACTGCTAAGAAGCATATAATCCATAGCACTTTCTCCTTTCCCTCTTGGGCCCCCAACAAGCCTCAAACAAGCTATGATCGAAGCCAACATTGACCATGCCATTCAAAATTGATAGAAGCACCATATCCGATAGTGGAAACAAACTAGTTGTGGATGAAGAGGTGGCTCGAGCATTTTGCATCCATTAGACATACACAACAAAAATTTACTATGATCTTTTGTCGTTCCAATGGTGATCAGCTTATTCCAGCCAACCAACTATCCGAACGCGACTAGTATGAGAGACATATTCAATAATGGTAAAGGTAGCTGTAATGGCTGGCCTTATGACCATTACGATAAGGGCCGTAATGGCCATTATGGCCCTACAATGGTTGAAATTTTTTTAAAGGGAAAAATATATCAGGCTCATTTTGGCCCCAATCGGCCTGTTACGGCTGTTACAAACCTTTTCATTTTTCAAATCAGGTTTTACGGCCTATATCCGTAACGGGCACCACCGTTACCGTCACATAATGGCCATTATGGCCACTACGTAACCATTTTTAATACCTTAACTGGTAGGGCCCTTCACAACTCATAGCCATGCCATTGAAACCACATTCTTTCCATCCCTCCTAATGTTTACATAAAAGGATTTGACACAATACTTCCACCTTTAGCCCACTTCCAAATTCTTATCCTGAGTTGAGGCCCTGACTAAATGAAATCTACTTCTTTCCTACCTTGAGGTCCTTGACTGAATGGAATCTATTCTCAAGGTTAAGTTCCTCTTCCATTGTTAGATACCATGGCCATCTGAAGATTGGTTGTCAAACTATTCTGAGCTCCAACCCTATCATAAAAGCTTGATGACTTTGGCCTCATTACGCATATTTAACCAGTAAAGTTATTTGAGCACCGTGCAATCCCCACATCAACGATCCTCCCCAAACCTTATCATTCTACCATCTCCAAGCTCAAAGCTGTGCTTAGTCCCAAAAGATCTGCCACACCTAAAGTTGCTTTCGAAACTCCTAAGGTTTTGTATCTTGAGGTATTAGAGGTGCACCACCCATCTTCCCTCAGACCATATTTCAAACTCCACAACTACTTCCCCAAAAGAGCTTGATTCATGCCTTGCAACAACTTTATACCTATTCCTCCCTAGTTTATTGGTTTGCTCTTTCCACTTCACCAAATGATATTTGATTGTCCTTTGTTCTTGTCATAACAAGTCCCTGTGAAATCTTTCCAATATATTTACTACTCTTTAGGAATCGAAGTGACATATGATAAATCGGCATTGTTGCTAACCACTGATTTAAGAAGTGTAATACACCCTCAAGAGATAAGTATGTACCCTTCCAAGCCCACAATCTCCGCTCAACCCTTTCAATCACCAAAGACCATGAGCTCTCAAACAGCTCACCAGAATTAAAGGTAACCCAAGGAAAGTGATAGAAAAGAAAGCACCTTACACCCATCACCACAACCAAATTAGTGACCCGATTAGACCTCGCACCCCTCCTTGCTGGCATCACACAAAATCAATGTGGTCTACCAACAACTACATTTGAGAAATTTGGAACTCAGAGACGTCCACTTTAAAGTCCCCAATCAGACCTTCCACCCTTGCCTCCTCCTTTCCAACCCAACAAGCTCTTGTTTAGCCCTGTTGAGAATACAAACACAACCTTTTATTATGTTGTGTTTTATGTTTATTGTCTTGTGAGTTTAGTTCCCACTACCACATAAGATACTTGTGGGAAAGTGGGTTGTACCTCCTATACATATAAAGGGGCTCCAGTCATCTAGTCTAGAGTGGTGTATGTAAGCAATGAAGCATCTTGTGCATCTCTTAATATAGATCTCTTTGTTTCTCGCTATTTAGTTAGTTTAACAAGTCCAACTCACTTTTAGCCTTAAACTTGACTCGAAACAACCTAATAAGTTTTTTGAACCCAAAACCCATTTCCTACTTGCATCAAATGAAATGAACGCGTTGTCTATAAACTGCATGTGAGAAATTTGGAACTTAAGAGTCATCCACTTTGAAGACCCCAATCAGACCTTTCACCCTCGCTTTTTTCTAGCATCCTATGGCTACGTAGATGCTTCCAAGGTGCTTCAACAGCCTAGAGCTTGTTTGGGTTGTGGGAAAAGAAATGCAAACTCAAGCTTTCACTGTTTGGACCTTTTGTGTTGTTTGGATAGCAAACTAAATGCTGAAATTGAAAATAGTGGTAAAATATTCAGGCTCAAGAACATACGAGGTTAAAATTGTGAAGAGACTGAGATTTCCACTTTCTAACCAAACAAGACCCCTGGGACTAGAATCATGGGAATGCATGCTTCTGCTCATGGCATCCATGGGGATTCACCATCGGATAGTCGTTACACTTTTCTTCTTCTTCTTTTCTTTTCCCACAATCCAAACAGGCCTGTATGAGACTTAATATTTACTCTTGCGCCTTAATTGCTCCCCCTCTATGCAACTAAGTAAGCATGAATCCACTTCTCATTTGTTTGACAATGGAAAAATAATAATAATAAATAAATAAATAAAATAAAAAAATAAAAAAATAAAAAAACAAGAAAACGGAAAAACAAACACATTCGAAATCTACAAACTAATTAGGTCATATGCTTTAAACAAGCATAAAACCGTTGCTAAGGAAAATTATCAAGACATCCAAATTTTTTGAAACAAATCAAGTCCAGCCTTTTCTTGTTGATCCTTATAAAAGATCCTGATTTCGGACATTATATTTCTTATATAGTAAGTTGACTCGAACTCAAACCCTCAGTATTTCAGACATCAAAGTTAACAGTGAAACACTGGCTTCTTCTTCCTCTCTCTCTTCTTTCCCCTGTTTTTTTTTTTTTTTTTTTTTTTTTGAGAGGTAAGGAGATCTCAATTCTCAATGAGCTGAACAAACTCCCGAGAAATAGAACAATATCATTATTAAATCATAAAACATCACAAGGAATTAACAAGGTCATATTGCATGAAATTTCATACCACGTTGTGCAAGTCATCCTCTTGTATCCAAATGTATGGCTTCCCCCTCTTAAGCAAGTACTTAACCCTTGAACTATGAATCTCCTCACTACCAGAAACAATAGAAGAAGACAATTCATCAAGTTCAACAGCTTCCAACTAAAAAGACACGATGTGAACCGAATACTTTGTATAGTTTAGTGAAGTGTACATGCCCAGCCTACCGGCTTTCTTGTCCAGACTTGCAACCCATACAAGTGGGCCCTACCTTACAGCAATCTAGACCAATAATCTAGTGGGACATGCCCTTAGTGGAAAACACTGTAAAAAAAAAAATGCTCAAAACCATCAGATAATCCGAGCATTTTGCCTGCAAAAAGATGGTTTATATTAAAATAGCCAGCAGCCATATGCAACGGGGAGAAGTCATCCACTTGAGTGGCCGGGATTGTTTGATGGAAGGGATTCTTTGTTCATCGCCCGTCAATGACAAGGCCAACCAGCTGAACAATTTTGGTTGCTGAGAGATGGGACCCACCTGGACAGAATACGGGCCTGAAGAGAAAACATGGTCAATTGGGCCTGATAATACCCCCTCCATGTTTTTTATTCCTTATCACAGCCAACAGATATCTTGCCACTGATGTCTCTGTATAATTAGGAAAATATCAGAGACACTGCCTGTAACCATGTATAATGGCCTTGGGCTCACAGTCTGTGTCCTTTGGTCTGATGGGCCCCACATGAATGAAAAATTCTCCAAAATGACTCCCAGATGAGACAATCCTAGTCAATCAATGACCGTCAAGTAGAAAGTGAAGAAGAGAATACGGCAACAGTCCAAATGCAACGTGAAAATAGGCCAAAGATCAGATGGTTAGGATCTTCAGACATGAAAGATTTTTCAGGGAATGGTCCATCCAAAATGAGAGGTTTGATCAAATGTCCGAAAACCGAATGATGTGCCCCACTCGGACCAGAGGAATGTAATAGTTCTCTGCACAAATATAAATTTTATAAAACTGTGCTTTTCACATGCATTTAAAATTCGAAAGGCATACAGTTTGAGAACATCATACCTTCCTTTGGCATCGGCCTTGATGGTATTGAGCTGACCTTGCCAGTTACCAGACAAAATGTTCTGCAAGCTACAAACATGTCAATACGAATTCAAATAACACACACACACACACACACATGGAGAGAGAGAGAGAGAGAGAGAGAGAGAGAGAGAGAGAGAGAGGTGCCTTGCATCTTTCCGCGAGTGTTAGGACCATGGCTTTGTTATTATTCCTCATCTCTGCTAATAAAAATGGGAGATATCTGTAACTGAGAAAGGGAGCGTTGATAGCACACACCCAAGTGTTTGAAGAAATGCTTGCTGAAACTGAGGAACGTTACGGAGTCGGACTCGATGTGCGAGAGAGAGTGAGAACTCGAGCAAGAAAGGAAGCGTTGATAGTAGCACCAAGTGCTTGAAGAAATGAATATTAGGAATGCTGAAGAAACCAAATAAACTTGGGAGAGCTGGGCGCCAGTTCGTCTCAATACCGGGCTTGATAAAATGACGTTACGAAGGGTAATAAAATTGCGGGAAGGATTATTTGATACTCTGGCGGAGTGTACTCGTTCATACGCGTTCAGTTAGAAGTTGTATGCGTGGATGACGTACCTCAATCAAAATCGTCTAGATCGTGGGTCCCACTGTACTCTTAGACCGGAATCTCTATTGTACTGCAGCGCCTATTCACCGTAGGGCCTAGCTGATGAACAGTCAGATCTCTCATGCACGTGCCATTTTACCACGCGTGAGATGCTTCCGCCAGCCTCTTCAGGCGGATGCTCGAACACTCGAAAGGCATTCCTCCGGATGCCTCCACTAACATGATCTAACGACTAGGATTCGAGGGTGGGATATTTAAATATGAGTGATTTTATGTTAAAGGGCCATCCATAGTTGGGGGCGTCATATGAATGGTGTGGATGACGATGTCAATATAACATTAGGGAAGAAAGCTTTGCAAATATAGTGGGGTATGTTATGGGAAGATCCAAGTCCTTTATAATTCTGAGGGTTGACGTTATTGAACATAAAAGTTACTTCATACGACGCCCACAACTGAAAGATTAACCAATAAGTCGCCAAGGTGCCTCGGCCCTAAGACTAATGACTAGGAGGAAACTTTATCCGATAAAGTAGGCCCGATGCTTTGCCTCGGATCTCGCAAAAGAACGAAAAGCACGACTAGCGAGAGGTTGTTCATCAGCTCGGCTCGGACCGTAAACATAGTCGTTGTTCGACGAAGACTTGTAATCACTGACTGGGGCCTCATCTGCCAACAGGGCGGAGCCAAGTCTGGATCCCGAAGTGAGCGCTCCATGAGCTAAGCTTAGAAACTACTATAAGTGAACGTGACCGGTTACTTCACTCGCATATATGCATGATACGTATAATGTCTTACACGATCCTCGAATTGCGCACAGTATCCCCACGATCCGAAAATCTCACTGATTGAGTGAATCGTGCCGAGATTGACGGATCTCGACCGTCCGACAAACAGATATAAATACCAGAAGACCTCATTACTATAGGTACGCAACATCTTGCACTCTCCTTCTACCTTTTGACTTAGACCCTCACTCCCTTAACCTGACTTAGGCATCGGAGGGTCCCCCGGCTTAGCCAGGGTCTCCTTTGCTTACCCTTTGCACAGGACCAGGGACGCATCACACGGAGCGGAGGGTGATCCAGATTTTGTCATCAACATTTTTGGCATCGTCTGTAGAAATCTGATACAAAATGTCAGGTTCCTATTCTCGAGTATAATGGCTAGAGGAAAGAAGATAGCAGTGGCCGCGGAACCGAAGCCAAATGAGCAAACTCGCTGCTCCTCCCTACTTCACGCCGAATCAATCCCGGGGCCTTCCCAGCGTTCTTGCAATCGGGCAAGTAAATATCGCGCCATGCAGGGCGAGATACAAGCCATACGGGACGATGTGAATAGGATGAAGCAACAACAGGAGTCACGACCACACCCGGCTCAGGAAAATCCTGTCCCTGAACCAATCGGTCTGGTCATGGAGGCTCATTCCGCGCCAAGGAGTGTGAGACCCGAGGTGTCTCAACACCCTCAGATGCCGATGTCAGGTCAGAATCCTCTTCCAACCCAAATCCGAGCCTCGGCTCGAAACACGGTCACACGGGCTCAGACCAATGCTTCGGTCACTTTAGCCATGGCATCGACGGATCTCCGCCATCGACTAGAACGGAGGAGGGGAAGGAGAACTCCAAAAATAGAAAACAACCAAGAGATCGTGGCGGAAAACAAGGACCCGTGGGAGAAACGGTTCGCGGAGCTCAACGATAAATTCTTAGCTCTAGAAAAGAAACAACAGCTGACGTCGGTTCCCGCTGTCGTTCAGGCGATGATGGAAGAGACCAAACCGATCTTCACCTCGAAAATCATGAACGAGGTGATGCCGCAGAGGTTAAGGATACCTCCCGTCATCAAATACTCCGGGTCTGGAGATCCCTCCGAGCATGTGGAAGCCTATCGCTCGTGGATGCAGATTCAGACAACAACGGATGCTATGATGTGCCGAGGGTTCTCAATTACGCTTACAGGTTCCGCTCGGAGTTGGTACCGGCAGCTCAAGCCAAATTCCATCAGTTCCTTCGCAGAGCTGAGCCGACTATTCCTTACTAAGTTCATAAGTGGTAAGAGAAGTCGAAAGTCCAACACTCACTTATTCGCTATCAAACAAGAGCCGAATGAGTCGTTGAAAGACTACATCGCTCGCTTCAATGAGGAAGCGTTATTGGTAGAAGACTACGACGATAAAATGGCGCTCGCTGCTGTGTTCAGTGGCCTAAAAGAAGGAAAATTCACTTTCTCCATTGGAAAAAACCCGCCTAAGACACTGGGTGAACTTGTCGCCAGAGCTCAGAAGTACACCAACGCGGAGGAATTCTCCAATTTCCGTAAAAATGTCTAAGTGACAGAGCTGAATGTTAAAGGGAAGAGGCCTAAGAAGGAGGAATCGCAACTGTCTAACAAAGGGACCGATGACCGCGCCACTCGCGATCGTCGTCCAAGCAGAAAGCCGGAGGGAAAGTTCCGTTCCTACACCCCCCTTAACACGTCCACCGACCAGATTCTATTGGACATCCAAGGAGAAAAGATGCTGAATTGGCCTGTTTGCATGAGAACCTATCCAGATCATCGAAACAAGCGTAAGTACTTCCACTTCCATCGAGACCACGGCCACAATACGGCTGACTGTGTAGATCTCAAAGATGAGATCGAGGCTCTTATTCGGAAGAGACACCTGCGCTGATACACCAAGGAAGGAAAAGCCTCACAGAAAGAAAGAGAGCGAGAGCATCCAAATAACGCCACGGAAGAGCCCGCCAAAATCCGTACCATCTTCAGGGGCTCATTTGGTGGAGGAGATTCAAATAGGGCGCGGAAGGCTCACTCCCGGAAGTCTAAACTGGAACATTACTTCCACTTAACCGAACGGCCTAGCAAGGAACTTCGGGTCAGTCCATGCACTCTGACCTTCACGGAAGAAGTTGCGCGCAGGATTTAGCACCTGCACGACGATACTCTAGTAGTTACCATGACCATAGCGAACCGCAAGGTATACCGCATCTTGGTCGACACCGGGAGCTCGACTGACGTGATCTATTCCGAGGCCTTTGAAAGAATAGGGATTCTGAGATCTCACCTCAACCTGTGAAGACCCCCCTTCACGGCTTTGCCAGGGAAAGAGTGATCTCTAAGGGAGTCATCTCCCTCCTTGTGACTGCGGGAGAAGGATAACATTAAGTCACTCTCATGGTGGACTTCTTAGTTGTCAATGTACCATCAATACACAACGTCATCTTGGGCAGATCGTCCCTTAACGCAATGAGAGCAGTCATCTCCACCTATCACCTAATGATGAAATTCCCCGCCGAGGGCGGGATAGGCTACCTCCGAGGCGATCAGCAAGAAGCTCGGAGATGTTATGCGATGGCAGTAAAGAATGGGTCAGTTAAGCAAGCACTCACCATCAACGTTCTAGACCCCAGAGGACCTATGGAAGGCTCATCCGTGGAAGACCTGGAGAAAGTATCGCTCGATGAGGCTGATCCAAGCAGAACCGTTCAACTCGGGACATCATTGAATCCTGAGCAACGGCTCGAAATATTAACATTCCTGCGACAACATATGGATGTCTTCGCATGATCCCACCAAGATATGCCCGGAATCTCTCCGGATGTCATGGTCTACAGGTTGAATGTGGATCCAGATCACAGACCCATCAAACATAAGAGAAGGTCGTTCGATGCCGAGCGATACAAAGCGATAGTCGACGAGGTCTCCATTTTGCTTGACGCTAGATTTATAGAAGAAGTACATTATCCTGACTGGATCGCGAATGTGGTCCTTATGAAGAAAGCCAATGGGAAATGGCGGGTCTGTGTAGATTACTCGGACCTAAACAAAGCTTGTCCGAAAGACAGTTTCTCGTTGCATCTGATCGATCAGCTAGTGGACAGTACGGCGGGACACGAATTACTCTCCTTCCTGAACGCGTACTCCAGGTATAATCAGATTGCGATGCATCCCCCAGATAAACAGAAGACCACCTTTGTCACAAACAAGAGACTCTACTATTACCAGGTCATGTCATTCGGCCTTAAAAATGCTGGACCCACATATCAAATACTAGTGAATCAGATGTTCTCTAAACCGATCGGACGCACCATGGAAGTATATGTTGATGACATGTTGGTGAAAAGTATTAAAGCATCCGATCACCTGACGGATCTCGGGGAAACGTTCACTGTTCTCCGAGAATACCAGATGAAGTTGAATCCCACGAAGTGCGTTTTCGAAGTCGGCTCAGAAAATTTTCTTGGGTTTCAAGTCAGTCAAAGAGGTATCGAGGCGAACCTCGACAAGATCAAAGCACTCCTCGACATGAGTTCGCCTCGGACTGTCAAGGAAATACAATGCCTCACAGGGCGAGTCGCGGTGCTCGGACGTTTCATATCCAGAGCAACGGATAAATATCTCATTCTTCCAACAGTTGAAGGGTCATAAGAAGGCAGAATAGACGTCGGATTACGAACAAGCCTTCCAGCAACTGAAGCAGTATCTGGGCTCACCTCCCCTATTGTCCAAACCTGAAGAAGGTGAGCCCCTGTTCCGCTACCTCACAATCTCGGTCTCGGCCGTCAGCTCGGCCTTGATCAGGGAGGTCGGAGGCAAGAAACACTCCGTATATTACGTGAGCAAGGCTATGGTACCTGCAGAAACGAGGTGTCGGGTCGGATGACAAAGTGGACTATCAAACTTGATGAGTTCGACATCCAGCTTCGTCCGAAGACAGCAATCAATGGTCAAGCTATGGCTGACTTCATTGCCGAATTCACCACTCCGGGCATAGAAGAGATCAGTACTGAAGTCGAAATGATTCCACCTGTCCCCCCAGGAGACCAAAAGGCGGTATCAGACCAGGGATGGGTTCTCTATGTGGACGGGTCGTCCAATATTAAAGGGGTCGGGGTCGGAATCGTCCTGATCGGGCCTGATTCCACGATTATCCAATACGCAATCAGACTCGGGTTCAAGGCCTCAAACAATGAGGCGGAGTACGAGGCTTTACTAGCCAGACTCAGATTGACGGCGAGTCGGGTGTTCAATCTCTTCAGGTCCGATGCGACTCTCAGCTAGTGGTGAATCACATCTCTATCGAGTATGAAGCCAAGGAAATAAGGATGATCGCTTATCTTGACGAAGCGAGGAAATTGATTGAAAGATTTTGGAGTTGCACTGTCCATCAAATCCCGACAGTAAAAAATTCATGGGTCGACGCCCAAGCACGGCTTGCCTCGGCCGTGGAAGGAAAGATCCCGCGAATCATCCCCATTGAATTCATAGAGCATCCAAGCATTGACAAGGCGAAGAAGAAGAAAGTTAATCCGGTTCATGCTAATCCAAGCTGGATGGACCCAATCTTTAACTACCTCACGTCCGGCGAGATCCCCTCGGATAGGTTGGAAGCCAGGCGACTGAGAGTCCGAGCGGCTCGATACACCATCCTAGATGGTATCCTATATGATAAGGGACATTCTCAGCCTTACTTCAGGTGTCTCCGGCCCGACGAGGTAGGATTCTCATTCGGGAGATCCATGAAGGAATCTGCAGAAACTATTCCAGCAGCCGAGCCTTGGCCCTGAAGATACTCCGACAAGGATATTTCTAACCGACTATCAGGGAAGACTTCAAAGACTACGTTCGAAAATGTGACAAATATCAGCGCTTCGCGGTTGTGCCGAGACAACCCGCTGAAGAAATGACTCTTATAAGCGGCCCTTGGCCGTTCGCTCAGTGGGGAATCGACATCATCGGCTCTCTGCATACAGGAAAAGGCCAAGTCAAGTTTGCCATCATTGTTGTCAAATACTTCACCAAGTGGGCTGAGGCTGAGCCTGTTGCTAAAATCACAGAACAAAAAGTGATCGACCTCGTCTGGAAAAACATCATTTGTCGGTTCAGGATTCCTCGCATCATTATGTCAGACAATGGCCGACAGTTCGACAACGATAAACTTCGAAGCATGTGTCAAGGACTCGGCATCAAAAACGCATACTCTTCTCCTCGACATCCCCAGTCCAACGGACAAGTAGAGGCAGTCAATAAAGTTATCAAGCATCATCTCAATACAAAGTTGGAAAAGGTAAAAGGCAGCTGGGCCGAGGAACTTCTGTTCGTTCTCTGGGCCTATAGGACCACGGCTCAGTCTTTAATTGGAGAGACTCCGTTCTCACTCTCATACGGCTTAGAGGCGATGGTGCCAGTTGAAATCGGTCTCCCTACTGCTCGAGTTGAGAACTACCAAGAAAATCAGAATTCCGAGCAGATTGCAGCCAACCTGGATTTGCTAGAAGAAGTCAGAGATATCTTGTGACACCTCATCACTGTGATCACATGTGGACGGGCCCCAGGATAGCTGGTAGGCTACTGTGTGGATGACAGGCTATTGTGCTGGCAGGCCACTGTGCACACAGTGAAGGTGAAACCTTGTCCCACATCGGAAGTGTCGTCTGAAGTTATGGTGGTTATATGTGGAGTTGTCACCCTATACTGTATGAGGCCTTTTGAGGGCGACCCCGAAAATAAAATCGTGTTTATGATATTGTCTGCTCTGGGCACAACCCGCATGGTTTTGTTCTTGGGGTCGCCCCCAAAAAGCCTCATATAGTATAGGGTGGCAACTCCACATATAACCACCACAACTTCAGACGACACTTCCGATGTGGGACAAAGTTTCACCTTCATTGTGTGCACAGTAGTCTGCCAGCACAGTAGCCTGCCAATCACACAGTAGCCTGTCAACCATCTTGGGGCCCGCCCACATGTGTGTCCGCCCACATGTCACCACAGTGAGGGGCATTACAATATCCCCACCGAGGGCAGAGCCGTCCTCGGCTCTGATACCATTTGTAACAGCCTACGCCCATATTGTATGATATTGTCCGCTCTAGGCACAGCCCGCACGGTTTTGTTCTTGGAGTCGCCCCTAAAAGGCTTCATACAGTATAGGGTGACAACTTCACATATAACCACCACAACTTCAGACGACACTTCCGATGTGGGATAAAGCTTCACCTTCATTGTGTGCACAGTAGTCTGCCAGCACAGTAGCCTGTCAGCCATCTTGGGGCCCGCCCACGTGTGCCCGCCCACATGTGACTATAGTGAGGGGGGTCACATATCTCAAGGCTCCAAGTTGCGGCTCGGCATCAGCAAGTTGCGCGGTTCTACAATTCGAAGGTCAAGACCAGGCGGTTCCGACCAGGGGACTTGGTCCTTCGCCGGGTATTCCAGAATACCGCTGAGCCGAGGGCTGGGACACTCGGGCCTAATTGGGAAGGGCCTTATCGGATCGTCCGATCGACCAAACCGTGCTCCTACCACTTGGAAGACCTCGAGAGCCGTCAGCTCCCCCACCCCTGAAATGTTGAGCACCTGAAAGTTTACTATCCGTGACAGAAACAACTTTTAAGGCTCCCATTAAATGTGCGCCTCCGAGCGACAGGCCTTTAAGGTTCTCTATAAATGTACGCCTCCGAGCGACAAGCCTTTAAAGCTCTTAATAAAGTTTACTTTTTCTTATCTACATGAATGAGTTATCTACTAATGAAAAGTTGTCTTTCATATACAGAGCAGACTCAATGAACTGATCCCTTAAAGAAGGGGTTAGTACATTATCCCACAAAAATTCTACATGGCATCCCCTCTAAGTCAGGGGATAAGCTAAAAGATGATCTGACTCCCCCAACATATGAGTCGGCTCACTGACTAATGGATAAAGCAGACGCACCTCGCCAATTGTGGGACGAGCTGACCCCCTAGGGGTCCAGACTCAACAAACAGGTTATAAAAGCCTCAAACTTTATGAGGCTGCATTGGAAGGAGCCAACCCGCCAAAGGGTCGGCTCAGCCACGCCTTAAATTGACATGTCAACGAATTAGTTCGACAATCAACAATCGACAACCAACATCCGAAAATTAACTATGGATTAACATATAAGAAAAATCACCATTCAGGCGCCCTCTCTAGAGGGTCAAAAATCATCATTCATGAACCTTCATTAGAAGACCAAATAGCAACTAGAAAAAAAGTTTCGACTAGTTCCCAAAAAAAAAGAAAAAGAAAATAATCCGATATATGCAGTCGAAGAAGGAGCTTGAGTGTCGGGGGTGTGATCCGGGCGGACATCTTCAGCAGGCATCTCTGCTGCTTTTTCGGACAATAAAGATTCGAGGTTAAGGTCTGGATACATGCCCTAGACCGTCTCGATACAGTCATCAAAGCCGCGGTTATAAAATTTGAAGGCTTCCTCTCCTTTGAATTTTTGAAGGCTTCTACCACTGCGGCCACCGCCTCGGTCATAAAGCCTTGTCCTCCGACCGTTGAATTTACCTCGCCTGAGCAATAGCTCAGTTCTTCTCTTCTGCCGCCTCGACCTTAGATCGCTCAAGGGCTTCACCCAATCGAGCATTCTCCTGAGCTAGCGAGTCCGCATGAGCCCTGGCTCGGGTCAGCTCAGCAGTTACAGTGTCGCATTGAGCCTTGAAATCGTCTGCGATCCCCTGCAATCGCAGTTCTCTAGCCTCAAGGTCAGTCATGACCCCCTGCAACCGAAGCTCTCTAGTCTTCTCGTCTTCAAGCTGCCGACGCAGCTCGCCCTGCTTGAGTTAGAGGAAGGTGCCTTCATCCCACAAGACCCCCACTTGGGTCTTGAGGACCTCCACCTCAGCTTCTCTCTTTTTCGACTCCAGCGCACTCTCCCGATCCGAAAGAAGCTTCGAGACAGACTGAACAGAAACAAAAAAAAAAATGAATACTCAGAAATAGTAGTGCAAAAGGGTAAGGAAAGTTAGTGAAAATACCGTGTAAAATACAGAGGCCATGTCGTTCAAGAAAGAGCTATCCGACTTGCTGAGAAGGTGGGCTATGCTCTCCTCTGGGCCATGTTTGGCCGCCCAAGGTGTCAGACAAGATAGATGGTAGCCCGGTGCGAACTTCCCGCCACTCGTCCCTACGTGAGCAGAGTCCGCTACTTCCGCAAACCCGGTCCTGCTACTGGCTAAGGCCTGGGCCTCGACCTCAAGATCATCTCCAGCCTTGGGAGGAGTAATCATGGCATCAGCCATCCGAACGGCCTCCTCCCGCTCGGATAATGAAGGGATAACTATATAGGGGGCTGAAGGACGAGCCTCTCCGATAGGAGGAATGGCTGTGGGCTGAACGGAAGGAGTTATGGTTGCTGGAGAATGAGTTATGGTTATCGGAGTTGGAACAATGATTGCTGGGACCTGGGTCTCAGCAGGTCCTACAGTCTAGCCGCAGCTGGAACCACAAAGACGGAAACTGGACCAGAGGGGCCCTCCCCGCGAGGGGCTTGCCTTCTCCAAACGGTGGTCTTCGTCCGAGACTCGCCCCTTAATAACTCCTCCCCCATCGGAGGGCCTTCCTCATCCGAGAACCAGATGTCTCGATCATGCCTGCATAAAAATGACAAATCAACAACTAAACGAATAAGTCTGATCCCTCCAAAGGAAACGGAAGAAGAACTTACTAAAAGACGTCGGGAGAGGCGGCGACTTACAAAGCCCATATCGATGAAGGTTAGCGGTCGTGATCAAGTCCGACCAAGAACGGAGCTCTCCCGATCGTGCCCTAGCCTTGGTTATGTGGTTTTTCTGAACCGAATCAAGGGGAGGAGTGCCCCTTACGAAATCTACAAAGATAGAAAGATCCAGTTCAGTTTGACTGAGGTAACAAAAGAGGACATCGGAAAAGAGGGAATGATTAGTCCAACCTGATTTTGAAAATTGGGTGGGAACCCGAGTCATCAAAGTCCTGAGGTCAGCCGCAGGTGCCTCCCATTCACCCGCAGCCCAGAACCATTTATTTTTTCAGTCCTTGTTAGAGGACGAAAGATTCATTACCAGCCCCGACCCCTTGCTGCCTCGAGTCGTAAAGTAGTATCATGGTTCTTGACTATCGTGCTTCACCAGGTACAAGCTCATCAGCTCTTTTAGGGTCAGCTCCGAGTTACCGACTTGACGCCAGATGACATAAGAAGACATAACACCCTCCGGGCATTGGGGGTGAATTACCCGGGAGCTAGTCCGAGGTAGGCTGTTATGGCTCAGACAAATGGATGTAGAGGAAGTCGGAGCCCGCATTATAATGTACAGAGAAAAATGGTCACTTCTCCCTCAGCAGACGCTCCAGCGGTGTCAAGGGGCTCTTATCCGAACGGAGTCCAGGATCTGAAACTTCTAGCGGATCCACTCTATTTGAGACTCCGACAGCACGGAGCCTCCTGGGACTACTTCCGAGGCCCGCCCCTCAGTGACCTCGGCAGTCGCAGTCCGGGGGGCTCGAGCGACTTTCTTTTAGCCAACCAGACGAGTCCGAGCCCCCGTCTCCTTCTGCTTTCGGGGCAGAGGGAATAGGGGTACAGCTTTATAGGGGCCTTCAGAGGCCCCTCTCCCGTTGCCAGAGCTCCCCGACTCGGAGTCATCATCATAATCTCGAATAGTCTTCAGGTCGGACGACATCTTAAAATGAAGGAATGCAAAGAGGCACAAGGAGACTCACCGGACGATCATCGAGAATCGCTCCTGTCAGTAATGTCTAATCGGTCGGAATCGCCCGTCGGAATACCTTGACCGGTTGAAATCGTCCTCGCCGGAAATCGCCTCCTCCGGTGACAACTTAAACACAAAGCGCAAAATGACAGGCAATGATGGCCGTAGCCGAATCGTCATGAGCCGACTCAGGAGCTGACGTGGCCACACACCATTGGTTCGAGCTCTGTCGAGCAGTACGCCTTTGACATCGAGCGGCGTGCTCCGGGTAAATGAATTGACGCCTGAATAAGGAAGGTTCCGTCCGAAATACTACTCAGGATATACGTGGCAACAGGTAATAGGCGGCGACGATTTGAAATCTTAACCATCGCCACGGTTCGCTGAACGTTGGTCCGTGGGCGGGAAACCTTGAGGGCATAATATTTCAAAATGTGATAGTATCGGCATGAGTGGAAGAGTCGGCGGATGAAATGATTGATCTTCCGTATGCTTACTTTCCGAGTCCTTAGTTGACCTCGAAGAGTAGGGGGCTTTTGTTATGGGAAGATCCGAGCCCCTTATAATTCCGAGGGTTGACATCATCGAACAGAAAAGTTACTCCATACGATGCCTACAACTGAAAGATTCACCAATGAGTCGCCAAATTGCCTTGGCCTTGAGACTAATGACCAAGAAGAAACTCTACCCGATAAAGTAGGCCCGATGCTTTGCCTCGAATCTCCCGAAAGAACGAAAAGCACGACTAGCGATAGGTTGTTCATCAGCTCGGCTCGGACCGTAAACATGGGCGCTGTTCGATGAAGACTTGTAATCACTGACTGGGGCCTCATCTGCCAACAGGGCCGAGCCGAGTCCGGATCCCGAAGTGAGCGCTCCATGAGCTAAGCTTAGAAACTACCATAAGTGAACGTGGTCGGTTACTTCGCTCACATATATGCATGCACATAATATCCTACACGATCCTCGAATTGCGCACAATATCCCCACGATCCGAAAATCCCACTGATTGAGTGAATCGTGCGGAGATTGACGGATCTCGACCGTCCGACAGACAGGTATAAATACCAGAAAATCCCATTGTTATAGGTACGCAACATGTTGCCCTCTCCCTCTACCTTTTGACTTAGACCCTGATTCCCTTGACCTGACTTAGGCATTGGAGGGTCCCCCGGCTTAGCCAAGGTCTCATTTGCTTACCCTTTACGCAGGACCAGAGTCCCTTGGAGACACATCACACGGAGCGGAGGGTGATCCAGATTTTGTCATCAACAGGGTATATTGGTACATTTAACAGGAACTGCTGATCTGTTCCGGTTTCTCTGCCAGACGTGTGGCCCACCCCTTTTTGGTTCGAGGCAGTAAATGGTGGGGCCCCAGGATGAGCATACTGGATTTTGCACACATAGGCACATTGTATCTAAGTCCCACACAAACTCCAATAATGAGCAAATGTCTCGCAAACGTTTTCCCATGCGAGCCGCTAGTCCCTTTGCAAAGAGAGCGGGCAGCAGAAGTAAACAAGAATTCCTTTTGCCTCCGTCGGGACTCGGGAGGGAGAGGAGAGAGAGAGAGAGAGAGAGAGAGAGAGAGAGAGAGAGAGAGAGAGAGAGAGGGTTATTTGACTTAATATAACTCGGCTTAACTCAAAGCCAGTTGAGCTTTATATTACCTAGTTTGTTCTAAAAACAAGTCTGAGTTCAATCATAGTGAATTTTGACTCCACTAGACTCCAATATTATATATATAAATAGAGAAATGCTCACACTAAACTAGTTGGACTATTAAAATTGGTCCAACTAGCTGTGCATTAAATGGAAAAAAAAAAAAAAAAAAAAACCTCTTTTTATATTACATGTAATGCTTCCTTATGGCATTAAGTTTTACATGGGTATAGTAGGAATAAGTGTCGCATATCCAGTTTGTTTAACAAATAAGGCATGCTAATTGTTGGGATTTGGTCTGCGGAATCACACAGATCCAGATCTATGATAGCAATCCAATGGCACCAAGTAAACACAGCATAACACAGAGATTTAACGTGGAAAACCCTTGCAGGAAAAAATCATAGTACAAAGTGACAAAAAATTCCACTATAAAAGTACAGATTACAAAGATGGAGGACTTGTCCGGCTTGAGCAATCCTCAAACCTCACCTTCTTTCTACCCCTTGAAATCGTATAACCCTTTTAAAAACCCTATCACCCTTTTAGAAATACTTAGAACCTCTTAGAATACCATGGAATACCTCTCAATCCTGCATACACTCTTTATATAGGTTTATAAAGAAGTAGAATCGGAATAGGAAATAAAAATTGTAAAATCTGCGTAAATCTTCAATGACATCGAACTAGTTCGTTTTCATCGAAAAATGACCAAAACTGTCCAGCGATCGGGACTGAAAAACGCAAAAAAAAAAAAAAAAAAAAAAAAAAAAAAAAAAAAAAAAAAAATCGATTACATTGAGTTTGCTTCAATGACATCGAACTGGCTTCAAAGCTGATCGATGTCATCGAAACATCAATTACAGATTTAAGACATCTGGCAGTAACACTAATTTAATTTTATCCACAAAAAATTAATAAATGATTATTGCTTGTGCTACAAATGCAAGTTGAATATAAAATGTTAGAATAGATTTCTAACATCTCAATTTTCTTACTGGAGAATATCTTATAAAATTAATATTTTATATATTTCACATGCTTATATACTTGTAAGGACCATAAGTGGTTAAGGGACCGGATTTGTTACACATATGATATATCACCCCGAGAAATAATAAGAATACAACTTCGGTGAGTATTCCATTTTCTTTTAAAATAAACTTCTTCAATCTCCATTTCACACACTCTCTCTCTTCATTTAATTCAGCCCTCCTTTATTAATGTTTTTTCTCCATGTATTAGTGGAAACGAAGCCCAAGGCATCAGGTTGCAACTGGAAGCTAGATGGGGCCCACTGTGATGTTTGTGATAAATCTATCTCACCCATCAATTTTGCCAAATCATATTAGGATATGGACCCAACAATGGCATAGATCCAAAACTCTAGTGGGCCACGTGACAAGAAAAGGTCAGGATTGAACTTCCGCCGTTGAAATATTCATGCAACCCCAAGAGTTTGTTTCATGCTAATTTATTTATTTTTACAATTTCAATTCATTCCATTATAAATGACCTCATGAACGACATGGATGGATGGAAATTATAAATCCCAGTGGACTCATAGAGGTTTCAACAATAGCAATTCCCCTACCCACTTTTTCACAGTAATATATCAATCTCAATTTTTGGTCAAACGTCCTAAGATGATCCGGAAAAATGAATGCACGAGGTAGGTTTATTACAAACATCACAGTCTGCCCCACCTAACTTCTCGTGGAAGAAAGTTCTTTGGCAGTAATCAGTGTCCACCAGAAACGGACGCCTCGGTTGGAACGCAGGAATGCGGATTGGGTACCAATCCCGTCCATACCAAGTAAGGAACGGGCAGGGACTCTTAAGGTGTTATCGTGATCTATGAGTTTCATCCACACCGTTCATTTATTTTTTTAATATTATTTTAAAAAAAAATTAAAAAAATCCGGCAAATCTAATACTGAAGTGGATCACGCCAGTGGAAGCGGCGGTGATAATGACACCCACCCTTAAATCTAAGGTGATGTTTGTGATAATGCACGGTGATGTTTGTGATAAATCTACTTCGCCCATCTGTTTTTCCAGATCATCTTAAAATGTGGACAAAAAATTGAAGCAGATACAAAACTCATGTGGGTTGCATGACCAAAAGAAATGAGCTGGAGAATTACCATCGTTGAAACTTCTATGAGTCCATTGTGATTTATAATTTCCATCTGTGTCGTTCTTGAGGTCATTCATACTGGGATGATCTGAAATTTTATATATATATATATATATATATATATATATATATATATATATATATATATATATAGGAAAAGGTACAATGAGCTCGACGCACATGTCCGTCCCATGAGGTTGAGCTGTGTGGGCCCCACCGTGATGCGTTTCAAACATTTACCCCATCAGTCAGATGCACAATTCCCTCGTGGGCCTAGGTCTCAAAAATCAAGTCAATCCGTGACTTGTGTGGGCCACACCACATACAGAAGTGAGGAGAGGCCGTGCACCATTAAAACATTCATAACCATTTTGAAGGGCCCACCGAGATGTAGTTTGCAAATCCAGCCCATCCATTATGTGTGTCCCACTTAAATGAGGTTCATACCAAGTTTCAGGCGCATACAAAACTCAGGTGGGCCCCACCAAGTGCTTTTATATGTTTTAACGGTGTGTTTACATAATTTTAGATGGTATGGCCCACCTGAGTTCCGTATACGGTTGATTTTTGGGATATCTCATAATTTAAAGGGTACCCATCAAATGCACGGTGTTGATGGTCAAAACACATCACGGTGGAGCCCATACAACTCCACGTCATGGGCGCTTATCATCAGCTCGAGGCATGGTACCTTTTCCATATATATATACAGGGAAAAGGTACAATGCGCTAGAGCTGATTTTAACGTCCCATCAGGTCGAGCTGTGTGGGTCCCACCATGATGCGTTTCGAACATCAACACCATCAGTCAGATGCACCATTCCATCGTGGGCCTAGGTCTCAAAAATCAAGTCAATCCGTGACTTGCATGGGCCACACCACATACAAAAGATGAGAGGTGCAGTGCACCATTAAAACATTCATAACCATTTTTTTGGGCCCATCGAGATGTGGTTTGCAAATCTAGCCCATCCATTATGTGTGTCCCACTTGTATGAGGGTTCAGACCAAGTTTCAAGCGCATGCAAATTTCAAGTGGGCCCCACCAAGTGCTTTTATATATTTTTAACATGTCTTCACGTGATTTTAAATGGTATGGCTGACCTGAGTTTCGTATACGGCTGATTTTTGGGATATCCCATAATTTAAAGGGGATGCATCAAATGCACGGTGTTGATGTTCGAAATGCATCACGATGGGGCCCACACAGCTCAACCTCATGGGGCGTTAAAATAAGCTCGAGCGCATAGTACCTTTTCCCATATATATATATATATATATAGAGAGAGAAATTTACGAATGTGGACCCCACCTTTTATCCAGCGGTTTTTCTGAAACAATACAAACTTCGAGTACGCAACTGGACCTCCTCGTACGGAGTCGGGATTTCAGGACGAAAATACCCCTCCGTCTCACGGAAACCGAATCGGTACCCCCCTGCCACCAAGTAACGGCAGATGGTCGGTGGACTGTGGGCCACACCATGATGTATACTTTTCATCCATGCCGTCCATATATTTTAACAGATTATTTTATGGTATGAGACCGAAAATGAGGTATATTCCAATCTCAACTGGACCACATCACAGGAAAAACTGTTGAATGAACGTCTACTATTAGAAACCATTAGGAGGCCATAAAAGTTTCGGATGAAGCCGATTTTTGGTTTTTATCTTCATCTAGGCCTGTATGAACTAATCAACAGATTAGATGTGAAATAAACAGTTCATTGGGCATTAGGAGAATTGTAATTGTCAATATCCAATCAATATGATCTTCTTGTGGTGTGGTCCACCTGAGATTTATATCCCTCTCAATTTCTGGAATAAACTCTAAAATGAACTGTAAAAATGAATGAACGGAATGGATGAAACACATACATCATGGTGGGGCTCACAAAACACCCACCACGGCCATTGGATGGTGGCAGGGTGAGTAACCAATCCGATTTCGGTTTAAAAAGTTGCTGCTACCTTCGTACGTTGCTTTCACTCCCTCAACGAAAAAAACCTCCTGAAAATAACAGCATTTCACTCCCTTTCAACCATAAATCGAGGTACGGAGGTTATTTTTTTCATTTTTCTCATAGAATTCTCCGTGAATCATGCTGATATCATCATTCTACATTTACCATTTTTCGTCTTGGCTAGGGTTACGTGAAATCCCATGAAGTAGCTGGACTTGCAATCCTTGAAAAGGTTCAAAATATTCCCTCACTCCAAAGCACCTCCCTTCAACCTACATTTGACTTGTACTATGGTAGTTGGTGGTACAGATATTTTTAAGAAAAATGTTCAGCTCGTACAATTGCATTGCATGCGAAGTTCGGTCAATTCTATGTGTTAGGCTTACTCAAATTCATGCGTTAGGCTTAGTTAATTTTATGTGTTGATCGGTCAAATCCATGTGAAACTCACTCAATTCCATTTGAAGCTCACTCAATTCCATGTTAGGGCTTACTTGATCTCATGCTATGCTCGCTGAATTTCATGTTTACGCTGCGCAATTTTATGCTAGGACCGCTCAATTTAATGTTTGCCAAACTTAATTTCATGGTAGATAAGATAAAGTCAATTTAATGTTTGCCTTGATAAATTTCGCAATAGGATCACTCAATCTAATGTTTGCCCGGCTTAATTTCATGGTAGATAAGAGAAGGTCAATTTAATATTTGCCTTGATAAATTTCATGCGATCACTCAATTTAATGTTTGGCCAGCTTAATTTCATGGTAGATAAGATAATGTCAATTTATTGTTTGCCCAACTTAATTTCATGGTAGACAATTTAATGTTTGCCTCAATCAATTTCATAGTATGATCGCGAAATTTCATGGTAAATAAGGTCAATTTATTCTATGTAGGGCTCACTAGAATGTATTTATTCTATATCCACACCATTTATCCGTTTTGCCATGTTATTTTAAGACAGTAGGCAAAAAATGAAGAAGATCCAAATTTTAAGTGCACCATAGAAAACAACAGTGATTGGATATCCTACAATTAAATACCTCTTATATCATTTAAGACACGAGGCCAAAAATGAGGAAAATTCAAATTTTAGGTACACCATAGTAGCGAAAACAATGGCGATTTGACGTCTTATAATTAAATACTCCCTATAGCCCATTATAATGTTTCTTTAATGTTTGTTTACTATTCTACTTGTTGATAAGGTAACAAAAATCTTGATGAAAGAATAAAACAAAGATCAGCTTGGTTTAATGTATTGCATGTTTAATGTATTGCATGTTTCCCCCGCGCTAAAATTTCATACTTCCCTCGATCAATTCCTAGTTTGCGTTGATCAAATTCTACGCGTTCCTTGCTCAATGTAATGATAGTTAATGTCACAAAATTAAACATGCACCATATGAAATCATTCGCTTCGTTGAATGCCTAATCCGTATGAGCTCTAGTTGTTTATTTCATAGTAGCTCAGTGAATTTACTGATGGACTTATTTGATGGCAGCTAAGGTCAATTTAATGCAAGTCGATGCGCATGTGTTAGGCTTAATCAATTTCATGCGTCAGGCTTAACAAATTTTATGCGTTGATGGGGATTACATGCACTCGATTAAATGTTTGCTTGCATAACTTAATTTATAGTTTTCCCTACTCGATTTCATGTTTGGCTTGCTCAATTTAATGTTTGCCCTACTGAATTTCATGCTTACACCCCCCCCCTGCTGAATTTCATATTTACCTTGCTCAATTTGTATGTTGTCTCGCGCATTTTTCCAGCTTACTCATTATTTCCTTAAGATTTGTATCATTCTCATCTATAGGGAAAACGAGTTTTCGGTCTTCTATTAGTTAACTGAGTTTGGAATTATGTCAAGCTTCCGTTGTTTAACGTTTTATTGATAATTTCTCATTGTATTGATTTCCAGATTATGGCTACGAGAATCATCTGTTGCTATGGCTGGGAGTTAGAATGGGAAAACATGCAATGGATGTACAAGAGTGGAAGTACAAAAACTATTTCGCTAGATGTTGATACTACGTACGAGGAACTTCTATCCAGAATGTACAGGATTATGAAGAGTACACCAACAGATTGTGATGTTCGGATGAAAGTTTTGTATCCCTGTTCCAATACATCAATCCCTCCAACCGTACTCGAGGACGACGATGACGTGAAAGAGTTCCTGGCAACACAGCTGGAGCATTCGAAAAAGTTCATCCCTTTGGTCATCGAGACAATCCAACACATAAATATGACAACACACGTTGACAGTCTGGCAGAAGAGCATGGCGTGGAATTTCAATATAAGCCAAATCCATTACAAGTAGGAGGAACAAATGACCGACTCCCCGAGCCGCCCCAAACATCAAGATTTGTGAGTGCCCAAGTCAGCGATGCATGTGACGTTGACCTCATTTGTGATTACATGGCACCGCCTCTAGCAACAACAGCAGATCTGCCGTCATCATCCACAGCCCGAAGATACATCAATCCTGAAAACGACATCCCGCATCCAGACATGCCCGAAACAGCAAACTTCAACACCCGTCAAGTTCCCGTGCCGTTTGATGATGTTGCATTCACCAATGCGGCAATGCTGGAATATACGGATTCGTTAAGTGAATCAATTGAGATAGGCGAAGGGCAAACATTCAAGGATAAGAGTCGGTGCCAACATGTTTTGAGCCTATTTGCCCTTCAAAATAAATTCCAGTACAAGGTACTGTACTCAAATTCCCGGAGATTTACGGTCGTATGCTTCGATGATAGATGTAAATGGAGGGTTCATGCATCACGCGTTGGTGATTCGGGTGTTTTCAAGATACGGACTTATACGAGAAATCACACGTGTGGCATGTCATGGATGAGGAGCGATCACAGGCAAGCAAGCAGTAAGTTAGCATGTGATTTAGTTGTTAGCCGCATCGAGCAACGCCTGGGGTTGAGGCCACGTGATATTATCTTCGCCATGCAAGAGAAGTATAATATTGTTATCAGTTATAGGAAGGCATGGGCAGCCAGGGAGCTTGCAATCAATCAGGTGATGGGGTCTTATGAAGACTCCTACAATCAACTCCCCTTGTATTTGCATGAGTTGAGGACGGTCAACCCGGGGACAGTGACTGCCCTGCGTGTTAACAAAGAGACTTTCAGGTTTGAAAGATGTTTTGTTGCGCTCGGACAATGCATTAGAAGTTTTCAGAAATCATTGCGGAGGGTATTAGCCATTGACGGGACACACTTAAAGGGCAAATACAAGGGTGTTCTATTCATCGCCACGGCCTTAGATGGGGACAACCATATATTTCCAGTTGCATTTGGCATCGGAGAATCGGAGAACGGTAGCAGTTGGAATTGGTTCCTTACTTACCTTAGCGATGCGATAGGGTCTTTGGAGGATCTTGTTATTATATCTGATCGACATAAAGGTTTACTGAAAGAGGTTCCCCAAGTCTTCCCACGTGCAATTCATGGCTACTGCGCGTATCATATCTACAGAAACTTGGTGGACACCTTTAAAGATAAGTCATTGGAGATGTACTTCTGGCGGGCAGTGAAGACATGTAGGGTGGCTGAATTTGAAAAAGTGATGCATGATATCGAAATGTCCAACCCCGCAGTACATGCATGGCTGACAGAAATCGGATACGAGAGATGGGCATCTTCGCACTTTCCAGGAAAAAGATTCAACTTGGTTACTACAAATATTTCCGAGTGTGTTAATGCCCTCTTCAAAGAAGCACGCGAATACCCAGTTACAAAATTGATTGAAGGGGTTAGATTGAAGATACAGGAATTGTTTTATAAGAGGAGAGAATCTGTGGCATCGTTTGTAGGGCCATTGACGTCATGGGCGGAGCAACAGTTAAAGGATCTTGTGCAGCAGGCGCGAGATGTTCGCTGTTATCCTATTTCTCGAGATGAGTACTATGTCGTGGGAGATTATAATGATACCGTCAAGCTCAGTGAGTGTTCGTGTACATGTCGCGAGTTTGGCGTGAAGGGGTACCCTTGTATGCATGTCCTGTCAGCATGTATAAACTACAATCTCCCTCATTACTCATACTGTTCCCCATTCTACACGGTGCAAAATTACATAGCTACGTATAACGAACCTGTGTACCCAGTACGTGACAAGAGTGAGTGGGAAGAAATTTCCGTGGGCTTCAAGGAGTATTGTGCGCAAATTAAACCCCCAGGACAAAGGAGGTCTGCTGGAAGACCCAAAAAGCTTAGAATTCCATCGCGTGGAGAGGAATCGAAAACAATAAAGTGTGGGCGATGCAAACAAACTGGGCATAATCGCCGGAAGTGCAAGTTTCTCATTCCTGAAAAATAGCATACTTTGTAATTTATTTTGTGTTTTGATGTATAGCATACTTTGTAATCTTCGTGGATGATTAATGAACTTTCTATCTTGTCCCACTATATTTGCTGCTTGTCCCGCTATAGGATGCCGATTAGGAAAATGCAATTGGAAATCAATGCAAGGCAATTGCATTGATACTATAATGAGCAAAAGCTCAAATATGCCTGATAGACAAGAACTTCAGCGGCATAAAAGGGAAACCCGACTCACTGTTTTTTCCAGTTTGCCTCGCTCAATTTCTACGTTTGCTGAAAAAGGAAATAACCTTCAGCATGCCAAATAGCAACTACATTGTACACTGACAATGATAACAAGGACTGGAAAGATATAAACTACCCCATTTACTTTAACAAATCCACTCACCCCACCATCAGTTTGCCCCACGCATATTTCAATTTGCCCTTTTTCTAGTTTGCTCCGCTGATATTACAGTTTGCCTCGCTGCTGGTCCTAGTTTGCCTCGCTCCTTTTCCTAGTTTGCCTCGCTGTTTTTCCTAGTTTGCCTCGCTCCTTTTCCTAGTTTGCCTCGCTGTTTTTCCTAGTTTGCCTCGCTGCTTTTCCTAGTTTGCCTCGCTGTTTTTCCTAGTTTGCCTCGCTCCTTTTCGTAGTTTGCCTCGCTGTTTTTCCTAGTTTGCCTCGCTGCTTTTCCTAGTTTGCCTCGCTCCTTTTCCTAGTTTGCCTCGCTGTTTTTCCTAGTTTGCCTCGCTCCTTTTCCTAGTTTGCCTCGCTGTTTTTCCTAGTTTGCCTCGCTGCTTTTCCTAGTTTGCCTCGCTCCTTTTCCTAGTTTGCCTCGCTCCTTTTCCTAGTTTGCCTCGCTGTTTTTCCTAGTTTGCCTCGCTGCTTTTCCTAGTTTGCCTCGCTCCTTTTCCTAGTTTGCCTCGCTGTTTTTCCTAGTTTGCCTCGCTGCTTTTCCTAGTTTGCCTCGCTCCTTTTTTTAGTTTGCCTCGCTCCTTTTCCTAGTTTGCCTCGCTCCTTTTCCTAGTTTGCCTCGCTCCTTTTTCCTAGTTTGCCTCGCTGCTTTTCCTAGTTTGTCTCGCTCCTTTTTTAGTTTGCCT
This sequence comes from Magnolia officinalis, assembly GCA_021015155.1. Classification (NCBI taxonomy): domain Eukaryota; kingdom Viridiplantae; phylum Streptophyta; class Magnoliopsida; order Magnoliales; family Magnoliaceae; genus Magnolia; species Magnolia officinalis. The sequence continues at coordinate 86,898,112 of JAJHSJ010000006.1, read as the reverse complement.
CGCTGCTTTTCCTAGTTTGCCTCGCTCCTTTTCCTAGTTTGCCTCGCTCCTTTTTCCTAGTTTGCCTCGCTGTTTTTCCTAGTTTGTCTCGCTGTTTTTCCTAATCTATAACTTATGAGCTAAATATATTCTCAAATCCCTAAACCTACACCTACACCTAATCCTAATCTCAACTCCCCAACCTAAACCTAAATCCTAATCTTGAAAACCCAAACCTAAACCCGATCCCGAACTCGAACCCGATTTCCTAAACCTAAACCTTAACCTATTCTCAAATCTCTAAACCTAAACCTAATTCTAATCTAAACCGCCTAACCTAAACCTAAACCTAAACCTTAACTTGAGAACCTAAACCTAAACCCAAGCGGAAACACATCATAAACCAAAGCGGAAACACTTTCACTGATAATCTAATGTTAGTACATTGTTCCCATACACACCTAACCAAGTGAAAAACAGCGAGAGAAATTGACAACTGTACGACCAGTATATGGCCCACAACAAGCTTAGACCCATTTCTTTTTTGTTGCCAAGAATACTCCCCAGGCGTACGGACGACCTTGTCCATGATGAAAATGTCCCGGCTCTAAAACAGACGTCCCTTTCAATGCTGTCATACCCATCTTCACACCCTACAATCTGATTACTTCTTAGCGAATTTCCCTGCTCCTTCATCCTATCCGACCAGATCTTATTCTCCGATTACTTCTTCCCCTCTGCGACTGTCCACCTAAACACAAAAACTCTCTTTTCTAAACTTTTTATTTCCCCTTTGTCTGGTCGAGATTACAGACCCCACCGAGTTATTGATGAAGACCGTGAACTGACCTCAACCGACGGTGAACTGAGTTAAAATGACCGTGAACTGACTTAAAACTAGAAAAGCAGCGGGGCAATTCCATGCATTTCATGGATAATTCCTCTAATTTCACGGTCATTTCTATGCATTGCAAGACAATTCACTTCAATTCACAGAAGTTGTGAAAATGGAAAACAGTCAGAGTCAAGCGGGTCTTACCCGGACTTCCCGAAATTTCTGGACACTTACCCGGTCGACCGGGTAATACCCGGTCGACCCCATTTTTGTAAATTTTACTAAAATGGGGTCGACCGGGTAACTTACCGGTCGACCGGGTAAGTGTCCAGAGAGTTGGGGTCGACCGGGTAATACCCGGTCGACCGGGTCCGGCTGTCCCGTTTCCCCAAAACCCTCTGCTTTTATTCTATTCCATTGCAAACCCATTTTCGTTTCCTTCTCCGGCCAAAACCGTCTACTTTCTCTTCTTCCACCATTCCGGAAACGGAATCTTTCCATCCCTCCATTGCAGAAGATTTGCAACACCCCATGGCCAAGAAGCGTGACGCACAGGATGGGCGGGAACAACAGTTTAATCGTCGCTCCAAGAGAAGGGAAGACGTTGAATGCTTAACTGCGTCTCTCGCGGCTACGCAGGGTACGAGATTGAGACCTCGATCAGGTCCTTCCACGTCTCGGGCCGGCCCGTCAACAAGATGCAGCAAGGGAGTAGATGTACAACCGGCCATCGATTTGAGCCGATTCGCCGAACGCAAGGTAACCTTTGAGAGGTATGTAGCGAAAGACTTGTTCGTCGATACAACAGAGAGAAAGTGGCTTGCAAAGATGGGGTGGAATCCCATCTTCACACCCTACAACAATGCCGACGCCGAGACGGTGCGCCATTTCTATGCTTCAATTCAGAATCCAAATCTACAGTCAATGACCTTCGACGTAGCAATCGGTAATTCCTTGATAACATTTAAAGTTAAGGACATTGAGAGGATTAGTGGGGTGCCATGTGGGACAGTGATTGTTCCATATAAGGATGCGAAGAGGTCTAGGTATAGGGACGAGAGGACTGTTTTTGTTTGTGGCGAACTTAAGCAATGGGTCGTAGGTGATAACTGCTTGGAGTCAGCAAGGATGCTTCCGGTTTACAGGTTCCTTCACCTTGTTTTCACGTACAATCTGTATCCTAGATCGGGAAATCATACACAAGTAACACAGTATATGTTGGAGGTTTTGTATTTAGTAGGTACAGGCGTGAAAGTTTGCTACCCGTCTATTGTAATGCGTCACATCTTGAATGCCGCCACCACCAAAACCAATCTATCCTTACCCTTCGGTCGGTTGATTTGTAAGATGGCCAATGATTGTGGGTTTGGTTTCATCCTCACTGCGCCTTTAGAGTCGCAAAATTTTATTGACGAGAATAGTATTAAAAGAATGAAATTGATTCAGCAAGAAGACGTTGAAAGAGGAGAAGAGTCAAAGGAAGGAGAAGAAGGAGAGGAGGAGGAAGAAGAGGAGGAGGAGGAGGAAGATAATGACGAAGACATTGATGAAGATTTTGTGGCCCCCCCACCTATACATGAGCGCTTCAGCCGGGTGGAAGAGGAACTGGCCTCGGTTCGGTCAGAAATAACTGGTATGAGGGCTGAAATGAAGACCCAAAGGACCGAACAGGAGCAATGGAATGAGAAGATCTTTCGCATCCTGAAGGATCTGTTATGCTGTGTTCAAAAGGATGAAGCAGCACCGCACCGAACTGATTCACAAACTGGATGATTGATATCCGTGATCCAGTAGACCACTTCTTCAGATCCTTGAAGAAGAAGCGGGAGCTAAAGCGCATACAGATCCATCAACATTTGTTTTTGTTTTGTGTGTTTGGAGCGGTGTTAGCATTTGTGGAACAGTAGTTTTTTTTTTGGTTTGTTTGGTTTTGAGGATTTGCCTGACTGCTAATTTTTGTTTTGTTTAACAGGTTTGGTGAACAAAATGGGTTTTATCTTTCCTTTCATTTGTTTGTGTGCTTGTGAGTTTGTGTGTATGCTATATCCAAAGTCAGCGGTAGGTTGTCCTGTATCGATCCCTACTGGGGGTGGCGGACACTGAAGTGTACTAACAGGCTGACAGAATGAGTGGATTGTCAGGCTGCCTTTATTCAATACTGCTCATGTAACGTTGTCTAATTGAGATTTGGATATACCTAATTTTAGGTCTCATACCATAAAATGATCTAGAAAAATATATGAACCGCGAGGGAGAATGAACTACATCATGGTGGACCCACAGAGCACCGACCACAGCCATCTTGGGAATCGCGATGATACATTTTCGTACCAATTCGATTCCAAAAATTTTTAAATGGGTCCAAGTAACTGACCCTTTTTCTGAGAAAGTATCAATACAACATTGCACGTAACCTAGCATACACCGGTTTTCTATTTTCCTCTTACGTGTCATTTCCCTTGAATATTCAATCCACAACTGTAGCGGAAATCGGAACAATCCACTCATTGGGTAGGCCACAAATACAAGTTAAGCATCTGTGCTGATTTTAACCATGTATCGTCCACAAGTTAAGCATCTGTGCCGCAGATTATTCTCAGGCCACAAATACAGGTTAAGCATCTGGGCTTTTGAAGATCCATATGTTTAGGTTGTTCTGGTGTGCGCTGGATAGGTGTTATGCCACCTTTTTTATGCTCTCCATGTTTTTTCTTTTCGAGATTTTCTTTTGTGCCATTACTGATACAAATCTTTATGGCTATCTTTTCTATTCTTTTATTCTTCTTTTCTTTCTTTCTTGGGATTATTTATTATTGGCTTGTGACTGATACATTAAGCATGATGTTTTTCCTTTTCCACATCGAATCAGGTTTTGTTACAGATGAAGTAGTTAAACGCAGGGAATCAAAATTACGGGATGCTATATAATTAAATTTTAAAATCGATTGCAAATCCCAACTTCAATATTGTTCTGTATTTGTAATTAAGACTAAAAAGATACAATTTGCTATGTGAATTAATTGAGCTTAAGTGAAGCATTTGAGAAGACATTTTCTTTCTAACATTTTTACCAAATGTTTCAAATAGTTGGTGCTTTGGAAGGACTTGTACACCAATAAGTAAAGCAAACATTCCTGTGTCTGATCGATCAAAAATTTGAAACCCTACTGTATAATAATCTCTAAAACAGGCTGCAAATCCAACCTTCCAATGTTGTGCTGTATTTATAAACAGTTTAAGCAGATAAAATTTTCAAATTAAATCTGTTGATCTCTCTCCCTAGTGACAAGCAATTTGATTAAAGACATTGCTAACCCAAGGGTATTGCTACGGAGATATATTTATATGATCATGAAGCCAATTGAGGACATTGGTTTTTCAGTTGGGGTATTGCTACGGAGATATATTCCCAATTGCTACAGATAAAGACCGTAGCTAATAACCGTAGCCATAGGTAAACCGATCCAGGGATCCAGAAGTATCCAGCGAGTTGGGGTCGACCGGGCTGTACCCGGTCGACCCCATTTACGTGAATTCTACCTAAATGGGGTCGACCGGGGAGCAACCCGGTCGACCCCAGCTCGCTGGACAGTAACCCGGTCGACCGGGTATTAACCCGGTCGACCCCATTTAAGTTGATTTCACTTAAATGGGGTCGACCGGGTAATACCCGGTCGACCCCAACTCGCTGGAGAATTTGGATCCCTGGATCCAGTGAGTTGGGGTCGACCGGGTCGTATCCGGTCGACCCCGAATGTTTTCTATTTCTTTTTTTTTTTCCTTCAGTCTCCACTGTTTTCTATCATGTGGTCCATTGAGCTTTATATCTACATCATTTTTGGGTACATGATAGTGAATTGAAGGGGATTGACCGTGAAATGCATTGAGAATAGGTTAAGGTTTAGGTTTAGGAAATCGGGCTCGGGTTCGGGTTCGGGATCGGGATCGGGTTTTGGTTTTCAAGTTTAGGACCCGGTTTAGGTTTAGGAAATCGGGTTTACGATTAGGGATTTGAGAATAGGTTAAGGTTTAGGTTTAAGAATCAGGACTTGGGTTTAGGTTTGGGTTTTCAACTTAAGGTTTAGGTTTAGGTTTAGGTTTAGGTTTAGGTTAGGCGGTTTACATTAGGATTAGGTTTAGGTTTAGAGATTTGACAATAGGTTAAGTTTTAGGTATAGGAAATCGGGTTCGAGTTCGGGATCGGGTTCAGGTTTGGGTTTTCAAGTTTAGGTTTAGGTCATGGTAGGCAAGCGGGTTTAGGATTAGGGATTTGAGAATAGGTTAAGGTATAGGTTTAAGAATTCAGGACTGGACAATTAGGTTTGGGTTTTCAAGTTTAGGTTTAGGTTTAGGTTTAGGTTAGACGGTTTAGATTAGGATTAGGTTTAGGTTTAGAGATTTGAGAATAGGTTAAGGTTTAGGTATAGGAAATCGGGTTCGAGTTCGGGATCGGGTTTAGGTTCGGGATCGGGTTTAGACAGATCCATCAGCAAAGTAGGAAAAGGAGCGAGGCAAACTAGGAAAAGCAGCGAGGCAAACTAGGAAAAGGAGCGAGGCAAACTAGGAAAGGAAGGCAAACTAGGAAAAGGAGCGAGGCAAACTAGGAAAAGGAGCGAGGCAAACTAGGAAAAGAAGCGAGGCAAACTAGGAAAAGAGCGAGGCAAACTAGGAAAAGCAGCGAGGCAAACTAGAAAAGGAGCGAGGCAAACTAGAAAAAGCGAGGCAAACTAGGAAAAGCAGCGAGGCAAACTAAGAAAAGGAGCGAGGCAAACTAGGAAAAGCAGCGAGGCAAACTAGGAAAAGCAGCGAGGCAAACTAGGAAAAGGAGCGAGGCAAACTAGGAAAAGCAGCGAGGCAAACTAAAAAAAGGAGCGAGGCAAACTAGGAAAAGCAGCGAGGCAAACTAGGAAAAGGAGCGAGGCAAACTAGGAAAAGCAGCGAGGCAAACTAGAAAAAACAGCGAGGCAAACTAGGAAAAGCAGCGAGGCAAACTAGGAAAACAGCGAGGCAAACTAGGAAAAGGAGCGAGGCAAACTGAAATATCAGCGAGGCAAACTAGAAAAACAGCGAGGCAAACTAGGAAAAGGAGCGAGGCAAACTGAAATATCAGCGAGGCAAACTAGAAAACCAGCGAGGCAAACTGGGAAAAGGAGCGAGGCAAACTGAAATATCAGCGAGGCAAACTAGAAAAACAGCGAGGCAAACTAGAAAAACAGCGAGGCAAACTATAAAATCAGCGAGGGATACATGAAAATCAGTGGGCCAATGACGCGCATTGAGTTCCATGTGCATTGAACTTGATCGACGAGCATAGTGAGGCAAACGGAAAATATAGTGGGACAAAGTGTAAAGTTCATTTCATCATCCACAAAAATTACAAAGTATGCTATACATCATAACTTACAATTCCGACGAATACACGGAAAATTTTCTAATTATGCTATCCACCAAACTTACAAAGTATGCTATACATTTCCAACTTACAAAGTATGCTATACATCATAACTTACAATGTGTATTCAACAATGTAGATAATACAATATATACAACATCTTTCCAAAATTCAGCCCATGCCCCACACAAATATCATCTACAAACTAGAGACAGACAATCATAAGCTATTGACTTCCTCCAATTGGCGGAAAATTTTTGCATGTCTATTCCCGCCAACGTGAGACCGCTACACAAAATGTCGATGTATTTCATTACGAATATACCACAATCATAACCATTGTTCTGCTTTGGCGCAGATTCATCGACTCTGACGGTCCACTTCTTCCCTTCAAGCGCAGTGCCGTCTCCAGTGGCATAGAAGAGAATAGGGAGTGCAGTTGTCATCTTCGTCATCTTTTGCTTGTACTTCGGCAATAAATTCGTGCACAAGCTATCCACAACAACAATTTCTCTTGATCTAGGATAGATGACAAGCAGAAACCAGTGTGAATTTTCGTGATTAATGGGTGCATAGACCTGTTCATGATTCACAAAATAATATATTAGTTAAACATGATAAAAGACATAACAGTAAGAGATGATGCTCTATGACAAGTGCATTACCACATCATAACACCACATTGCCTTGGCGTATGGTTGATCTCGGTACTTTGCAATTGCATAAGCCGTACTCATCTGTCCTACTAGCTCGGCCTGTTCAGACGCCGATTTGGAGTCCCGGTATGCAATCAATAAAGGCAAACACCCCTCTAGGCTTTGCTGTTACAAACATGATGAAAGTTCAATACATGTCGCAAAATGAAATTTTCTAACAGATTACAGATTAACGCAATAAACAGTTACCGTAAAATACGTAGGACAAAACTTGCAATCCTGAGGATATGCTATTGAATGGTCGTTATGCCTACGCTCCAGGAAGTCGATGTATGTGTCGATAGCCTAATCAATAGGATAGTAGAATGTTAGTCATAAATTCATATAACACATAATTATATGTCAGTCAATGCATATAGAGAATGAATTAGTAATGCTTACCTCGCTATCAACCCATGCATCCTTCAGCCATATCGTACTGAACCATTTCCCCGCTGCCGTAGACTTGTTTGCTTCATACCAGTCCTCTGCCTCTTTCGCCTCTTGTGCGGATAGTATCCTGAAAGGATCCATTTGTAGGGGAAATGGTATCGGAGAAGTTGCAAAAGCTACTTGCTCGGGTTCGAGAAACGGCCCACGCGTTGTATCAAATGCAGACAGGGACAAGTACGGAGACATCTTATAATATGACGGCTTCGGTATCCTTTTGTTTCTCCTTTCATAAACGGGATGAGAAGTGGATGCATTCAATACATTTCCTTTGACATTACTATACGACAGGCCATCCAAAACCCCATGTCGAAGTTCTGTATGTGGGTCATCATTTACTTCCCCTCTCTTCCTCAACTCCTCACCCTCCTCCTCCATTACAAAACATCCCCTCTGTGTACTTCTACCTTTCTTCTCCTTATTAAACTCCTCCCTCTCATTAGCAAACTTTTCTATGTTATGATAAAATAATTCCTTCTCCATCCTGAATTGCTCTTTCTCTTTCAGTAACATATTTTCCTTCTCATCAATCATTGCTTCTTTACGTCTCATCACTTCCCTCTCTTTTCTCAATTCGTCCCTCTCCTTCTTCAATTCCTCTCTCTCCCTCTTCAACTCCTCCCTCTCAATCCGAAATTCCTTCATAAAATTAACATTCTTCCTAACACCCCCCATTGGTAAACCCTCCCTCGGTACCTCTCCCTCCACGCCTTTCTCATCGTTATCATCTGACTCGTCATCCTCATCATGATCAATTTCATTACCCTCCTCATCATCTTCTTGGGTTTCAGTGACCTACAAAATGTATACATGAATATGTAAGAGTAAGGATAACTTTAGACATGTAGAAAAAATAAAGTTCATTTTTCATAACATCTCACCTGGAAACTGTCACGCACCGAGCGAACAGCATCCGTTTCCCATTCTCGTGGCGTTGGTTCTAATTTCATTACTATCGATGTCTGCAAAAGAACAAGGAGTAATGTTAAATAAAAAATTGATAAGGTTGTCAACTTAAGCGCCAATAAATGCTGGACATATATAAACTTACAGCTTTACTCTGGAAAATAGCATGTATTCTTTTGTACCTCCAACACTTCCAGCCTCGATATTGAATGAAGCGTGGAATTTCATGGGGAACATACGAAACAACACACTCTTGTAGGGCCGGTAATATCTCTACTGCCCATACCTGTTAGAATGAAATTGCACCAGGTTAAAAATTCAAAGATGACTATAGAGGGAAAACATATAGAAAATAAAAGATGTTCTTACTTGTAGAGGAAGGATGCAACCACATACAGTGTACCGAGGGGAACTTGATGCGGCAACGGCAATTTCGATTCCTTGCAACATTGTCATGTATCCCAAACTACCCCAAGGATACACATAGAAATCATCTAACGAGTCCACCAGGTGAATATAATCCATGTTGCACATAGTTTTCGGATCGGTTCCCCTAAGAAAGCACTCCACAACTAGAAGTAGGGCAACCTTCACGACGTCCTCATGCTTATTGGTGTCAACTAATCTCTCAAACACGGCCATTAGGTGCTTCTTTAACACTGGATGTTCTTTGAAGTATTTGTCTCTTAGTATACTCGTCCTACAACGATTCTTGGGTACAGTAAGATCTCCAGTCTTAAGACCGGTAATGAGGGCGAAGTCCATCTCAGAAAACTGCAATCGCCTCCCCTTGATCTTAAATACTGAATCACCTTTGTATCTTTCTAAAAGTAGCTGAAATATAGCCCCTACAAAGCTAAAGGATGTAACATGCAATAAAAACGCGAAAGGGGATTGCCTGAACAGATTTAGGCGACTATCGTGTTTCTCCACTCCATCCTTCACCTTGTCAAACCACCAAGTCAGTGTACACCTACATGTTGGCTTGGAGATGACGGCAGAATTTTCATTGCCTGCAGAGATGGATTTAAAAACATATCAAACATAAAATTAACAGGATAAAACATTGTCTATAAAATTAGACGGGCATGCTACAAATTCAGCGGAGCAAACTAGAATATCAACGGGGCATACTAGAAAGTTAGCAGGGCAAACTAGAAAATCAGTGAACCAAGCTAGAAAGTCAGCGGGGAAAAACATGAAAATGAGCGGGGCAAACTAGGCAATCAGCGGGGCAGACTTAACAAATAATTTCATGGCTTAAGCCAATTCCTATAAACGTATCCAATGTTCAAATGGAACACACCAAAATTAAATTTACAAATGAACTTCTAATGTTGATCATTTCATCTAGGCCACAGAAGTTTTGGATCAAGCTTATAATTGTTTATTCTATTGATCCATGTCAGTATGATCTTATGTCTAGATTTGATAACAAACAAACATACATCACTGTTGGGCCCACTTATTGGCCCGCTGATTTCATGTTTGCCCCGCTAATTCTCATCAAGGTATACCAATTTCTACATCACAACATAGACATACCTTGCCACTTGCCCTTAATTATATTCAAAAGAAAATACCGTTCATTCTAAGGTACAGCTCAAGAAAGTTGTAATATGCATGATACACATGAGCCAAAGATATTGAAGGATCAATTAGCTTCAACCGGCTAAGGGTCAGTTTGGGCAGTGGGATTAGAAGGGATTAGGTGGGGATGGGATTCATCTGCTCTTGTGCCAATTCCACTCCTTGTTTGGGAGGAATGGAAATGCTTGGAATTACATTAAATGGAATCGCATTGGGTCGTGTGCTAATCTCACTCAATGTTTGGAAAGTTGTGTAGGTCCCAACATGATGTGTGGGCTATATCCACACCGTCCACCCATTTATCGAGATTATTTAGAGCATGGGCCACAAAATCGGGTAAATCTAATGCTCCCCCTTGATGTTTATATGCTATTTAAACCGTTTACAAGGTCATTCCCAATGGGATGAAGTAAAAACACCAAACTTATAGCCCCAAACCTAAAACTTTTATGACCATAAAAATGCTTCAACAGTTCTTAGCGAATTCCCACGCTTTCCTCTCGTGTGGCCCACTAGGAAAAGGAGCGAGGCAAACTAGAAAAGCAGCGAGGCAAACTAGGAAAAGCAGCGAGGCAAACTAGGAAAAGCAGCGAGGCAAACTAGGAAAAGGAGCGAGGCAAACTGAAATATCAGCGAGGCAAACTAGAAAAACAGCGAGGCAAACTAGGAAAAGGAGCGAGGCAAACTGAAATATCAGCGAGGCAAACTAGAAAAACAGCGAGGCAAACTAGGAAAAGGAGCGAGGCAAACTAGAAAAACAGCGAGGCAAACTAGAAAAACAGCGAGGCAAACTAGGAAAAGGAGCGAGGCAAACTAGCTATAGATATTGAAGGATCAATTAGCTTCAACCGGCTAAGGGTCAGTTTGGGCAGTGGGATTAGAAGGGATTAGGTGGGGATGGGATTCATCTGCTCTTGTGCCAATTCCACTCCTTGTTTGGGAGGAATGGAAATGCTTGGAATTACATTAAATGGAATTGCATTGGGTCGTGTGCTAATTTCACTCAATGTTTGGTAAGTTGTGTAGGTCCCAACATGATGTGTGGGCTATATCCACACCGTCCACCCATTTATCGAGATTATTTTAGAGCATGGGCCAAAAAATCGGGTAAATCTAATGCTCAAGTGGACTCCACCATAGAAATCAATAGGGATTGAATACTTACCGTTGAAAACTTCTTTGGTGCTACATAAGTTTTGGATCTATCTGATTTTTAGGCCCATGCCATAAAATGAGGTTACGAAACAAATGAACAGTTTAAATATAACACATGTATGTTATTCTAAGTAATTTCAAATGATGGTGGGTATATTCATTCAATGTACCACCGTATTATCAACAAAGTAGGGCATTAATTTAATCCCATGGTAATAGGGGACAACCCTGCCATGGGTAATAATTATGTTTTTTGAATCCCATCCCCACCTAATCCCTTCTAATCCCACTGCCCAAACTGACCCTAAAATAAGCTCGCCGCTTAGGCAACTAGCATTGAGCAATGCTCGCAAGGATAACTCAATGAGGTGTTCATGAGTCATATATGACTTTCCTCGTTATTACAAGGTTGCGTAGCTTAGTCAACGTAGCGCGTCACAAGGTTGCGTAGCTTTGTCAGCACAAAAGATAAGGAACACTTGCCTTTATTCGGCCAGCATAGGGACATGGCCGTATGACAGGGAGTCAAGGCATGTATCTGTTCAAGTTTGTAGCTTTTACAGTGTTGGACCCCACATCATGTTATATACAAGGAGACATAAACATACCTTGGCACATGCCCGCAATTACATTCAAAGGAAATCAGCGGGGCAAACTACAAGATCAGCGGGCATGCGTGTATATATACGTCTGTGTGGGAAAACGGTTCTATATGGTCGAGCTCATGTGAACTACCAATGAGGTCGAGCAGTGTGGGCCCTATCATGAGGTATGTCAAACATCTACCCCATCAGTTAGATGCACCATTCCATGGTGGGCCTAGAGCAGAAAAATCAAGTTAATTCGTGACTTTTGTAGGCTACACCACGTACAAAACTTGAGAGGGGTTACCTTCCATTAAAACATTCATATTTGCCGTTTGGGCCCACCGAAATGTGTTTCACAAATCCAGCCCATCCACAATGTGTGTCCCACTTGGATGAGGGGTCGGACAAGTTTTAGACACATCCAAATTTCAGGTGGGCCCCACCAAGTAATTTTATATGTTTTACCCATGTCTTCACATGATTTTCGATGGTATGGCCCACCTGAGTTCCGTATACGGCTGATTTTTCGGCTATCCCGTAATTTAGAGGGGACCCATCATGTTCACGGTGTTGATGTTCGACATACGTCATGGTGGGGCCCACACAGCTCGACCTCATGGGGAGATCCCATGAGCTCGATCGTATATAACCTTTTCCTCTACTTAAAAAATATAAACGGAAGTACATACATTCCATGTGGGGGCAACTGAGTTTAAAACTATACCTTTGCTGCGTGCTGTCTTCTCTGGACCGACCATTTTGAGAAGAAGACAAAATGCGATTGAGGGGGGCCCAAAAAGGGTTTTTAGAGGTCTTTCTGCCGGAAAACAGTGAGGAAAGGGGGTGAAAGCAACGGCTGTGAAAACAACGGCTGTGAAAGCAACAGTGGAAAGGGAGGGGGAAAAGAAGCAGTGAAAATGGGAGAGGAAAAGCCACAGCCGTGAAAGGAGGGGTATTTTCGTCCTGAAATGCTGCGTCCGTACGAGGAGGTCCAGTTGCGTATTCTAAGTTTGTATTGTTTCAGAAAAACTGCTGGATAAAAGGTGGGGTCCACATTCGTAAATTTCTCATATATATATATATATATATATATATATATATATATATAGAATATATATATATATATATAATATATAATATATATTATATATGGGAAAAGGTGTTATGCGTTGGCAGCTGATTTTAACGCTCCCTGAGGTAGAAGCTGTGTGGGCCCCCACCAGGAGCGTTGCGAACATCTACTCACAGTGCAGATGTACCATTCTATCGTGAGCCTAGGTCTCAAAAATCAAGTCAATCCGTGACTTGTGTGGCCCACACCACATACAAAGGGGAGAGGGTTGTAGTGCACCATTAAAACATTCCTAACCATTTTGAGGGCACACAACGACATGTAGTTTGCAAATCTAGCCCATCCATTATGTGTCTCACTTGAATGAGGTGGGTTTCAGACCAATTTCAGGTGCATGCAAAACTCAGGTGGGCCCAACCAAGTGCTTTTATATGTTTTAATGGTATGTTCAACCATATCATAGATGGTATGGCCACCTGAGTTCTGTATATGGCTATTTTTGGGATATCCAATAATTTAAGGGTACCCATCAAATGAACTGGTGTTGATGGTCGAAACACATCACGGTGGGGCCCACACAACTCCACCTCACGGGAGCTATAGTCAGCGGAGCGCATTGACCTTTTCATATATATATATATATATATATATATATATATGGGAAAATGTACTTGCGCTGGAGGCTGATTTTAACGTCTCATGAGGTTAGGCTGGTGGGGCCCCACCGTGATGCATTTCGAACATCTACCCAATTAGTTAGATGCACCATTCCATCGTGTGCCTAAGGTCTCAAAAATCAAGTCAATCTGTTGACTTTTGTGGGCCACACACATACAGAAGTGGAGAGCGGGAAAGTTGCACCATTAAAACATTATAACCAGTTTTTAGGGCCCCACCGAATGTGGTTTGCAAATCCAGCCATCCATTATGTGTGTCCCACTTGAATGAGGGTTCAGACCAAGTTTCAGGCGCATGCAAAACTCAAGTGGGCCACACCAAGAGCTTTTATATGTTTTAACGGTTTTGTCTTCACATAATTTTAGATAGTATACGGCTAATTTTTGGGGTATCCCATAATTTAAAGGGGACCAATCAAATGCACGGTGTTGATGGTCGAAACGCATCACGGTGGGCCAACATAGCTCGACCTCAGGGAGCTTATCGTGAGGTGAGGCATAGTACCATTTCCATATATATATATATATATATAGATATATAGATATATATTATATATATATATATAATATATATATATATATATTAGCATGATCCAAAACTTTGGTGCTGTTTAAATATTTTACGGTAGAAATTGATCCTACCTTTTCTTGTCGTGTGGCCCATTGGAGTTTTAAATCTATATCATTGTTGAGTCCATATCCTAATATGATCTAGCAAAACTGATGGGCAAGATAGATTTATCACAAACATAGTGGTGGGCCCCACCTAGCTTCCTATTGCAACTAGATGCTTTGAGCTACTACAGGGAGAGAGCATTATTAATAAAGGAGGGAGAGATTAAATGGAGAGAGAGAGTGAAAAGGACTTTGAGGAAATTTGTTTTAAAAGAAAAAGGAATATTTAGACGAGTTGTACACTTATTATTTGTTGGGGTGATCCATCATATATGTAACAAATCCAGTCCATTAACCCGTTAGGGTCTCTTACAAGTATATAAGCATGTGAAATATATAAAAATTATTATTTTTTTAATTAATAATAAGATATTCTCCTACAGGAAAATTGAGTTGTTAGAAATTCATTCTAACATTCCATAATCAATGTGCATTTGTAGCTCAAGTGATTAAAATCATTTATCAATTTTTCGTGGATGAAATTAAATTAGTATACCTTATTTGATAAACGGCCCAGATATGTGACACTTACTCCTACTATACCTATATAAACTTGATGCCATGTACTCTCTCACAAGGAAGCATTACATTACATGGGAATAAAAAGATGTTTTATTTATTTATTTATTTAATGTACAGTAAGTTGGACCATTTTGAATGGTCCACCCAGTTGTGTGTGAGCATTTTTTTCTCCCTCTATGTATTATATTTAAAATAAATAAATAAAAGTTAAAACTAACCTATCTAGTTCATCCTTTTCTTATTATTTGCCTTTCTTATCTAACTTGTGTGCTGTAGTTTCTTTCTCTTCCCACTCGCTATTCGTTTGAACTTGGCTCAACGTCTGTCCAACTCGTCTCAACCATATGACTTGCACTTAGCTACTCGCACAAGTTCTCTTTCTACACCAACAACAAGGTACCTATATATATATATATATATATATATATATTATATATATATATATAAAATTGAATATTTGATTTTAAAAGTTGGGTCAGGTGTTAAGTCAAATGTGGGTTAGGTGTTGGTTGAATCGAGTTGGGAGCAAGCTCGACTCGTCTATAAATAAGCTCGCTTTAACTCGATCCCGCTCGTCTTTGTCTCGACTCAAAAGGTTTGACCAACAAGCCAAGCCGATTGTAATATCAAGGAAAGCACTGTCGAGTCCAGCCAAGCTTCGCCCACCTCCTATCGGCTAGATGTACAGCCCTATCCATCGCCATCTACGGGGCCCACGTGTAGATATGGTCCGATAATATGAACCGTCCATGTTCTCGTTACTAAAACAAATAAGCTATGTTCTCATAATCTTGCTTCAGTGATGATATTAACCATTGATTTTTAAAGTGAATGAGATCCATTGATGTTAACTCATATAACTTAAATTCCAAAACATGGACGGTTCAGATCATGGGAACACTCAGCATGTGGGCCACAGTGGGTGGCGACACACGACTGTTCCCGACTCGCGACAGAGGCAACAGGAATCCATAAAACAGCATCTACGTTTCCCCTCTTTCGCGCAACCCTCTCCCTCTCCCTCTCCCTCTCCGTAGCCCGCATGGACATGGATTCTAGTGGCTTGACCTCCTCCCCCTTCGACAAAGATCGCCACATTACCTTCTTAGAAATGATGGTCCACACCCTACCCGCAGACTACCAAGAGCAAGACATCAACCGTCTCACACTCGCCTACTTCGCCATCTCTGGCCTAGACATCCTCAACGCCCTCGATCGAGTATATCTCTCTCATCCTCTCTCTCAAAATTGATAGATACACCCTGTTTTTTTTTTTTTTTTATATATATATATTTCACAACGCAATTACTACCAAAGTAGAAAAGAAAGGGTGCTTCTCTCAATTAGGGGTCGTTTGGATGCCTGTAAATGGTTTAAGTGGTGCTGTAAATCAGTTAAAACCTTTCCTGTTTGGCTGTAAGCTGTAAATGATTGTCTGTGTTTGGATAGCCTGTAAATTGTTTTAGTCCTGTAAATGGAGCGCCAATCTTTCTTCATTAGGCTGTAAATGGAGAGCCACAGCTTTTTGCCTGTAAATCAAATGGGGCTGAAAGCTGTATATGATTTACAGGCATTTTCAGCATCCAAACACAGACTGTAAACCATTTATCCGTAAATCATTTACAGGCATCCAAATTCCCAATGAGAAAAGATGGGGCCGGATCCGTTACAAAGCTTTTTGTAGATTCCAATGCGATGTGTGAGACCCACTATGGTGTGTGAATGGCATTCAATCCATCCATCATGTGTGTCTCCTCATGTTCTCTGTGGTGCCCAAAATCTGGCCGATCCAAAAATCGGGCGGGCAAAATTGTGCCCAAAAACTCGAAAATTGCGTGGTGGGGCCCATCTAGGTTATGGAATGGCCTGAGTTCTTGTCAGTCCAGTCATCCTGGTGGGGCACATCCGCTGAATGGATTGGATGGCATATACAAACTATGGTGGACCCCACATGCAATCTGGAAGATTTTGAAATGGCGGGCATCCCCATCCCAACTGTTCTTTGTGGTGTGGCCCACCTGAGGTTTGAATGGGCTTGAATTTTTGGCTGCTGAGGAGAACATGAGGACGGGGGGTGGGGGCACATGATGGATGGATTGGATGTCATGCATGTTTCTTGGTGGACCCATAATTGTAGGTTACGCATTACCTAGCAGGCTTTGCAGTGGATCCGGTCTTGAGAAAATATATCTAATATTTCTTCCTTTATATTGTTATAGAGTACTGAATTTGACCACATTATTTTTTTTTATGATAATTCAGATCGATAAAGACAGAGTCGTCAATTGGGTATTATCTTTACAAGAACATCCTTCGAATGAGTCTGAATTAGAAAATGGTAATTATTGTGGATGAATTTTATGATGTGTGGCCTGCATCTTTGCACTTTTTTTGGCCGATTTTTTATTTTGATGAGCAAGGTTTGTCATTCGGGGGTCTAGACTGTTGATCTGTTGTGCTTCGCCACAGATGGACCATGCCCCAGAAATCTGCTCGATAGGATGATTTTGACTTAAATTTGTGGTCTATGAATAGATGGTTAAGAAAGAGAAATGCGATGATGTTCCGTGTTCAACTAAAAGAAGGTCCAAGACTGGTCACTGGGATGTTCCAATCTGGGAGGTTATTGGGGCACAGTCCATCCATGGAAGGATACAACAGAATAACGGTCTGGGTTGTCCAGCCATGGGCCCACGTGCCAGAATTTTGAACCATGTAGACCATACAAAGACAGGAGCTGTGTATGATATAATTCCTATTTGTTTTCAATGATTTTATACCTGGACTATGAAGTGAGCACCTAAGCCTTTCCACCGTACATTGGGCACATCTTTGGTGAGCTAGACCTTGGATTTTATGGACCATCATCTGGATGGACCATAGCCTATAAATCAAGGTGAATGGACAATGGTAGCCATCCATTTGGTGGCCTGTAAATGGACAGTTCACTTGATGCCGGACGAAAAAAGGGCAATTGTCCAGATTCAACATGCACAATTTGAAACAGCTAGATAGGGTTGGCCGATCATTGTGACTTTTTGGCTTTTGGTTATGTGGTGACCCACCAAATCAATGGTCATAGGAGCTATGATACAATGTGGATTCTCTATACCTTATTATGGAAAAATTGCCATGTAGAGCTAAGTCAGCCTAGCCTACTTATGATCAATAAAGACCATTGGATAGGAGGAACCCACCATATATTGCACATGACCCAGGAAAAAAAGAAGACTATAAATTCAGGCGCGCTAATTCATTTTAGTTTAGTAATAAGCTTTGAAGCCGTTGCTTGTTGGGCTTTAGCACTTGCCTTATCGAATGAAGCAGGGATAGGAAGCGTTGATGCCTCGCGCTAAACGATTGAATTGAGCAGACTAGGATTTACTGAAGCCGATAGGTTGAGGTAAACACCTTGTTGGGGTGATACTGGATACATGTTCAATCATGGTGGACCCCTCCTATCAAATGGTTCACTGTGATCATATGTGGGCATGCTTGGAACTCACATGAATTCTAGGAAGCTTTCAGAGCCTTGCTAGGCGCATACCGTTTATAAGTGAGCTAATGCACATGTTACCACATATGCCAACGTGGCATACATGTGAACCATCCAAGTCATCCATCAGAAGGGTACCACCATGTTGATTTCCTATGCCAGGAATCAGGTCGGTCCACTAGTCTTGGTGGGCCACCATTAAGTAAACAAATGTGCGGATGAGAAAAAAATCACCCAAAGTTTTCTAACCGGCTCACTTATTTCTAATATCATGGCACACTTACTGAGTGGACGACCTTTATCTTTCGGCAGTGTCGTCTACTAGGTGAGGTCCACATGATGGAGGGCTTGGAGTTTTCACGTGTACCACACTAGCACATGTGGTGGCATCTGCATCAGCTGACTTGTACATGCGTGTGAGCTTCGCAAACCTCAAGCCTCCATCAAAATAGCATTTCACTTTAATGTATTAGCATACTATGTACTGATGCTGATGAGTTATTGGTCTGTTTTAGGAGAATTCTATGGATTTCATAGTTCAAGAACTTCTCAATTTCAAGCACATGATATCGGGGTATGAATTGGAAGTGAACTTTCATATTGAGATTTTTTTTTTTCCATACATTATCTAGAAGCTACTTTATGTTGTAATGTGGACAGGTTTCGAGTCACAATGATAGCCACTTAGCAAGTACATACTGTGCACTAGCCATATTGAAGATGGTCGGTTATGACTTGTTGAGTATTGATTTGGAGTCAATCGTGGTCTCGATGAAAAACCTACAACAGCCTGATGGGAGGTATGTTTGTAATGAGAAATGATCACATACAGGCGCTGTTCCAATGTTTCCCACCAACGTGCTATTCGTGAAGGACATCCAAACAGTGGAAAAGATAGGCTGCACTATGAAGATTTCCTGTTATGAAAATCAGGCCAATCTGCTCTTTAGGCAGCTGCACCTCCATGTGAGTCTGCCTATTGGTTGTTGATTGATTTTGACATCAGGCAGGCCACCCTTATTTTCGTCCCAGATGATCTTCATGGTGCAACCCACCTTTTGCATGGCTCAGATATCCTACACAAGTGACGTGTTGTAGGAAAGATGAGGCTATATGTGAAAGTTCACATGCCTTCTTTTATTATTATTTTTTTAGCCTCATCTTTCACATATAGCCTCATCTTTCCTAGTCATGCCTTCTTTTATTATTATTATTTTATTTTTTTATCATCATTAAAGAGAATTTCCTACAGATATAAACAGCAAAATCTTCCCCATCCAAAAATTGTAGCCATACAAAAACACCCACCACTCTAGTCAAACTCATTCAAAAAAAAAAAACCCCCACCACTCTAGTCGAACTCATTCTTGTTTTGAGTGTGACTCCAATTTCTTGTTTCATTCTCCACTGATTCTGCTTCGACTAGGTTTCAGATGATATTTAAAACCATGATTGCAGGTCCAAGCGAAATGTTCCGTTTCATTCTGCTTAGCATTGTACAAGAACTCCTTTTTGTTGACTGTGTAACATTTGTTTTGGTGAGCATTCATAAGATTGGCTAGGTAGCATTTCTATTTGCTAGCATAGGTGACAAGGAAGTAGAGCTTCAATTTTCCTTGATAAATGAGCGTACGCCTTATTTTGTAAGGTTTGGAAATAGTGATTTTACATTGATGAGTTGTCTTGGTCGTGCATTTCCCAGATCTTTTTGGTTGGTCAATCTTCAAAAACTTGTAGAAGAAGTTCCGTTTGGTAGCAGCACACCACCCAGTTCCCATCCCATGAAAAGGACCATGGTCGATGTTGGATGGGCATCTGGGCATCAAACCTTTGTCAAGCAAAGCATGAAAACCGACCCCAAATAAGCTGGGGCAGGGCTATGATGGTGATGATGACTACAATGGAAAAGATGTTTCTTCTAAAAACCAGAGAAAACCAAACCAATGCCATTGATCCCATCCACACCCATGTCTTTCTGTCCTTAGCTCTAGCAACCATTTCATCCCCATATCCCATATTTGCCATTTCAACGTATTGTCCGAAATTGGTACGTTTCACTTGATATGTACCGGTGTCAACCATGAATGATACGGGTGTATCAGTCCCATATCAGCCTGGAACAGCCCAATACATGGCGATATATAGCAGTATTGGTGGTGAATGATGCATTATGTGACATACTGATTCCAAACCTTGATTTCACCCTTTGTAGTGCACTCCCATGAAGCTTGGACTGTTAGTAACAATTAATGCTTGGGAATTCTTGTAGAATTATTGGTGATTGGATATGCTACCGAAGCTTGTGAGACTAATCTCAAGAGCTTAAGATTGGGAAGGCAAGGGAGAGACATAAATTCCACACAATCAAGTGAGGTTCATGCAAGCAAAAAGAAGGGTGGTGTGGGAGAATCATGGAGAGAAACTGGGTGGGTTCTTTGTGAATGGCAGCTAGGGTTTGGAGACGAACAAAGTGATATGGACAAAGATTGTGGTTAATAAGTTCGAGGAACTTGTGTTTTTAGAGGAAGTAGATTTGCTTCTGAAGCATAGAAACCCAAGTTCCTAGAACTTATTGACCACAATTTTTGTCCATAGGAACTAGATTCAAAGTGAAGAAGAGGGACAGAGGTGGGATTCAAAGTAAAGAAGAGGGATAGAGGTGAGATTCAAAGTAAAGAAGAGGGATAGAGGTGAGATTGTGGGTGACTGAAAGGTGGGATGCTAGGAAGACATCTAGGTGAGCGAATATTTCTATGACATCCATTTCCCTAGCCTCTATTGGGAGGCTTCTACCGAGGAATCCCTTGTGCAAGAATCCAATGAAGAGTTGGGGAGCAAGCTAGTTGAGAACTTAAACTTTAGCTACTTCAGAACATTACTTATAGAAGGAACTGCAAAGAAGATGAATTGGAGGATTCCGCCCTCTTAATGGAATGATGCTTTAAGGGGCTGTTTGGATTTGGGCAAAGTTACGTTCCAACATGTCGTCATGGACAACCGTTAATGTTCATGGTTTGTCAACCCCCGTGTGCATGGGAATCAATGCACTTTTGGACAAGTAATCATGGATGTGTAGCTACTAGACCATGGAATGTGTCTCCTGTGGAGAGGTGGAACTACTTGTTAATGGCACTTCATAGTTTCAGTGGACATGAGGATCATATTTATCCATGCACATGCATGACATGTTTCAATGTGCCATGTGTGCGGTTGTCCAAGCATCCCACATATGCATATGTACTGGTATCAATCTTCAAGCACAAAAAAATGTGGTATGTGTCAATGTGCACATGTATGTGTGCCACCAATTAAACTTTAATCCCCTACATGTTCCACATCTATCTTGTTTATGATCTATGGTGTTTGTCAACTAGTATTGACAACACGCCATAGATTGTTAACCATGACACAACTATGCCTAAATCCAAACAGGCTTCAATTCTTGATCTCGGAGATGATGCAAGCGTTTGGAAATGAACCCATCAAGCTTGTTTGGCACTGGTTCCTGATTCCAAGTGGAAATGGAGAGGATTTCACCCCCTCTCACATATGCTTATATACTCGTGCATAAAGTTTTAAAGCATTTATGGTAATGCTGAGATGGAGGAACCATTACGACTTATGACCCCAGGTTTTCCATAATTCCTGCATCAACACATGTACCCGACAATGCAAATTTTCAAGCTGTGAACTGTTCTTGTAACATACCTATGTCTTGGAGAGTAGATTTTGAGGCAAACTTGGTCCTTTTCTGCCTTGGCCCCTCACATGTTTGGTGGCTGTTATTATTATTATTATTATTATTTTATGATGAACTTCATTTATTTTACATCATCTGTACTATATATAACACAAGTAGTGTTTGGCCAATTTTGCCCCTGCAATTAGTTCCAGAGGGCAGAGAACGTTGAATATTTCGAGGACTTGAAAGACCTTTTAAGTAAAGCTAGGGATATTTCAGGAGCTTGAAAATGTGGCTGGTGTTCGACAGATGGCTTAGATTTCTTCCTCAAAAGCCAGCCAATGGCTTATATTTTACCTGCAGAAAGCCTCAACCCACTTTCTCTGCCCAAAACTCTAGGCGTGGATTTTTCTCTCCTCTATTTCTCTCTTCCTTCGTCTCGCCACACCTCTCTCCATGCCCATATGCATTGCATGTGCCACACCCCTAGAATATAATAAATGCACACCATAAAAAATATATGTAATAAAATACAGAGGGTTTGTTCGTATTGATTTTTATTTTATATCTTAGCTTTTGACCTTAATTTAATACATTTGGCAGCTTTATGCCCATTCATACAGGGGCAGAGAAGGACCTCCGATTTATATACTGTGCTGGTAAGAACGTCGTGCATATATCATGGCATTAATGCATGTGAGATATACTTCTCCCAAATGTCATTAGGCTTATTGATGTTTCAGCTGCCATCTGTTCTATGTTAAATAATTGGAGTGGAATGGACAGAAAGAAAGCCAATGAATATATACTCAATTGCCAGGTCTGTGGCTTGTGCTCCTTTTGTGATTTTTCTGCTCTATGCTGCCACCATTTTTCCTGATAAAATGCCTTTCAAAGATGTTGGGTTTGTCATGCATCTACACTAAATATTCCAGTTGTCATTTGCAGTCATATGATGGCGGTTTTGGCTTAGTTCCGGGCTCAGAATCTCATGGTAAGTAGATACTGCAAAGTCCATATTATCATGTGACTTACATATTTCAACTATTGCTTTTTTAATGCAGAAATTGGTTGTTGTACATGTTTCAAATATTGCTTTTTAATGCAATAATTGGTCGGTTCCAGCTTGTAGATGTTGTCCCAAAAATTAGGCATGTCCACTCATCAGGTGGCGATGTTATACAAAAGATAGAAACTTGGCTGATTTTGTTTTTTAGCTGTCCATTTATTTTTTGCATTGTAATTGACCTCATGAGCGGACCAGCCTGATTTTTTGGCCAGGTCATCTACACAGTGGACCAACCTGTTGGATGGCTTCAATCTCGTACATCTTGGCACATGTGCTGCTGTTATGATGGCTGGGTTCTACACTCATGTGGGATTGGCAAGGCTCATTTATGTACATGTATGGTGCAAACAAGGGGCTGTTGTATGGATAAGTCATCTGATTCACCTTAAACTCGAGAAAAACAATCCAAAATTCACTAAAAGAGATTAATGGAGAAGCACCATAAGGAGGGTACCTCTTGGATAAACTTCAATAAATCACAGCTATGGAAAAAGAGAAAACTCTTCTCGAAAAAGATTCCAGCAAAAAGAATATCAATCACTCTAATAAGAATCTCATTAAAATGTGTATATGCATAAAACAAAATGTGGGGATAAATCTCAGCCCTTGATTCTAGGATCATCTCAGCTCCTGATTATCTAAAAACCTATCCTTGAAATTTCCAACTTGTCTGATTCAAACAGAAAGAAAAGACCGCTAAAATTAACCCAAAAAACATGCTATATCTTGGCCCATAAGTAGTGCTGTAGCATACTTCTTTTTGCGAATAAATAGGTGATAGGTCCCCATGGTTGATGATTAATTAAACTGTGTAGGGCCCATCCACAGCTGCATGAATATATATCCATGTTTTTCGCTTGAGAAAAGTAACTAAATGGTTTTATGAAGATATCAATGGAAAGATGTTGGTTCCCCACATAAACTAACTTTGAAGATGTCTGCTGTTCATTAGATGAGCTGGTGGAGACTGTGTAGTGTGTGTGAGCGATCCAGGGTTCAATCCCTGATAGTCATCCCTATCAAAAAATTTATAAAAAAAATTAAAAACAAAAAAACAAGAAAAAAAAAAGTAACTTTGAAGATGCGATAACTCATTGGCAGTTTCTGTGGCTATGTTTTCTTTTTGAAGTTCTTTTCTATTCATATTTACAGGTTTTATATGGTGTGTATATAACAATTCTGTTCATCCAACACCATTGGAGTGACGTTGCTGGACGAGTCCGGTTGCTCCTTAGCGGCAGTCTAACTTTGACTTGTTAATTCCTGAACTCTCCTACTGAGTTTAAATAGCCCATTTCTTCTCATGTCCATGACTAATACCGGAGGATTTTCTTTCGCTGTCAAAGATAAGCTTTGACAATTTTGTAGCATGGCCTTGAATCAGCATCTGTTGAAGTATGAGGAGGCTGAAATCGCAAGAGGTTGCTTGAAATTTCAGGGTCTGTGGGGGAATTATTAAGCTCCCATTGGGCCGAAAGCCCGTTTTCCAAAATCGCCACCGCTCTCATTTCTTGTCCTACAACTACAAGGGAGCTCGAGGGCAATTTATGCTGATTTTTTAAACTCATACTGTCCGATGCAGAATGCAGTTATGCACTTAATATATTTCTTGAAGCGTGCCTTTATTTCAACTGCCACACTGGAATTATCATTGATGCACAATTCTGGCACTTATCCTAAGTCCAAACACACACTTAGTGATTTGAATTGCTGCTGTGATTACGTCAATGAGGGATGGAATGTCTTTATTCGTGTATAGATCCATTTACAGCTTTTCTGGTTTCAATCTGGATGTCACCATGTATGGTCTTCGTTCAGATTGTTTGTTTTTCAGGCAATACTCCTGATGTGTCTGTGTCATAAAATCATGACTTTGGGAAAACCCAAGCAAATAAAATGATGAGTGCTTGTGAAGAATCGCATCTTTGGCATATGCATTTTCAAGGAAAGTATCAAATAGACTAAAATAGTACACCCCTTTCTTTCCAACCTGACATCTTTTCTTTTTCTTTGGGGGGTGGGGGGGAGCATACCACCTATGATTTTATTAGTTTAAAGCCAACTCATCTGTCTGAAAGCTTACTATCTATAACTGTCTTAGCAACACAGGTGGTGCGACTTACTGTGCGGTTGCAGCTCTACGGTTGATGGGATTCATCAAAGATGATAGTCTATCCAAATTCATTTCATCTTCCACCATCAACGTGCCAGCGTTGCTGGAGTGGAGCTTACGGGTGCCTTTTCTTCCCTTTTCTTTTGTTTTCTTTCTTTCTTTCTTCTTCTTCTTCTTCTTCCTTCTTCTGTCAGTCTCAAAGCAGTATGTGATATCAATGTTTTTGTGATACACCATTCATAAGGTAGCTGCAGGATTCTTCTGCATCATGAAAATGGATGATTGCAACTGATAGTCCACATTTAATGAGGCCCAAATTGTATGATGAGTGCGATCTTTAGGGATCTCCAATCCCCCATGTGGCCCACAATATGAATGATTTCAATCACCAAAATGCAGGCCAAGCAAATTCTTGATCAACATCGTAGATTTCCTCATCATGGATTGTGCTTTCAGGCTTAAGATCGAAGCGTCATAGATGGATAAGCACCTGATGTCATTTCTGAAATGTATTGGATGGTTGGATATTGTGATCTTGCGATACAAATTGGACAGGGTGCATTTTGCTGCCCTCTGTACTCTTATAGTAGTGACGACCTATGCAGATGTTAGCATTTGAATGTGAAAGTTTACACCCTTCCCTTTTCCTACTACAGAGGCAAACGATTGATGGTGGATTTCAAGGCCGAACCAACAAGCCTAGTGACACGTGTTATGCATTTTGGTAAGCCTACATAGCCATGAAGTTAAGGGCATCTTTTGGGTTGATGGAATCCAAAAGTAACTGTATAAAAGAAAATGTCTTCTGTAGATCTGTCGTTTTCCACCAATTGTGACTAGAAAGTAGCCTGTGAAATACAATTTTCTTTTCCAAGGTTTTCCTCAAAAAAGGGTCTTTCCCTTTCCTCAAAAAAAACTCGATTGTCCTCATTTCCACAATTTTTTTGAGAAACAGGTTTTACTTTTTGACCATTGACTATTCCACAATTCTCTGAACATGATGGAAACTAAAACAACTAACCTTTTTTGGATTCTTTTCAACGGATTTCCTCATCCACAGTTTCCCTCAGATATGACATTTTCCTTTCCAAATCTACACTTTGGATTCCATCAATCCAAACAGGCTCCTAAGAGTCTGCAGCTGCATTTGGTGTGATGTTTAAAAGGGCAATGTGGCATTCAGGGTCGGTGGTGTTTTGAAGATCTTAGGAGCTCACCACTTCTTTGACAAGGATGCTCTGCGTGCTTTTTTGCTTTCCTGTCAGACCCCGGTACATGCTTCTTCACCTTCTCTCTCTCTACTGTTATAGCTCTATTATTAATTGTAGATGCAGTTCACTGTAATCCTCCCAAGGTTTACGCCGTATATGTGGCGTACATGTATGATGAGCTGAACCGTCCATTCATCGTAAGGCTCAATAAATGGACCCTACACCAAAACTCACTCCGATCGGACAACCTAATTGTGAAACATATGTTGTACAAAAAACTGTCAGCTGGATTACTATTGTCCTATTGTTGTAATTTTTTATTTTATTTTTTGGTCCATAAGACATTCGACCTTGTGCCTGTGAATGGATGGTTTGGAACACCATGTATGTGCCGTATGGAGGGTTTTCATTCCCGTATTTATGCTATCCGTAAGGATATGAATAGCATCCTCAGACTCCTGTGCTACACAATTGGGATCCAGGCTATTGATCTGATGTGCCCCACAATAGATCAAGCCCCCCAAACCTCCTGGACAGGATGATCCTAACCTTCTACCAGTGTCCTGGATCCCCAACCCATATGGGGACATAAACAGTTAAGAAATGCAGCAAACATTTAATAGGAACAAGGATCCAAAGATTGGTCAGGATCTTCACATCCTGGAGATTTTGGGCTGTGGTCCATCCATGGTGGGACCCATTGGATCAGCCAGGATCATCAATTGTAACTAATGTCATTCTGGAGCTCCTCTTTTAATTAATTCTATTGATTCTCCTGCACCAGTACGGCGGTTTCAGTAAATTTCCGAAGCAGCTGCCGGATCTCTACCATACCTACTATGGGTTTTGTGCATTTAGCTTGTTGGATGAACCTGGGCTAAAACCGCTCTGCGTCGAGCTCGGCACCACTGATTTTTCCTCTGGAATGTGACCATCTTCTGCAAATCCAAAGGCTTCTACAAGGATTGCAGCGAAATGCTGAATACAGCAAAATGCATCAGAGGATGGAATTCGGTTGGTGAAAATGGTCATCCCATTGGCAGCATGCAATTTGAGTACAGATTCAAATAGCTATTGATTTCGTTGTGACATAAACTGTATTACAAAACGCTTATTGTTATCATTTTGAGGTGTATTACAAATCTCATTGAAATTTCATTTGGGTCCATTCTGGCCCATTTTTAGGAAAGTCCCAAAAATAGTGATTGGATTATCTTAGCTGTCACTTTAGAAGCCAAAAAATGGACAGCTAAGAAATGGGTAGTGAAAAATGAAAAAGAAAAAGAGAGGGCAAATGATCTGTATTTGATAGGTAGAGTTGAGTGGTTGGATGGATAGGATTATCAGAAAACCACTATTTGTTTGCTGTAGTTGCTTCCAATGTGTGTTGTGAATTCCATTGACCATCTCGTTTAGCCTGAAATTTATGAGATGGGCTTGTTAAGTGGGCCACACATTTTTATTGGTGAATGTACGGTTTATCTTGTTTGGATCTTTTATTGGCTAAATCCAAAGTGGCCAATAAAATCCAGGAGAGGGTATCTCTCCTTCGAGCAACCAGTACAAGCATCCACACTCAAGAACAACATTTGGCCATCCAAATGAATGGTTTTCCGATTTCCTAATTAGGATAATTTGAAGCCGGTGGTGCTTTGGAAACTGAGAATAGGTCCCCTTAATCTACAACCATGGCTTTTCGATTCGGTTGCTTTGAGTCAAGTGCTGACTGAAACTGAGTTGACATGCCTTAGTTGGATATGAGTTACATGAGTTGTCCTACAACCACTTTTTTTCTATAACAGACAATTCCAATACTTTCAATGGCAAAAGTGAAAGCAATAAATTCAGAAGCGTCATGACTTCCTTTATCATATCCGCCCACTCTTCTCCGTTGGGCTGCTTCCTCGGACACAATTCCCATTTCCTTCCCCACTGATCATAGCCATTAACATAGATCATTTGATCACTGGGACCACTCAAGCAACTACAGTCACCAGCCATGGCTAAATCATCATCTATAACGAAGTTACTTGCATCAGCTCGAGCCATTGTCTTCTCGCAGATCAATTGTAACAACGAACCAGAAATCTTTTGGATGGCTGCATTTGGTGTGAATTGATGGTAAATGTGAGTTTTCTCTATGTTTGGCAACCATTATATTTAATGTTGAATTGGATTCCATGTGAATCCAAATACCTCCCAACGGATAATTTTGAAATCTTGGCAAAATGCTGGGAATCTAATTCGGATTCAGATGGTGTTTTGCCAATAGTATGGGTGAATTTGTTGGGATTTTTGGAATATATTCAGACATGGATCCAGCCCAATTCATAGCACTAGAAATGGTGCTATGAAGTCGACCTCATGGGAGCTTCCTATGAGCTTGAGCTGTGTGGGCCCCACTGTGATGTGTATCGGACATCCACTCTATGCATTTGGTGGGTCCCTTCTAGCTTATAGGATATCCCAAAAATCAGCAGTATCAGGAACTCAAGAGGGCCCATTTTGATGCAATTCGCGCAAAAGGGAGTTAATCTGATTTTGTTGGTCCACTCGTAGAAAACCAATCCAATTGCTTTCTAGCAATTAATACTTGTTTGGTTGATGGTGGTTCAGATGAGGGTTTGTGAAAGTGCAACCAAATGTACAAGCAAACCACCTGTATTAGTTTCAGCATTTGGACCACGTGAGGTCCGACTGGGACGGGCCAATCATGTCCAGATACAGTCCATGAGCTAAAGCCCAAAGTCCGAGCTAACAGTAAGGATAAGGAACTGAGCTTGGGCTGGAAATTTGGAATAGGCCCACTTCTGAAATACTCAACACGCCAACTATAGAAATCAGACTTGTTTAGGCGAATTTGTTTGGACAGATCCAGCCCAGTTGATTATCAGACCTAAAAACCCAGTCCATGTCCAACCCACAGATTGAGTTGGGTCCATTTTATTGGTTTATTTCAAGGAAAACGATCATATAATATCAACTAGAGGGTAAGTTCTAGTAGAGATGACCTCTGTGGGGCCCACTTTGATATGTGCATCGATCTACCCCTTTTACGTTAGTCAATGAGGCCAACAACCAGCATAATCAGAAACTAAGGTGGACCACGCCATCGTGAACCGTCGGGAGAGGACACCCAACAAATAAAAACCTTCCAAGTGACGTGTCAAAAATTTATTGCTTCTCTGTGGACCTCACCATGATATATGTATTTTTTCCATGTTGTCCATCTATTTTTCCATATCATTTTAGGGCATGATTCCAAAAATGAGACAAATCCAAATCTCATCTGGACTACACTATAAGAAACAATGGTGATTGAACGTCTACCATTAAAAACTTCTTAGGGCCACAAAAGTTTTGAATGAAGCTGATTTTTTTTTTTTTTTTTCCCTGCATCGAGATCTATGTGACCTAATCAACAGGTTGGATGGATAATAAATATTACAGTGGGCCCTATGAAGTTTTTAACGGTGGGCGTTCAATCAGCACTGTTTTCTTATGGTGCAGTTGACATGAGATTTGGATTGTCTCATTTTTGGGATCATGTCCTAAAATGATTTTAAAAAATAGATGAACAGCGTGGATAAAACACATATATCATGGTGCAGCTCATATAACGCTGTCAGCAGCCATACGGTATTGTTGATTCGACACGTGATCCACCTATTTCAAACCATGAATACTATAAATGGAATAACATTGTAATCAGAAAACATAAAAGAAGAGATCACCAAAAAAAAGAAAGAAAAAAAGCCATGGTATATTATAGATGCATGGTACTTATCCAGGACTCAATGTTTATTATATGTGTAATGGTACTTAACTATCCATCTATCCTATGCCACACACACGTGGACTTGTTCATGTGTCACGATCGCAGCCTTTCTTTCATAATCACTCTCATGCACTAAAGGTTGAAGCTAAACACGAAGCAGACACCGTCCCCCCAACTTGCCTCTGGGCAGCCCCATATTTGTATTTTGCTTTCTTCGTCCTTGATTTTATGATACTCCTTGATTTTATTTATCATATTCACCAAATCCCCTGTGAAGACGTACTCGTTCTGCTCCTTTCTCAGATTCAAATTCCATTTCTTTCGATTCACACCATAGCAATTAACTACTGTGCCACTGGAACCAGAGCCACTGAGACATTTTTGAATCTCTGCATGACCATTTACAACCAAACGAGTCGTCACAGCAGCCAATGTCTCCTCACATATCAACTGTAACCCCTCCCCTGTCTTCTTTTGATTATATAATACTTTCCGTAATTTTTGGTTGTTTTCAAAGGGGAAGGGTCGTCCACCAGCCATGATTCCTGTTATGAGAAGGGAGAAAAGAAAAGAAAAATCTAGGACGAGAATTTAGCAAAAGATCCGATGTAACAATTTCAAATGGGCATTTTTCTTTTATAGACCTCCATTTTGATTAATACCAACACATCTTGCCTTGGGTTACCTCCTCTTTTTGTGTAATAATGACACACATGTTCATAGCTTCTCTAAACTAAAAGGGTTTGTGTCTATGAAATTTCTCTAATACAAATGGGTTTGTGACTATGATTTATTTATTTATTTGAAATATAGCTACTCTAAACCAAATGGGTTTGTGACTATAGATTTTTCTGTGTGAAATAGAGCTACTCTAAAGCCTAAAGCAAATGGGTTTGTGACTGTAATGGTATTTCTATGCGAAATATAGCCTCTCTAAACCAAATGGGTTTGTGACTCTGCAATTTCTACGTAAAATACTATTCTTTGGATCGGAAGAAATACAAGAGATAAATAAGGTCGAGCTATGTGGGGCCCACCTTGTCTTATATGATATCCAGTACCACTTCTGTCAGGTATGCTTCCTTCTCCTACCCTCAGGTGAAAAGTCAGCCTTACCCAAGACTCAAGTAGGCCACATCATTGAAACTTTCAAGATGCTGTGTAGGGGCCCATTATAGTGTGTATATCTAATCCAACCCATTGGAAAGGTGCACCCATCAGGAGGAAGGGATTAACCAAAATCAGCCCAATTCAAAAGTCAGGCAGGGCACATCTTGTGGTTTATAGGTTTTAGGCATGACTTTTTTCGTTGTTTCTTCCAGTGTGGCTGATTTTTAGTATCTTGGCCTAGCAAATAGCAATAGCATGAGGGGGGTGCACATGATGCACGGGTAAGATGTCATAGACACATTGCGGTGGGCCCCACAATCAACTCCATGTAATCCTTCCCCTCAATCCTAGTTGAGAAAGGAAATGCAACTATAATCAAGTTGTCAAACATATATATCATGGTGGGCCCTATTGAGCTTGGGCCATGTTGTGCTCTAGGTATGGAAGCAACATGCATCCAACCAAGTGCCATGGGGAGCCCATCTCAATGCTCGTCTAACATCCAATCCATCCATCAATTTCTCCATCTCATGTTGGGACTTTGAGCCCAAAAAATGAGGCAGATTCAAAAATCAAGTGGGCTACCTTCCTGAAACACACACCATTCAAACATTCCTGAGGCCCACCTTGATGTTCATAATGAATCCAAGCCGTTCACAAGGTGACTTCCACCAAGATGGAGGGAAAAAAAAACATCACCCGAAACCTAATCTTTTGTGGGCCCCATGTTTTTTCAATGGTGGTCATTCAATCCTCACAGGTTCTTGTGGTGGGACCTTATTGTTTTGGATCGATGACAAATTCATCCCCTTTACCAGTTTGGTCATATCATTTTAGGTGGTGAGCCCAAAGATGAGGCAATTACAAGCCTGGAGTGGGCCACACGGAAGGAAATAATGAGTATTGAACAACTACCATTGAATATTTTGGGGCCCATCCTAACGTTTGTGACAAATCCATCCCATCCATCATTTTCACCAAATCATTTCAGGGCGTGGCTTAAATGAGGTAGATCCAAAATTCAAGTGCACCACACAGCAAGACAGAGAGAGTATTAAACATCCATTAATACTGAAGTCAACTCTCTCAATCTTGCATTTCGTAAACGGTGCACACTAAAACCCCCTACATTGACAAGATCATATGGCCCACTGTGATGTTTCTAATAAATCCATCCTACCCACTAGTTTCATTAGATCAATTTAGGTGGTGGCTCAAAATTGAGGCAATCAAAAGCTCAAGTGGGCCACAAAAAGGGCAAGGGTCAACTGTGATGTTGTGACAAATCCAACCCATCCACCAGTTTCACCGGATTATTTTAAGTGGTGGACCTAAAAGATGAGGTAGATCTAATGCTCGAGTAGGCCTTTGAGCTAAGAAATAGCGAGTATTGAAAGCCAACCATTTAAACACCCATAGGCATACCATGATGTTTGTGACGAATCCAATCTATTCCACCAATTTTGCCCAATCATTTTGGGGCGTGGCCCAAAAATGAAGTAAATCCAAAATTCAAGTGGAACATACGGTAGGAAGCCAAGATATTGAACCCCCATCGTTGAAATCATATCTCTCTCTCCTTTTATCTTAAACACTCACTATTAACAAGATCACAGGGCTCTCCATGATGTTTATGACAAATCTATATCATCCACCAGTTTTGCCAGATCAATTTATGTTGTGGGCCAAAAAATGAGGCAGATCCAAAGCTCAAGTGAGCCACATGAAATGAAATAATGGACATTAAACGAACACCAATGAAACGCCTGAGGACCACCATGAAATTTGTGACAAATCCAGACCGTCCAACAATTTCACCATATCATATTAGGGCATAGTAATGAGGCAGATCCAAAACTCTAGTGGACTAAAAGGTAGGAATAGTTAGCATCGAACGCCCAAAGTTGAAGCTAATTCTCTCACTCACTCCAAGGTAAACAGTGTTAATTAAATGCACAGAGTTGACTAGATTGCTGGGTGCACCATAATGTTTTTGAGAAATCCACTCCGGCCACTAGTTTTTCCAAATTATTTTAGAATGTAGGACAAAAAATGAGGTAGTCTCAAAACTCAAGTGGACCACAAGGTAAAAAAAAACAATGGGTATCCAATTCCCACCTTTCAACCTGTCATGCAGCTCACATAATGTTTGCGAGAAAGCCATTCCATCTATCAGTTCTGCTGGATCAATTTAGGGCGTGAGCTAAAAAAAAATAAAATAAAATATGAGTGGCTCTAAAGATCAAGTGAGCCACAGTAACAAAAACAGTGCGTATTGAAGACAGACCTTTGAGACACTTGGGGAGTTTTGGATCAAGGTACTATTTTTGTGTTTTCTGTTGATAGCAGTAGGAATGACCTTACAAAGTGGTAAATGACCTTATGAACAGTTTAGATGGCATAAGAACATCACGGTGGACCTTGGGAGCGTTTCAACAGTAGCCAATTACCGCCTCACTTTTTTCTGCATGTTTTTGAATCTGCTGTATTTTTTGAACCACCATCTAAAATTATATGGCCAAACTGATAGATAAGGTGGATTTATCACAAAGATCAGGAGCTAGGGCCTACCTAGCTTCAGCCGCCCCACAAAAGGGCGTTGGGAATGGTATTTAGAGTCGGGCACCGGGCAAGTTGACTTGGCAAACTCAACTGTCTGACTCATTGGACCCGACTTGACCTGAACTGAGTGGCTGAGTTGATTTGAACCAAGTAGACTTCGCCCAATCCGAACTTGAACCGAGTTGAGTCCGAGTCACCTAGTAACTCGACTCGACCTGACCCAAAATCCGACTTGTTCAGACTCAACTCGATTTGAAACCTGACTCGACTTGGGTTCCATAGTATATAAATGAAAAAAAAAAAAAAAAAACATAAATAACTAATTATCTAACAACTCTACTCAAGTAATAAAAAAAGAAAGAAAAAAAAGAAGCTCAACCGGATCGACGCAATCCTTGTGACTGAGTTGGACTCACTCTGGATTAGTCCGGGCCAGACTCCGGCTCAATCCAGGTTAGGGCTGAAAGTTGGGCGGGTTGGGTCGGGTTGATGCTCAACCCTAGCCCAACCCAAGGTTCCTATACCTCAATCCTAACCCAATCTCGGGTCGGGAATTCTCAACCCAAGCCCAACCCAAGTAGGCTCGGTCGGGTTGGTCGGGTGGATACATGCTAATATTTTCGTTATTACATTAGTCTGTTACATTTCAATACACGTCTTAATTTTTCATATCTATGATTTTATTAATTATATATGTAGTTATTTATCATGAAGAACTTTATTTTTCTAAACAAACAAGCTAAAATATAGGACAACTACTTCATTAAAAGTCATGTTGTGTAGCACGCAATCTATTTGGGAGAGAGAAATCGGGGTATCTTGTTAGCTTGAGTCATTGAAAATGATGTGGACCAATGAGACCCGATGGTACTAGAAATTCCTGTGTTGAACCTTCAACACATATGATCCACACTCAATTATAATTTAAAGTAACTTATATATTGATCGAGTTCGGGTTGGGTTAGGCAACCCGAGCCTGACCCAAGTTTTATCGGGTTGGTGTTTGTATAGCCCAAGCCCGAGACCGAACCCGATACATCCTACGCGAGCCCAACCCAATGTCGGTTCAGTCACAGGTCGGTCAGGTTGAACCCGCCCAACTTTCAGCCCTAATCCAATTTAAACCTTGAAATAGTTTAAAAGTAAACAACTTTTTCATTATAACTCAACCACACGAACATATCTTTTTCCCCCAAAACTTAGGCAGTTGCTTATTAGACATGCCCGTCTAGTTTGTAAGGAAAATATAAAGATTGCTGTAATAGGTCCGAGAAGTATAAACAATGGGCTATTTCGTCATTATCCCAAATTTAAATTAGAAATTTTTAGAAACTTCCACCCATATTGTTGCAGAAAGAACCACGCATTTTTATTAGAATCAAACATAACCACCCAAATTTTAAAGTGGGTGTTTATTTCACCACATGCCATGTGAAATTAGGAAGAGTCGTCCACTTCATCACGTAAAATGATGAAAATGCCCTTCTTCATACAATGATCAGAGTGCGCCCCTACATGCATTGGAAATTACAAAATGCCACCATAAAATGAATATTATGATCCATCTATCCAAGCCATGAATATAAATATATAAATGATAGTTACAGGATTTAGACCATCCAGATGTTATGATCGAACTATCCAAATCTTCGAAACTATGATATAAACAATCAAGACCGCCAATATCATAATACAGACCATCCAGGTCGTTGATACTTTTGTCTACACCATCCGAACCATTAATATTATGATCCAAAGCTTCCAAACCATGGACATTATGATCTAGACCATCCTGACCATGGATATTATTATCCAGACCATTCCATCCCTACTTCATACACCTCTTGACCCATGATAACAGCTTACCATTTACATGATTATGAAGAACATCTTTTGTTAGGAAATCTTAACCATCCCATCCATGGCTTGGAAAAAGTAAGACTGAATAAAGAATGGATTGGATTATTCGATTGGTGTAATTATTGTTTGGTAGCCCATACAAAGTGTTCTAGATAAAATGGACGGTTCAGATCCATGAATTGGACTGTGCAACTCAACTGATAAAACTCGTAGCAGTATAACTTATAGATCTGAGAGCACTGAAGCTTTTCTCTAATGCAACAAAATTTCAAAGTATCCTCGGAAACCGGTACTATGTATCACCCAACAACGATACGTGTATCAGCCGCAAAAGAAAGAAACTAGAAAAAAATTTAGCAATGGTATTGTCTTCATGCGGTGCATTCACAACTGCCTGCAGATAAGGTCGAGCAGTCCTCGATCAAGGTACTCTTAAATCTATAAGAGGTTTTCTCAAATTCACAAGAGAAATAGAAGAACTTCTGAGGAATTTTATTGATAGAATTAATAATATTGATTAAAAATGAGTTTAACATGCCTTAAATAATTCTAAACAAACTCTAAAATCGTAAATAAAGGACTCATAATCAAATAAGAAAAATATTTTTGAAAAATGTGTAATTGCTACTGTCTGTGGACCGATCAAGTCGACAGGTGATCAAAAACAACCAAAAAGTATCCAGAAATTTAAACTGAAAATTCTGTAATTTTCAACTTATCGACCCCATCTGTTAACCAGCATTTCGACCTATCTAAAATGGTAGAAATCAGCCAGCAAGTAATCTGGAATTTTTGGAAGAATTTCAACATGCCGATCACAAGGGTCGACCGATCGAAATATGCTGAATTTTTTGCTAATTTCTCCTTGAGCTTCTTTTGGTCCACGTGCGTAAGGAACATGCTTGATCCTAGTCCTAGGTTGCTTTCTTTCACAATCACTCTCATGTGCTAAAGGTTAAAGGTGAAGACGAAGCGAACAGGGCGGCGAGGAGGCCAACCCCATATTTGTATCTTGGCCTCTTGGTCTCCCATGATTTCATGTATCATTTCCGCCCACTGCCCTTTGAAAGCATACCCATTTGGCTGCTTTGTCAGACACAATTCCCATTCCTTTCCACTCACATCATAGCCCTTAACTACAACTGCTCTCTCATTAGGACCAATGCCGAGAGAAGAAGTAACGATACCATCATCTATAACGAAATCATTCACAGTGTTTGGAGCCATTTTTCCTGATAAAATGCCTTTCAAAGATGTTGGGTTTGTCATGCATCTACACTAAATATTCCAGTTGTCATTTGCAGTCATATGATGGCGGTTTTGGCTTAGTTCCGGGCTCAGAATCTCATGGTAAGTAGATACTGCAAAGTCCATATTATCATGTGACTTACATATTTCAACTATTGCTTTTTTAATGCAGAAATTGGTTGTCGTACATGTTTCAAATATTGCTTTTTAATGCAATAATTGGTCGGTTCCAGCTTGTAGATGTTGTCCCAAAAATTAGGCATGCCCACTCATCAGGTGGCGATGTTATACAAAAGATAGAAACTTGGCTGATTTTGTTTTTTAGCTGTCCATTTATTTTTTGCATTGTAATTGACCTCATGAGCGGACCAGCCTGATTTTTTGGCCAGGTCATCTACACAGTGGACCAACCTGTTGGATAGCTTCAATCTCGTACATCTTGGCACATGTGCTGCTGTTATGATGGCTGGGTTCTACACTCATGTGGGATTGGCAAGGCTCATTTATGTACATGTATGGTGCAAACAAGGGGCTGTTGTATGGATAAGTCATCTGATTCACCTTAAACTCGAGAAAAACAATCCAAAATTCACTAAAAGAGATTAATGGAGAAGCACCATAAGGAGGGTACCTCTTGGATAAACTTCAATAAATCACAGCTATGGAAAAAGAGAAAACTCTTCTCGAAAAAGATTCCAGCAAAAAGAATATCAATCACTCTAATAAGAATCTCATTAAAATGTGTATATGCATAAAACAAAATCTGGGGATAAATCTCAGCCCTTGATTCTAGGATCATCTCAGCTCCTGATTATCTAAAAACCTATCCTTGAAATTTCCAACTTGTCTGATTCAAACAGAAAGAAAAGACCGCTAAAATTAACCCAAAAAACATGCTATATCTTGGCCCATAAGCAGTGCCGTAGCATACCTCTTTTTGCGAATAAATAGGTGATAGGTCCCCATGGTTGATGATTAATTAAACTGTGTAGGGCCCATCCACAGCTGCATGAATATATATCCATGTTTATCGCTTGAGAAAAGTAACTAAATGGTTTTATGAAGATATCAATGGAAAGATGTTGGTTCCCCACATAAACTAACTTTGAAGATGTCTGCTGTTCATTAGATGAGCTGGTGGAGACTGTGTAGTGTGTGTGAGCGATCCAGGGTTCAATCCCTGATAGTCATCCCTATCAAAAAATTTATAAAAAAAATTAAAAACAAAAAAACAAGAAAAAAAAAAGTAACTTTGAAGATGCGATAACTCATTGGCAGTTTCTGTGGCTATGTTTTCTTTTTGAAGTTCTTTTCTATTCATATTTACAGGTTTTATATGGTGTGTATATAACAATTCTGTTCATCCAACACCATTGGAGTGACGTTGCTGGACGAGTCCGGTTGCTCGTTAGCGGCAGTCTAACTTTGACTTGTTAATTCCCGAACTCTCCTACTGAGTTTAAATAGCCCATTTCTTCTCATGTCCATGACTAATACCGGAGGATTTTCTTTCGCTGTCAAAGATAAGCTTTGACAATTTTGTAGCATGGCCTTGAATCAGCGTCTGTCGAAGTATGAGGAGGCTGAAATCGCAAGAGGTTGCTTGAAATTTCAGGGTCTGTGGGGGAATTATTAAGCTCCCATTGGGCCGAAAGCCCGTTTTCCAAAATCGCCACCGCTCTCATTTCTTGTCCTACAACTACAAGGGAGCTCGAGGGCAATTTATGCTGATTTTTTAAACTCATACTGTCCGATGCAGAATGCAGTTATGCACTTAATATATTTCTTGAAGTGTGCCTTTATTTCAACTGCCACACTGGAATTATCATTGATTTTATTAATTATATATGTAGTTATTTATCATGAAGAACTTTATTTTTCTAAACAAACAAGCTAAAATATAGGACAACTACTCCATTAAAAGTCATGTTGTGTAGCACGCAATCTATTTGGGAGAGAGAAATCGGGGTATCTTGTTAGCTTGAGTCATTGAAAATGATGTGGACCAATGAGACCCGATGGTACTAGAAATTCCTGTGTTGAACCTTCAACACATATGTTCCATACTCAATTATAACTTATAAGTAACTTATATATTGATCGGGTTCAGGTTGGGTTAGGCAACCCGAGCCTGACCCAAGTTTTATCGGGTTGGTGTTTGTATAGCCCAAGCCCGAGACCGAACCCGATACATCCTACGTGAGCCCAACCCAATGTCGGTTCAGTCACAGGTCGGTCAAGTTGAACCCGCCCAACTTTCAGCCCTAATCCAATTTAAACCTTGAAATAGTTTAAAAGTAAACAACCTTTTCATTATAACTCAACCACGCGAACATATCTTTTTCCCCCAAAACTTAGGCAGTTGCTTATTAGACATGCCGTCTAGTTGTAAGGAAAATATAAAGATTGCTGTAATAGGTCCCAAAAGTATAAACAATGGGCTATTTGGTCATTATCCCAAATTTAAATTAGAAATTTTTAGAAAATTCCACCCATATTGTTGCAGGAAGAACCACGCATTTTTATTAGAATCAAACATAACCACCCAAATTTTAAAGTGGGTGTTTATTTCACCACATGCCATGTGAAATTAGGAAGAGTCGTCCACTTCATCAAGTAAAATGATGAAAATGCCCTTCTTCATATAATGATCAGAGTGCGCCCCTACATGCATTGGAAATTACAAAATGCCACCATAAAATGAATATTATGATCCATCTATCCAAGCCATGAATATAAGTATATAAATGATAGTTACAGGATTTAGACCATCCAGATGTTATGATCGAACTATCCAAATCTTCGAAACTATGATATAAACAATCAAGACCGCCAATATCATAATACAGACCATCCAGGCTGTTGATACTTTTGTCTACACCATCCGAACCATTAATATTATGATCCAAAGCTTCCAAACCATGGACATTATGATCTAGACCATCCTGACCATGGATATTATTATCCAGACCATTCCATCCCTACTTCATACACCTCTTGACCCATGATAACAGCTTACCATTTACATGATTATGAAGAACATCTTCTGTTAGGAAATCTTAACCATCCCATCCATGGCTTGGAAAAAGTAAGACTGAATAAAGAATGGATTGGATTATTCGATTGGTGTAATTATTGTTTGGTAGCCCATACAATGTGTTCTAGATAAAATGGACGGTTCAGATCCATGAATTGGACTGTGCAACTCAACTGATAAAACTCGTAGCAGTATAACTTATAGATCTGAGAGCACTGAAGCTTTTCTCTAATGCAACAAAATTTCAAAGTATCCTCGGAAACCGGTACTATGTATCACCCAACAACGATACGTGTATCAGCCGCAAAAGAAAGAAACTAGAAAAAAATTTAGCAATGGTATTGTCTTCATGCGGTGCATTCACAACTGCCTGATAAGGTCGAGCACTCCTCGATCAAGGTACTCTTAAATCTATAAGAGGTTTTCTCAAATTCACAAGAGAAATAGAAGAACTTCTGAGGAATTATATTGATAGAATTAATAATATTGATTAAAAATGAGTTTAACATGCCTTAAATAATTCTAAACAAACTCCAAAATCGTAAATAAAGGACTCATAATCAAATAAGAAAAATATTTTTGAAAAATGTGTAATTGCTACCGTCTGTAGACCGATCAAGTCGACAGGTGATCAAAAACAACCAAAAAGTATCCAGAAATTTAAACTGAAAATTCTGTAATTTTAAACTGATCGACCCCATCTGTTAACCAGCATTTCGACCTATCTAAAATGGTAGAAATCAACCAGCAAGTAATCTGGAATTTTTGGAAGAATTTCAACATGCCGATCACAAGGGTCGACCGATCGAAATATGCTGAATTTTTTGCTAATTTCTCCTTGAGCTTCTTTTGGTCCACGTGCGTAAGGAACATGCTTGATCCCAGTCCTAGGTTGCTTTCTTTCACAATCACTCTCATGTGCTAAAGGTTAGAGGTGAAGACGAAGCGAACAGGGCGGCGAGGAGGCCAACCCCATATTTGTATCTTGGCCTCTTGGTCTCCCGTGATTTCATGTATCATTTCCGCCCACTGCCCTTTGAAAGCATACCCATTTGGCTGCTTTGTCAGACACAATTCCCATTCCTTTCCACTCACATCATAGCCCTTAACTACAACTGCTCGCTCATTAGGACCAATGCCGAGAGAAGAAGTAATGATACCATCATCTATAACGCAATCATTCACAGTGTTTGGAGCCATTTTTCCTGATAAAATGCCTTTCAAAGATGTTGGGTTTGTCATGCATCTACACTAAATATTCCAGTTGTCATTTGCAGTCATATGATGGCGGTTTTGGCTTAGTTCCGGGCTCAGAATCTCATGGTAAGTAGATACTGCAAAGTCCATATTATCATGTGACTTACATGTTTCAACTATTGCTTTTTTTATGCAGAAATTGGTTGTCGTACATGTTTCAAATATTGCTTTTTAATGCAATAATTGGTCGGTTCCACAGCTCGTAGATGTTGACCCAAAAATTAGGCATGTCCACTCATCAGGTGGCGATGTTATACAAAAGATAGAAACTTGGCTGATTTTGTTTTTTAGCTGTCCATTTATTTTTTGCATTGTAATTGACCTCATGAGCGGACCAGCCTGATTTTTTGGCCAGGTCATCTACACAGTGGACCAAACTGTTGGATGGCTTCAATCTCGTACATCTTGGCACATGTGCTGCTGTTATGATGGCTGGGTTCTACACTCATGTGGGATTGGCAAGGCTCATTTATGTACATGTATGGTGCAAACAAGGGGCTGTTGTATGGATAAGTCATCTGATTCACCTTAAACTCGAGAAAAACAATCCAAAATTCACTAAAAGAGATTAATGGAGAAGCACCGTAAGGAGGGTACCACTTGGATAAACTTCAATAAATCACAGCTATGGAAAAAGAGAAAACTCTTCTCGAAAAAGATTCCAGCAAAAAGAATATCAATCACTCTAATAAGAATCTCATTAAAATGTGTATATGCATAAAACAAAATCTGGGGATAAATCTCA
The DNA here is from genome assembly GCA_021015155.1 of Magnolia officinalis. Taxonomy (NCBI): domain Eukaryota; kingdom Viridiplantae; phylum Streptophyta; class Magnoliopsida; order Magnoliales; family Magnoliaceae; genus Magnolia; species Magnolia officinalis. The sequence continues at coordinate 86,856,409 of JAJHSJ010000006.1, read as the reverse complement.
GCCCTTGATTCTAGGATCATCTCAGCTCCTGATTATCTAAAAACCTATCCTTGAAATTTCCAACTTGTCTGATTCAAACAGAAAGAAAAGACCGCTAAAATTAACCCAAAAAACATGCTATATCTTGGCCCATAAGCAGTGCTGTAGCATACCTCTTTTTGCGAATAAATAGGTGATAGGTCCCCATGGTTGATGATTAATTAAACTGTGTAGGGCCCATCCACAGCTGCATGAATATATATCCATGTTTATCGCTTGAGAAAAGTAACTAAATGGTTTTATGAAGATATCAATGGAAAGATGTTGGTTCCCCACATAAACTAACTTTGAAGATGTCTGCTGTTCATTAGATGAGCTGGTGGAGACTGTGTAGTGTGTGTGAGCGATCCAGGGTTCAATCCCTGATAGTCATCCCTATCAAAAAATTTATAAAAAAAATTAAAAACAAAAAAACAAGAAAAAAAAAAGTAACTTTGAAGATGCGATAACTCATTGGCAGTTTCTGTGGCTACGTTTTCTTTTTGAAGTTCTTTTCTATTCATATTTAAAGGTTTTATATGGTGTGTATATAACAATTCTGTTCATCCAACACCATTGGAGTGACGTTGCTGGACGAGTCCGGTTGCTCCTTAGCGGCAGTCTAACTTTGACTTGTTAATTCCTGAACTCTCCTACTGAGTTTAAATAGCCCATTTCTTCTCATGTCCATGACTAATACCGGAGGATTTTCTTTCGCTGTCAAAGATAAGCTTTGACAATTTTGTAGCATGGCCTTGAATCAGCGTCTGTTGAAGTATGAGGAGGCTGAAATCGCAAGAGGTTGCTTGAAATTTCAGGGTCTGTGGGGGAATTATTAAGCTCCCATTGGGCTGAAAGCCCGTTTTCCAAAATCGCCACCGCTCTCATTTCTTGTCCTACAACTACAAGGGAGCTCGAGGGCAATTTATGCTGATTTTTTAAACTCATACTGTCCGATGCAGAATGCAGTTATGCACTTAATATATTTCTTGAAGCGTGCCTTTATTTCAACTGCCACACTGGAATTATCACTGATGCACAATTCTGGCACTTATCCTAAGTCCAAACACACACTTAGCGATTTGAATTGCTGCTGTGATTACGTCAATGAGGGATGGAATGTCTTTATTCGTGTATAGATCCATTTACAGCTTTTCTGGTTTCAATCTGGATGTCACCATGTATGGTCTTCGTTCAGATTGTTTGTTTTTCAGGCAATACTCCTGATGTGTCTGTGTCATAAAATCATGACTTTGGGAAAACCCAAACAAATAAAATGATGAGTGCTTGTGAAGAATCGCATCTTTGGCATATGCATTTTCAAGGAAAGTATCAAATAGACTAAAATAGTACACCCCTTTCTTTCCAACCTGACATCTTTTCTTTTTCTTTGGGGGGGGGGGGGGGGGGGGGGGGGGAGCATACCACCTATGATTTTATTAGTTTAAAGCCAACTCATCTGTCTGAAAGCTTACTATCTATAACTGTCTTAGCAACACAGGTGGTGCGACTTACTGTGCGGTTGCAGCTCTACGGTTGATGGGATTCATCAAAGATGATAGTCTATCCAAATTCATTTCATCTTCCACCATCAACGTGCCAGCGTTGCTGGAGTGGAGCTTACGGGTGCCTTTTCTTCTCTTTTCTTTTGTTTTCTTTCTTTCTTCCTTCTTCTGTCAGTCTCAAAGCAGTATGTGATATCAATGTTTTTGTGATACACCATTCATAAGGTAGCTGCAGGATTCTTCTGCATCATGAAAATGGATGATTGCAACTGATAGTCCACATTTAATGAGGCCCAAATTGTACGATGAGTGCGATCTTTAGGGATCTCCAATCCCCCATGTGGCCCACAATATGAATGATTTCAATCACCAAAATGCAGGCCAAGCAAATTCTTGATCAACATCGTAGATTTCCTCATCATGGATTGTGCTTTCAGGCTTAAGATCGAAGCGTCATAGATGGATAAGCACCTGATGTCATTTCTGAAATGTATTGGATGGTTGGATATTGTGATCTTGCGATACAAATTGGACAGGGTGCATTTTGCTGCCCTCTGTACTCATATAGTAGTGACGACCTCTGCAGATGTTAGCATTTGAATGTGAAAGTTTACACCCTTCCCTTTTCCTACTACAGAGGCAAACGATTGATGGTGGATTTCAAGGCCGAACCAACAAGCCTAGTGACACGTGTTATGCATTTTGGTAAGCCCACATAGCCATGAAGTTAAGGGCCTCTTTTGGATTGATGGAATCGAAAAGTAACTGTATAAAAGAAAATGTCTTCTGTAGATCTGTCGTTTTCCACCAATTGTGACTAGAAAGTAGCCTGTGAAATACAATTTTCTTTTCCAAGGTTTTCCTCAAAAAAGGGTCTTTCCCTTTCCTCAAAGAAAACTCGATTGTCCTCATTTCCACAATTTTTTTGAGAAACAGGTTTTACTTTTTGACCATTGACTATTCCACAATTCTCTGAACATGATGGAAACTAAAACAACTAACCTTTTTTGGATTCTTTTCAACGGATTTCCTCATCCACAGTTTCCCTCAGGTATGACATTTTCCTTTCCAAATCTACACTTTGGATTCCATCAATCCAAACAGGCTCCTAAGAGTCTGCAGCTGCATTTGGTGTGATGTTTAAAAGGGCAATGTGGCATTCAGGGTCGGTGGTGTTTTGAAGATCTTAGGAGCTCACCACTTCTTTGACAAGGATGCTCTGCGTGCTTTTTTGCTTTCCTGTCAGACCCCGGTACATGGTTCTTCACCTTCTCTCTCTCTACTGTTATAGCTCTATTATTAATTGTAGATGCAGTTCACTGTAATCCTCCCAAGGTTTACGCCGTATATGTGGCGTACATGTATGATGAGCTGAACCGTCCATTCATCGTAAGGCTCAATAAATGGACCCTACACCAAAACTCACTCCAATCGGACAACCTAATTGTGAAACATATGTTGTACAAAAAACTGTCAGCTGGATTACTATTGTCCTATTGTTGTAATTTTTTATTTTATTTTTTGGTCCATAAGACATTCGACCTTGTGCCTGTGAATGGATGGTTTGGAACACCATGTATGTGCCGTATGGAGGGTTTTCATTCCCGTATTTATGCTATCCGTAAGGATATGAATAGCATCCTCAGACTCCTGTGCTACACAATTGGGATCCAGGCTATTGATCTGATGTGCCCCACAATAGATCAAGCCCCCCAAACCTCCTGGACAGGATGATCCTAACCTTCTACCAGTGTCCTGGATCCCCAACCCATATGGGGACATAAACAGTTAAGAAATGCAGCAAAACATTTAATAGGAACAAGGATCCAAAGATTGGTCAGGATCTTCACATCCTGGAGATTTTGGGCTGTGGTCCATCCATGGTGGGACCCATTGGATCAGCCAGGATCATCAATTGTAACTAATGTCATTCTGGAGCTCCTCTTTTAATTAATTCTATTGATTCTCCTGCACCAGTACGGCGGTTTCTGTAAATTTCCGAAGCAGCTGCCGGATCTCTACCATAACTACTATGGGTTTTGTGCATTTAGCTTGTTGGATGAACCTGGGCTAAAACCGCTCTGCGTCGAGCTCGGCACCACTGATTTTTCCTCTGGAATGTGACCATCTTCTGCAAATCCAAAGGCTTCTACAAGGATTGCAGCGAAATGCTGAATACAGCAAAATGCATCAGAGGATGGAATTCGGTTGGTGAAAATGGTCATCCCATTGGCAGCATGCAATTTGAGTACAGATTCAAATAGCTATTGATTTCGTTGTGACATAAACTGTATTACAAAACGCTTATTGTTATCATTTTGAGGTGTATTACAAATCTCATTGAAATTTCATTTGGGTCCATTCTGGCCCATTTTTAGGAAAGTCCCAAAAATAGTGATTGGATTATCTTAGCTGTCACTTTAGAAGCCAAAAAATGGACAGCTAAGAAATGGGTAGTGAAAAATGAAAAAGAAAAAGAGAGGGCAAATGATCTGTATTTGATAGGTAGAGTTGAGTGGTTGGATGGATAGGATTATCAGAAAACCACTATTTGTTTGCTGTAGTTGCTTCCAATGTGTGTTGTGAATTCCATTGACCATCTCGTTTAGCCTGAAATTTATGAGATGGGCTTGTTAAGTGGGCCACACATTTTTATTGGTGAATGTACGGTTTATCTTGTTTGGATCCTTTTATTGGCTAAATCCAAAGTGGCCAATAAAATCCAGGAGAGGGTATCTCTCCTTCGAGCAACCAGTACAAGCATCCACACTCAAGAACAACATTTGGCCATCCAAATGAATGGTTTTCCGATTTCCTAATTAGGATAATTTGAAGCCGGTGGTGCTTTGGAAACTGAGAATAGGTCCCCTTAATCTACAACCATGGCTTTTCGATTCGGTTGCTTTGAGTCAAGTGCTGACTGAAACTGAGTTGACATGCCTTAGTTGGATATGAGTTACATGAGTTGTCCTACAACCACTTTTTTTCTATAACAGACAATTCCAATACTTTCAATGGCAAAAGTGAAAGCAATAAATTCAGAAGCGTCATGACTTCCTTTATCATATCCGCCCACTCTTCTCCGTTGGGCTGCTTCCTCGGACACAATTCCCATTTCCTTCCCCACTGATCATAGCCATTAACATAGATCATTTGATCACTGGGACCACTCAAGCAACTACAGTCACCAGCCATGGCTACATCATCATCTATAACGAAGTTACTTGCATCAGCTCGAGCCATTGTCTTCTCGCAGATCAATTGTAACAACGAACCAGAAATCTTTTGGATGGCTGCATTTGGTGTGAATTGATGGTAAATGTGAGTTTTCTCTATGTTTGGCAACCATTATATTTAATGTTGAATTGGATTCCATGTGAATCCAAATACCTCCCAACGGATAATTTTGAAATCTTGGCAAAATGCTGGGAATCTAATTCGGATTCAGATGGTGTTTTGCCAATAGTATGGGTGAATTTGTTGGGATTTTTGGAATATATTCAGACATGGATCCAGCCCAATTCATACCACTAGAAATGGTGCTATGAAGTCGACCTCATGGGAGCTTCCTATGAGCTTGAGCTGTGTGGGCCCCACTGTGATGTGTATCGGACATCCACTCTATGCATTTGGTGGGTCCCTTCTAGGTTATAGGATATCCCAAAAATCAGCAGTATCAGGAACTCAAGAGGGCCCATTTTGATGCAATTCGCGCAAAAGGGAGTTAATCTGATTTTGTTGGTCCACTCGTAGAAAACCAATCCAATTGCTTTCTAGCAATTAATACTTGTTTGGTTGATGGTGGTTCAGATGAGGGTTTGTGAAAGTGCAACCAAATGTACAAGCAAACCACCTGTATTAGTTTCAGCATTTGGACCACGTGCGGTCCGACTGGGACGGGCCAGTCATGTCCAGATACAGTCCATGAGCTAAAGCCCAAAGTCCGAGCTAACCGTAAGGATAAGGAACTGAGCTTGGGCTGGAAATCTGGAATAGGCCCACTACTGAAATACTCAACACGCCAACTATAGAAATCAGACTTGTTTAGGCGAATTTGTTTGGACAGTTCCAGCCCAGTTGATTATCAGACCTAAAAACCCAGTCCATGTCCAACCCACAGATTGAGTCGGGTCCATTTTATTGGTTTATTTCAAGGAAAACGATCATATAATATCAACTAGAGGGTAAGTTCTAGTAGAGATGACCTCTGTGGGGCCCACTTTGATATGTGCATCGATCTACCCCTTTTACGTTAGTCAATGAGGCCAACAACCAGCATAATCAGAAACTAAGGTGGACCACGCCATCGTGAACCGTCGGGAGAGGACACCCAACAAATAAAAACCTTCCAAGTGACGTGTCAAAAATTTATTGCTTCTCTGTGGACCTCACCATGATATATGTATTTTATCCATGTTGTCCATCTATTTTTCCATATCATTTTAGGGCATGATTCCAAAAATGAGACAAATCCAAATCTCATCTGGACTACACTATAAGAAACAATGGTGATTTAACGTCTACCATTAAAAACTTCTTAGGGCCACAAAAGTTTTGAATGAAGCTGATTTTTATTTTTATTTTTCTTTCCCTGCATCCAGATCTATGTGACCTAATCAACAGGTTGGATGGAAAATAAATATTACAGTGGGCCCTATGAAGTTTTTAACGGTGGGCGTTCAATCAGCACTGTTTTCTTATGGTGCAGTTGACATGAGATTTGGATCGTCTCATTTTTGGGATCATGTCCTAAAATGATTTTAAAAAATAGATGAACAGCGTGGATAAAACACATATATCATGGTGCAGCTCATATAACGCTGTCAGCAGCCATACGGTATTGTTGATTCGACACGTGATCCACCTATTTCAAACCATGAATACTATAAATGGAATAACATTGTAATCAGAAAACATAAAAGAAGAGATCACCAAAAAAAAGAAAGAAAAAAAGCCATGGTATATTATAGATGCATGGTACTTATCCAGGACTCAATGTTTATTATATGTGTAATGGTACTTATCTATCCATCTATCCTATGCCACACACACGTGGACTTGTTCATGTGTCACGATCGCAGCCTTTCTTTCATAATCACTCTCATGCACTAAAGGTTGAAGCTAAACACGAAGCAGACACGGTCCCCCCAACTTGCCCCTGGGCAGCCCCATATTTGTATTTTGCTTTCTTTGTCCTCGATTTTATGATACTCCTTGATTTTACGTATCATATTCTCCAAAGAATTCCCATTCCCACTGAAGACGTACTTGTTCTGCTCCTCGCTCAGAGTCAATCTCCAATATTCCATTTCTTTCGATTCACACCATAGCAATTAACTGAGACAGTGGAACCACAGCCACTGAGACATTTTTTTATCCCTGCATGATCACTTACGTCCAAACTAGTGATCTTCACAGCATTGGCTCCAGCCAATGTCTCCTCACATATCAACTGTAACTCCTCCCCTCGCTTCTTTCGACGATCTATTAATTCTTGCCGTAATTTTTGGTACTTGTCGTTAGAGGGGAAGAGTCGTCCACCAGCCATGATTTCTGTTATGAGAAGGGAGAAAAGAAAAGAAAAATCTAGGACGAGAATTTAGCAAAAGATCCGATGTAACAATTTCAAATGGGCAGTTTCTTTTATAGACCTCCATTTTGATTAATACCAACACATCTTGCCTTGGGTAACCTCCTCTTTTTGTGTAATAATGACACACATGTTCATAGCTTCTCTAAACCAAAAGGGTTTGTGTCTATGAAATTTCTCTAATACTAATGGGTTTGTGACTATGATTTTTTTATTTATTTGAAATATAGCTACTCTAAATCAAATGGGTTTGTGACTATAGATTTTTCTGTGTGAAATAGAGCTACTCTAAAGCCTAAAGCAAATGGGTTTGTGACTGTAATGGAATTTCTATGCGAAATATAGCCTCTCTAAACCAAATGGGTTTGTGACTCTGAAATTTCTACGTAAAATACTATTCTTTAGATTGGAAGAAATACAAGAGATAAATAAGGTCGAGCTATGTGGGGCCCACCTTGTCTTATATGATATCCAGTACCACTTCTGTCAGGTATGCTTCCTTCTCCTACCCTCAGGTGAAAAGTCAGCCTTACCCAAGACTCAAGTAGGCCACATCATTGAAACTTTCAAGATGCTGTGTAGGGGCCCATTATAGTGTGTATATCTAATCCAACCCATTGGAAAGGTGCACCCATCAGGAGGAAGGGATTAACCAAAATCAGCCTAATTCAAAAGTCAGGCAGGGCACATCTTATGGCTTATAGGTTTTATGCATGACTTTTTTCGTTGTTTCTTCCAGTGTGGCTGATTTTTAGTATCTTGGCCTAGCAAATAGCAATAGCTTGAGGGGGGTGCACATGATGCACGGGTAAGATGTCACAGACACATTGCGGTGGGCCCCACAATCAACTCCATGTAATCCTTCCCCTCAATCCTAGTTGAGAAAGGAAATGCAACTATAATCAAGTTGTCAAACATATATATCATGGTGGGCCCTATTGAGCTTGGGCCATGTTGTGCTCTAGGTATGGAAGCAACATGCATCCAACCAAGTGCCATGGGGAGCCCATCTCAATGCTCGTCTAACATCCAATCCATCCATCAATTTCTCCATCTCATGTTGGGACTTGAGCCCAAAAAATGAGGCAGATCCAAAAATCAAGTGGGCTACATTACAAGAAACAATGAGGATTGAAACACCCACCATTCAAACCTTCCTGAGGCCCACCTTGATGTTCATAATGAATCCAAGCCGTTCACAAGGTGACTTCCACCAAGATGGAGGGAGAAAAAAAAACATCACCCGAAACCTAATCTTTTGTGGGCCCCATGTTTTTTCAATAGTGGTCATTCAATCCTCACAGGTTCTTGTGGTGGGACCTTATTGTTTTGGATCGATGACAAATTCATCCCCTTTACCAGTTTGGTCATATCATTTTAGGTGGTGAGCCCAAAGATGAGGCAATTACAAGCCTGGAGTGGGCCACGCGGAAGGAAATAGTGAGTATTGAACAACCACCATTGAATATCTTGGGGCCCATCCTAACGTTTGTGACAAATCCATCCCATCCATCATTTTCACGGAATCATTTCAGGGCGTGGCTTAAATGAGGTAGATCCAAAATTCAAGTGCACCACACAGCAAGACAGAGAGAGTATTAAACATCCATTAATACTGAAGTCAACTCTCTCAATCTTGCATTTCGTAAACGGTGCACACTAAAACCCCCTACATTGACAAGATCATATGGCCCACTGTGATGTTTCTAATAAATCCATCCTACCCACTAGTTTCATTAGATCAATTTAGGTGGTGGCTCAAAATTGAGGCAATCAAAAGCTCAAGTGGGCCACAAAAAGGGCAAGGGTCAACTGTGATGTTGTGACAAATCCAACCCATCCACCAGTTTCACCGGATTATTTTAAGTGGTGGACCTAAAAGATGAGGTAGATCTAATGCTCGAGTAGGCCTTTGAGCTAAGAAATGGCGAGTATTGAAAGCCAACCATTTAAACACCCATAGGCATACCATGATGTTTGTGACGAATCCAATCTATTCCACCAATTTTGCCCAATCAGTTTGGGGCGTGGCCCAAAAATGAAGTAAATCCAAAATTCAAGTGGAACATACGGTAGGAAGCCAAGATATTGAACGCCCATCGTTGAAATCATATCTCTCTCTCCTTTTATCTTAAACACTCACTATTAACAAGATCACAGGGCTCTCCATGATGTTTATGACAAATCTATATCATCCACCAGTTTTGCCAGATCAATTTATGTTGTGGGCCAAAAAATGAGGCAGATCCAAAGCTCAAGTGAGCCTCATGAAATGAAATAATGGACATTAAACGAACACCAATGAAACGCCTGAGGACCACCATGAAATTTGTGACAAATCCAGACCGTCCAACAATTTCACCATATCATATTAGGGCATAGTAATGAGGCAGATCCAAAACTCTAGTGGACTAAAAGGTAGGAATAGTTAGCATCGAACGCCCAAAGTTGAAGCTAACTCTCTCACTCACTCCAAGGTAAACAGTGTTAATTAAATGCACAGAGTTGACTAGATTGCTAGGTGCACCATAATGTTTTTGAGAAATCCACTCCGGCCACTAGTTTTTCCAAATTATTTTAGAATGTAGGACAAAAAATGAGGTAGTCTCAAAACTCAAGTGGACCACAAGGTAAAAAAAAAACAATGGGTGTCCAATTCCCACCTTTCAACCTGTCATGCAGCTCACATAATGTTTGTGAGAAAGCCATTCCATCTATCAGTTCTGCTGGATCAATTTAGGGCGTGAGCTAAAAAAAATAAAATAAAATATGAGTGGCTCTAAAGATCAAGTGAGCCACAGTAACAAAAACAGTGGGTATTGAAGACAGACCTTTGAGACACTTGGGGAGTTTTGGATCAAGGTACAATTTTTGTGTTTTCTATTGATAGCAGTAGGAATGACCTTACAAAGTGGTAAATGACCTTATGAACAGTTTAGATGGCATAAGAACATCACGGTGGACCTTGGGAGGGTTTCAACAGTAGCCAATTACAGCCTCACTTTTTTCTGCATGTTTTTGAATCTGCTGTATTTTTTGAACCACCATCTAAAATTATATGGCCAAACTGATAGATAAGGTGGATTTATCACAAAGATCAGGAGCTAGGGCCTACCTAGCTTCAGCCGCCCCACAAAAGGGCGTTGGGAATGGTATTTAGAGTCGGGCACCGGGCAAGTTGACTTGGCAAACTCAACTGTCTGACTCATTGGACCCGACTTGACCTGAACTGAGTGGCTGAGTTGATTTGAACCAAGTAGACTTCGCCCAATCCGAACTTGAACCGAGTCGAGTCCGAGTCACCTAGTAACTCGACTCGACCTGACCCAAAATCCGACTTGTTCAGACTCAACTCGATTTGAAACCTGACTCGACTTGGGTTCCATAGTATATAAATGAAAAAAAAAAAAACATAAATAACTAATTATCTAACAACTCTACTCAAGTAATAAAAAAAGAAAGAAAAAAAAGAAGCTCAACCGGACCGACTCAATCCTTGTGACTGAGTTGGACTCTGTCCGGATTAGTCCGGGCCAGACTCCGGCTCAATCCAGGTTAGGGCTGAAAGTCGGGCAAGTTGGGTCGGGTTGATGCTCAACCCTAGCCCAACCCAAGGTTCCTATACCTCAATCCTAACCCAATCTCGGGTCGGGAATTCTCAACCCAAGCCCAACCCAAGTAGGCTCGGTCGGGTTGGTCGGGTGGATACATGCTAATATTTTCGTTATTACATTAGTCTGTTACATTTCAATACACGTCTTAGCTTTTCATATCTATGATTTTATTAATTATATATGTAGTTATTTATCATGAAGAACTTTATTTTTCTAAACAAACAAGCTAAAATATAGGACAACTACTCCATTAAAAGTCATGTTGTGTAGCACGCAATCTATTTGGGAGAGAGAAATCGGGGTATCTTGTTAGCTTGAGTCATTGAAAATGATGTGGACCAATGAGACCCGATGGTACTAGAAATTCCTGTGTTGAACCTTCAACACATATGTTCCATACTCAATTATAACTTATAAGTAACTTATATATTGATCGGGTTCAGGTTGGGTTAGGCAACCCGAGCCTGACCCAAGTTTTATCGGGTTGGTGTTTGTATAGCCCAAGCCCGAGACCGAACCCGATACATCCTACGTGAGCCCAACCCAATGTCGGTTCAGTCACAGGTCGGTCAATTGAACCCGCCCAACTTTCAGCCCTAATCCAATTTAAACCTTGAAATAGTTTAAAAGTAAACAACCTTTTCATTATAACTCAACCACGCGAACATATCTTTTTCCCCCAAAACTTAGGCAGTTGCTTATTAGACATGCCGTCTAGTTGTAAGGAAAATATAAAGATTGCTGTAATAGGTCCCAAAAGTATAAACAATGGGCTATTTGGTCATTATCCCAAATTTAAATTAGAAATTTTTAGAAAATTCCACCCATATTGTTGCAGGAAGAACCACGCATTTTTATTAGAATCAAACATAACCACCCAAATTTTAAAGTGGGTGTTTATTTCACCACATGCCATGTGAAATTAGGAAGAGTCGTCCACTTCATCAAGTAAAATGATGAAAATGCCCTTCTTCATATAATGATCAGAGTGCGCCCCTACATGCATTGGAAATTACAAAATGCCACCATAAAATGAATATTATGATCCATCTATCCAAGCCATGAATATAAGTATATAAATGATAGTTACAGGATTTAGACCATCCAGATGTTATGATCGAACTATCCAAATCTTCGAAACTATGATATAAACAATCAAGACCGCCAATATCATAATACAGACCATCCAGGCTGTTGATACTTTTGTCTACACCATCCGAACCATTAATATTATGATCCAAAGCTTCCAAACCATGGACATTATGATCTAGACCATCCTGACCATGGATATTATTATCCAGACCATTCCATCCCTACTTCATACACCTCTTGACCCATGATAACAGCTTACCATTTACATGATTATGAAGAACATCTTCTGTTAGGAAATCTTAACCATCCCATCCATGGCTTGGAAAAAGTAAGACTGAATAAAGAATGGATTGGATTATTCGATTGGTGTAATTATTGTTTGGTAGCCCATACAATGTGTTCTAGATAAAATGGACGGTTCAGATCCATGAATTGGACTGTGCAACTCAACTGATAAAACTCGTAGCAGTATAACTTATAGATCTGAGAGCACTGAAGCTTTTCTCTAATGCAACAAAATTTCAAAGTATCCTCGGAAACCGGTACTATGTATCACCCAACAACGATACGTGTATCAGCCGCAAAAGAAAGAAACTAGAAAAAAATTTAGCAATGGTATTGTCTTCATGCGGTGCATTCACAACTGCCTGATAAGGTCGAGCACTCCTCGATCAAGGTACTCTTAAATCTATAAGAGGTTTTCTCAAATTCACAAGAGAAATAGAAGAACTTCTGAGGAATTATATTGATAGAATTAATAATATTGATTAAAAATGAGTTTAACATGCCTTAAATAATTCTAAACAAACTCCAAAATCGTAAATAAAGGACTCATAATCAAATAAGAAAAATATTTTTGAAAAATGTGTAATTGCTACCGTCTGTAGACCGATCAAGTCGACAGGTGATCAAAAACAACCAAAAAGTATCCAGAAATTTAAACTGAAAATTCTGTAATTTTAAACTGATCGACCCCATCTGTTAACCAGCATTTCGACCTATCTAAAATGGTAGAAATCAACCAGCAAGTAATCTGGAATTTTTGGAAGAATTTCAACATGCCGATCACAAGGGTCGACCGATCGAAATATGCTGAATTTTTTGCTAATTTCTCCTTGAGCTTCTTTTGGTCCACGTGCGTAAGGAACATGCTTGATCCCAGTCCTAGGTTGCTTTCTTTCACAATCACTCTCATGTGCTAAAGGTTAGAGGTGAAGACGAAGCGAACAGGGCGGCGAGGAGGCCAACCCCATATTTGTATCTTGGCCTCTTGGTCTCCCGTGATTTCATGTATCATTTCCGCCCACTGCCCTTTGAAAGCATACCCATTTGGCTGCTTTGTCAGACACAATTCCCATTCCTTTCCACTCACATCATAGCCCTTAACTACAACTGCTCGCTCATTAGGACCAATGCCGAGAGAAGAAGTAATGATACCATCATCTATAACGCAATCATTCACAGTGTTTGGAGCCATTTTTCCTGATAAAATGCCTTTCAAAGATGTTGGGTTTGTCATGCATCTACACTAAATATTCCAGTTGTCATTTGCAGTCATATGATGGCGGTTTTGGCTTAGTTCCGGGCTCAGAATCTCATGGTAAGTAGATACTGCAAAGTCCATATTATCATGTGACTTACATGTTTCAACTATTGCTTTTTTTATGCAGAAATTGGTTGTCGTACATGTTTCAAATATTGCTTTTTAATGCAATAATTGGTCGGTTCCACAGCTCGTAGATGTTGACCCAAAAATTAGGCATGTCCACTCATCAGGTGGCGATGTTATACAAAAGATAGAAACTTGGCTGATTTTGTTTTTTAGCTGTCCATTTATTTTTTGCATTGTAATTGACCTCATGAGCGGACCAGCCTGATTTTTTGGCCAGGTCATCTACACAGTGGACCAAACTGTTGGATGGCTTCAATCTCGTACATCTTGGCACATGTGCTGCTGTTATGATGGCTGGGTTCTACACTCATGTGGGATTGGCAAGGCTCATTTATGTACATGTATGGTGCAAACAAGGGGCTGTTGTATGGATAAGTCATCTGATTCACCTTAAACTCGAGAAAAACAATCCAAAATTCACTAAAAGAGATTAATGGAGAAGCACCGTAAGGAGGGTACCACTTGGATAAACTTCAATAAATCACAGCTATGGAAAAAGAGAAAACTCTTCTCGAAAAAGATTCCAGCAAAAAGAATATCAATCACTCTAATAAGAATCTCATTAAAATGTGTATATGCATAAAACAAAATCTGGGGATAAATCTCAGCCCTTGATTCTAGGATCATCTCAGCTCCTGATTATCTAAAAACCTATCCTTGAAATTTCCAACTTGTCTGATTCAAACAGAAAGAAAAGACCGCTAAAATTAACCCAAAAAACATGCTATATCTTGGCCCATAAGCAGTGCTGTAGCATACCTCTTTTTGCGAATAAATAGGTGATAGGTCCCCATGGTTGATGATTAATTAAACTGTGTAGGGCCCATCCACAGCTGCATGAATATATATCCATGTTTATCGCTTGAGAAAAGTAACTAAATGGTTTTATGAAGATATCAATGGAAAGATGTTGGTTCCCCACATAAACTAACTTTGAAGATGTCTGCTGTTCATTAGATGAGCTGGTGGAGACTGTGTAGTGTGTGTGAGCGATCCAGGGTTCAATCCCTGATAGTCATCCCTATCAAAAAATTTATAAAAAAAATTAAAAACAAAAAAACAAGAAAAAAAAAGTAACTTTGAAGATGCGATAACTCATTGGCAGTTTCTGTGGCTACGTTTTCTTTTTGAAGTTCTTTTCTATTCATATTTAAAGGTTTTATATGGTGTGTATATAACAATTCTGTTCATCCAACACCATTGGAGTGACGTTGCTGGACGAGTCCGGTTGCTCCTTAGCGGCAGTCTAACTTTGACTTGTTAATTCCTGAACTCTCCTACTGAGTTTAAATAGCCCATTTCTTCTCATGTCCATGACTAATACCGGAGGATTTTCTTTCGCTGTCAAAGATAAGCTTTGACAATTTTGTAGCATGGCCTTGAATCAGCGTCTGTTGAAGTATGAGGAGGCTGAAATCGCAAGAGGTTGCTTGAAATTTCAGGGTCTGTGGGGGAATTATTAAGCTCCCATTGGGCTGAAAGCCCGTTTTCCAAAATCGCCACCGCTCTCATTTCTTGTCCTACAACTACAAGGGAGCTCGAGGGCAATTTATGCTGATTTTTTAAACTCATACTGTCCGATGCAGAATGCAGTTATGCACTTAATATATTTCTTGAAGCGTGCCTTTATTTCAACTGCCACACTGGAATTATCACTGATGCACAATTCTGGCACTTATCCTAAGTCCAAACACACACTTAGCGATTTGAATTGCTGCTGTGATTACGTCAATGAGGGATGGAATGTCTTTATTCGTGTATAGATCCATTTACAGCTTTTCTGGTTTCAATCTGGATGTCACCATGTATGGTCTTCGTTCAGATTGTTTGTTTTTCAGGCAATACTCCTGATGTGTCTGTGTCATAAAATCATGACTTTGGGAAAACCCAAACAAATAAAATGATGAGTGCTTGTGAAGAATCGCATCTTTGGCATATGCATTTTCAAGGAAAGTATCAAATAGACTAAAATAGTACACCCCTTTCTTTCCAACTTGACATCTTTTCTTTTTCTTTGGGGGGGAGTTTAAAGCCAACTCATCTGTCTGAAAGCTTACTATCTATAACTGTCTTAGCAACACAGGTGGTGCGACTTACTGTGCGGTTGCAGCTCTACGGTTGATGGGATTCATCAAAGATGATAGTCTATCCAAATTCATTTCATCTTCCACCATCAACGTGCCAGCGTTGCTGGAGTGGAGCTTACGGGTGCCTTTTCTTCTCTTTTCTTTTGTTTTCTTTCTTTCTTCTTCTTCTTCTTCTTCTTCCTTCTTCTGTCAATCTCAAAGCAGTATGTGATATCAATGTTTTTGTGATACACCATTCATAAGGTAGCTGCAGGATTCTTCTGCATCATGAAAATGGATGATTGCAACTGATAGTCCACATTTAATGAGGCCCAAATTGTACGATGAGTGCGATCTTTAGGGATCTCCAATCCCCCATGTGGCCCACAATATGAATGATTTCAATCACCAAAATGCAGGCCAAGCAAATTCTTGATCAACATCGTAGATTTCCTCATCATGGATTGTGCTTTCAGGCTTAAGATCGAAGCGTCATAGATGGATAAGCACCTGATGTCATTTCTGAAATGTATTGGATGGTTGGATATTGTGATCTTGCGATACAAATTGGACAGGGTGCATTTTGCTGCCCTCTGTACTCATATAGTAGTGACGACCTATGCAGATGTTAGCATTTGAATGTGAAAGTTTACACCCTTCCCTTTTCCTACTACAGAGGCAAACGATTGATGGTGGATTTCAAGGCCGAACCAACAAGCCTAGTGACACGTGTTATGCATTTTGGTAAGCCCACATAGCCATGAAGTTAAGGGCCTCTTTTGGATTGATGGAATCGAAAAGTAACTGTATAAAAGAAAATGTCTTCTGTAGATCTGTCGTTTTCCACCAATTGTGACTAGAAAGTAGCCTGTGAAATACAATTTTCTTTTCCAAGGTTTTCCTCAAAAAAGGGTCTTTCCCTTTCCTCAAAGAAAACTCGATTGTCCTCATTTCCACAATTTTTTTGAGAAACAGGTTTTACTTTTTGACCATTGACTATTCCACAATTCTCTGAACATGATGGAAACTAAAACAACTAACCTTTTTTGGATTCTTTTCAACGGATTTCCTCATCCACAGTTTCCCTCAGGTATGACATTTTCCTTTCCAAATCTACACTTTGGATTCCATCAATCCAAACAGGCTCCTAAGAGTCTGCAGCTGCATTTGGTGTGATGTTTAAAAGGGCAATGTGGCATTCAGGGTCGGTGGTGTTTTGAAGATCTTAGGAGCTCACCACTTCTTTGACAAGGATGCTCTGCGTGCTTTTTTGCTTTCCTGTCAGACCCCGGTACATGCTTCTTCACCTTCTCTCTCTCTACTGTTATAGCTCTATTATTAATTGTAGATGCAGTTCACTGTAATCCTCCCAAGGTTTACGCCGTATATGTGGCGTACATGTATGATGAGCTGAACCGTCCATTCATCGTAAGGCTCAATAAATGGACCCTACACCAAAACTCACTCCGATCGGACAACCTAATTGTGAAACATATGTTGTACAAAAAACTGTCAGCTGGATTACTATTGTCCTATTGTTGTAATTTTTTATTTTATTTTTTGGTCCATAAGACATTCGACCTTGTGCCTGTGAATGGATGGTTTGGAACACCATGTATGTGCCGTATGGAGGGTTTTCATTCCCGTATTTATGCTATCCGTAAGGATATGAATAGCATCCTCAGACTCCTGTGCTACACAATTGGGATCCAGGCTATTGATCTGATGTGCCCCACAATAGATCAAGCCCCCCAAACCTCCTGGACAGGATGATCCTAACCTTCTACCAGTGTCCTGGATCCCCAACCCATATGGGGACATAAACAGTTAAGAAATGCAGCAAAACATTTAATAGGAACAAGGATCCAAAGATTGGTCAGGATCTTCACATCCTGGAGATTTTGGGCTGTGGTCCATCCATGGTGGGACCCATTGGATCAGCCAGGATCATCAATTGTAACTAATGTCATTCTGGAGCTCCTCTTTTAATTAATTCTATTGATTCTCCTGCACCAGTACGGCGGTTTCTGTAAATTTCCGAAGCAGCTGCCGGATCTCTACCATACCTACTATGGGTTTTGTGCATTTAGCTTGTTAGATGAACCTGGGCTAAAACCGCTCTGCGTCGAGCTCGGCACCACTGATTTTTCCTCTGGAATGTGACCATCTTCTGCAAATCCAAAGGCTTCTACAAGGATTGCAGCGAAATGCTGAATACAGCAAAATGCATCAGAGGATGGAATTCGGTTGGTGAAAATGGTCATCCCATTGGCAGCATGCAATTTGAGTACAGATTCAAATAGCTATTGATTTCGTTGTGACATAAACTGTATTACAAAACGCTTATTGTTATCATTTTGAGGTGTATTACAAATCTCATTGAAATTTCATTTGGGTCCATTCTGGCCCATTTTTAGGAAAGTCCCAAAAATAGTGATTGGATTATCTTAGCTGTCACTTTAGAAGCCAAAAAATGGACAGCTAAGAAATGGGTAGTGAAAAATGAAAAAGAAAAAGAGAGGGCAAATGATCTGTATTTGATAGGTAGAGTTGAGTGGTTGGATGGATAGGATTATCAGAAAACCACTATTTGTTTGCTGTAGTTGCTTCCAATGTGTGTTGTGAATTCCATTGACCATCTCGTTTAGCCTGAAATTTATGAGATGGGCTTGTTAAGTGGGCCACACATTTTTATTGGTGAATGTACGGTTTATCTTGTTTGGATCCTTTTATTGGCTAAATCCAAATTGGCCAATAAAATCCAGGAGAGGGTATCTCTCCTTCGAGCAACCAGTACAAGCATCCACACTCAAGAACAACATTTGGCCATCCAAATGAATGGTTTTCCGATTTCCTAATTAGGATAATTTGAAGCCGGTGGTGCTCTGGAAACTGAGAATAGGTCCCCTTAATCTACAACCATGGCTTTTCGATTCGGCTGCTTTGAGTCAAGTGCTGACTGAAACTGAGTTGACATGCCTTAGTTGGATATGAGTTACATGAGTGGTCCTACAACCACTTTTTTTCTATAACAGACAATTCCAATAATTTCAATGGCAAAAGTGAAAGCAATAAATTCAGAAGCGTCATGACTTCCTTTATCATATCCGCCCACTCTTCTCCGTTGGGCTGCTTCCTCGGACACAATTCCCATTTCCTTCCCCACTGATCATAGCCATTAACATAGATCTTTGATCACTGGGACCACTCAAGCAACTACAGTCACCAGCCATGGCTAGATCATCATCTATAACGAAGTTACTTGCATCAGCTCGAGCCATTGTCTTCTCGCAGATCAATTGTAACAACGAACCAGAAATCTTTTGGATGGCTGCATTTGGTGTGAATTGATGGTAAATGTGAGTTTTCTCTATGTTTGGCAACCATTATATTTAATGTTGAATTGGATTCCATGTGAATCCAAATACCTCCCAACGGATAATTTTGAAATCTTGGTAAAATGCTGGGAATCTAATTCGGATTCAGATGGTGTTTTGCCAATAGTATGGGTGAATTTGTTGGGATTTTTGGAATATATTCAGACATGGATCCAGCCCAATTCATACCACTAGAAATGGTGCTATGAAGTCGACCTCATGGGAGCTTCCTATGAGCTTGAGCTATGTGGGCCCCACTGTGATGTGTATCGGACATCCACTCTATGCATTTGGTGGGTCCCTTCTAGCTTATAGGATATCCCAAAAATCAGCAGTATCAGGAACTCAAGAGGGCCCATTTTGATGCAATTCGTGCAAAAGGGAGTTAATCTGATTTTGTTGGTCCACTCGTAGAAAACCAATCCAATTGCTTTCTAGCAATTAATACTTGTTTGGTTGATGGTGGTTCAGATGAGGGTTTGTGAAAGTGCAACCAAATGTACAAGCAAACCACCTGTATTAGTTTCAGCATTTGGACCACGTGCGGTCCGACTGGGACGGGCCAATCATGTCCAGATACAGTCCATGAGCTAAAGCCCAAAGTCCGAGCTAACCGTAAGGATAAGGAACTGAGCTTGGGCTGGAAATCTGGAATAGGCCCACTTCTGAAATACTCAACACGCCAACTATAGAAATCAGACCTGTTTAGGCGAATTTGTTTGGACAGATCCAGCCCAGTTGATTATCAGACCTAAAAACCCAGTCCATGTCCAACCCACAGATTGAGTCGGGTCCATTTTATTGGTTTATTTCAAGGAAAACGATCATATAATATCAACTAGAGGGTAAGTTCTAGTAGAGATGACCTCTGTGGGGCCCACTTTGATATGTGCATCGATCTACCCCTTTTACGTTAGTCAATGAGGCCAACAACCAGCATAATCAGAAACTAAGGTGGACCACGCCATCGTGAACCGTTGGGAGAGGACACCCAACAAATAAAAACCTTCCAAGTGACGTGTCAAAAATTTATTGCTTCTCTGTGGACCTCACCATGATATATGTATTTTGTCCATGTTGTCCATCTATTTTTCCATATCATTTTAGGGCATGATTCCAAAAATGAGACAAATCCAAATCTCATCTGGACTACACTATAAGAAACAATGGTGATTGAACGTCTACCATTAAAAACTTCTTAGGGCCACAAAAGTTTTGAATGAAGCTGATTTTTTTTTTTTTTTTCTTTCCCTGCATCCAGATCTATGTGACCTAATCAACTGGTTGGATGGAAAATAAATATTACAGTGCGCCCTATGAAGTTTTTAACGGTGGGCGTTCAATCAGCAATATTTTCTTATGGTGCAGTTGACATGAGATTTGGATCGTCTCATTTTTGGGATCATGTCCTAAAATGATTTTAAAAAATAGATGAACAGCGTGGATAAAACACATATATCATGGTGCAGCTCATATAACGCTGTCAGCAGCCATACAGTATTGTTGATTCGACACGTGATCCACCTATTTCAAACCATGAATACTATAAATGGAATAACATTGTAATCAGAAAACATAAAAGAAGAGATCACCAAAAAAAAGAAAGAAAAAAAGCCATGGTATATTATAGATGCATGGTACTTATCCAGGACTCAATGTTTATTAGATGTGTAATGGTACTTATCTATCCATCTATCCTATGCCACACACACGTGGACTTGTTCATGTGTCATGATCGCAGCCTTCCTTTCATAATCACTCTCATGGACTAATGTTGAAGCTAAACACCAAGCAGACACCGTCCTCCCGACGTGCCGGTCGGCAGCCCCATATTTGTATTTTGCTTTTTTGGTCCTTGATTTTATGATACTCCTTGATTTTACAATTCATTTCCTCCAAAGAATTCCCTTTGAAGACGTACTTGTCCCGCTCCTTGCTCAGAGTCATTCTCCAATATTCCTTATCATAATTCACACCATAGCAATTAACTGGGACAGTGGAACCATAGCCACTGAGACATTTTTTCATCCCTTCATTACCATTTACGACAAAACTTTTGTCAGCATTGTCTGTAGCCAATGTCTCCTCACATATCAACTGTAACTCCTCCCCTGGCTTCTTTCGACTATCTATTTCTTGCCGTAATTTTTGGTACTTGTTGTCGTCAAAGGGGAAGAGTCGTCCATCAGCCATGATTTCTGTTATGAGAAGGGAGAAAAGAAAAGAAAAATCTAGGACGAGAATTTAGCAAAAGATCCGATGTAACAATTTCAAATGGGCATTTTTCTTTTATAGACCTCCATTTTGAGTAATACCAACACATCTTGCCTTGGGTAACCTCCTCTTTTTGTGTACTAACGACACACATGTTCATCGCTTCTCTAAACTAAAAGGGTTTGTGTCTATGAAATTTCTCTAATACTAATGGGTTTGTGACTATGATTTTTTATTTATTTGAAATATAGCTACTCTAAATCAAATGGGTTTGTGACTATAGATTTTTCTGTGTGAAATAGAGCTACTCTAAAGCATCAAGCAAATGGGTTTGTGACTGTAATGGAATTTCTATGCGAAATATAGCCTCTCTAAACCAAATGGGTTTGTGACTCTGAAATTTCTACGTAAAATACTATTCTTTAGATTGGAAGAAATACAAGAGATAAATAAGGTCGAGCTATGTGGGGCCCACCTTGTCTTATATGATATCCAGTACCACTTCTGTCAGGTATGCTTCCTTCTCCTACCCTCAGGTGAAAAGTCAGCCTTACCCAAGACTCAAGTAGGCCACATCATTGAAACTTTCAAGATGCTGTGTAGGGGCCCATTATAGTGTGTATATCTAATCCAACCCATTGGAAAGGTGCACCCATAAGGAGGAAGGGATTAACCAAAATCAGCCCAATTCAAAAGTCAGGCAGGGCACATCTTGTGGTTTATAGGTTTTATGCATGACTTTTTTCGTTGTTTCTTCCAGTGTGGCTGATTTTTAGTATCTTGGCCTAGCAAATAGCAATAGCTTGAGGGGGGTGCACATGATGCACGGGTAAGATGTCACAGACACATTGCGGTGGGCCCCACAATCAACTCCATGTAATCCTTCCCCTCAATCCTAGTTGAGAAAGGAAATGCAACTATAATCAAGTTGTCAAACATATATATCATGGTGGGCCCTATTGAGCTTGGGCCATGTTGTGCTCTAGGTATGGAAGCAACATGCATCCAACCAAGTGCCATGGGGAGCCCATCTCAATGCTCGTCTAACATCCAATCCATCCATCAATTTCTCCATCTCATGTTGGGACTTGAGCCCAAAAAATGAGGCAGATCCAAAAATCAAGTGGGCTACATTACAAGAAACAGTGAGGATTGAAACACCCACCATTCAAACCTTCCTGAGGCCCACCTTGATGTTCATAATGAATCCAAGCCGTTCACAAGGTGACTTCCACCAAGATGGAGGGAAAAAAAAAAAAAAAAACATCACCCGAAACCAAATCTTTTGTGGGCCCCATGTTTTTTCAATGGTTGTCATTCAATCCTCACAGGTTCTTGTGGTGGGACCTTATTGTTTTGGATCGATGACAAATTCATCCCCTTTACCAGTTTGGTCATATCATTTTAGGTGGTGAGCCCAAAGATGAGGCAATTACAAGCCTGGAGTGGGCCACACGGAAGGAAATAGTGAGTATTGAACAACCACCATTGAATATCTTGGGGCCCATCCTAACGTTTGTGACAAATCCATCCCATCCATCATTTTCACGGAATCATTTCAGGGCGTGGCTTAAATGAGGTAGATCCAAAATTCAAGTGCACCACACAGCAAGACAGAGAGAGTATTAAACATCCATTAATACTGAAGTCAACTCTCTCAATCTTGCATTTCGTAAACGGTGCACACTAAAACCCCCTACATTGACAAGATCATATGGCCCACTGTGATGTTTCTAATAAATCCATCCTACCCACTAGTTTCATTAGATCAATTTAGGTGGTGGCTCAAAATTGAGGCAATCAAAAGCTCAAGTGGGCCACAAAAAGGGCAAGGGTCAACTGTGATGTTGTGACAAATCCAACCCATCCACCACATTCACCGGATTATTTTAAGTGGTGGACCTAAAAGATGAGGTAGATCTAATGCTCGAGTAGGCCTTTGAGCTAAGAAATAGCGTGTATTGAAAGCCAACCATTTAAACACCCATAGGCATACCATGATATTTGTGACGAATCCAATCTATTCCACCAATTTTGCCCAATCATTTTGGGGCGTGGCCCAAAAATGAAGTAAATCCAAAATTCAAGTGGAACATACGGTAGGAAGCCAAGATATTGAACGCCCATCGTTGAAATCATATCTCTCTCTCCTTTTATCTTAAACACTCACTATTAACAAGATCACAGGGCTCTCCATGATGTTTATGACAAATCTATATCATCCACCAGTTTTGCCAGATCAATTTATGTTGTGGGCCAAAAAATGAGGCAGATCCAAAGCTCAAGTGAGCCTCATGAAATGAAATAATGGACATTAAACGAACACCAATGAAACGCCTGAGGACCACCATGAAATTTGTGACAAATCCAGACCGTCCAACAATTTCACCATATCATATTAGGGCATAGTAATGAGGCAGATCCAAAACTCTAGTGGACTAAAAGGTAGGAATAGTTAGCATCGAACGCCCAAAGTTGAAGCTAACTCTCTCACTCACTCCAAGGTAAACAGTGTTAATTAAATGCACAGAGTTGACTAGATTGCTGGGTGCACCATAATGTTTTTGAGAAATCCACTCCGGCCACTAGTTTTTCCAAATTATTTTAGAATGTAGGACAAAAAATGAGGTAGTCTCAAAACTCAAGTGGACCACAAGGTAAAAAAAAACAATGGGTATCCAATTCCCACCTTTCAACCTGTCATGCAGCTCACATAATGTTTGTGAGAAAGCCATTCCATCTATCAGTTCTGCTGGATCAATTTAGGGCGTGAGCTAAAAAAAATAAAATAAAATATGAGTGGCTCTAAAGATCAAGTGAGCCACAGTAACAAAAACAATGGGTATTGAAGACAGACCTTTGAGACACTTGGGGAGTTTTGGATCAAGGTACAATTTCTGTGTTTTCTATTGATAGCAGTAGGAATGACCTTACAAAGTGGTAAATGACCTTATGAACAGTTTAGATGGCATAAGAACATCACGGTGGACCTTGGGAGGGTTTCAACAGTAGCCAATTACAGCCTCACTTTTTTCTGCATGTTTTTGAATCTGCTGTATTTTTTGAACCACCATCTAAAATTATATGGCCAAACTGATAGATAAGGTGGATTTATCACAAAGATCAGGAGCTAGGGCCTACCTAGCTTCAGCCGCCCCACAAAAGGGCGTTGGGAATGGTATTTAGAGTCGGGCACCGGGCAAGTTGACTTGGCAAACTCAACTGTCTGACTCATTGGACCCGACTTGACCTGAACTGAGTGGCTGAGTTGATTTGAACCAAGTAGACTTCGCCCAATCCGAACTTGAACCGAGTCGAGTCCGAGTCACCTAGTAACTCGACTCGACCTGACCCAAAATCCGACTTGTTCAGACTCAACTCGATTTGAAACCTGACTCGACTTGGGTTCCATAGTATATAAATGAAAAAAAAAAAACATAAATAACTAATTATCTAACAACTCTACTCAAGTAACAAAAAAAGAAAGAAAAAAAAGAAGCTCAACCGGACTGACTCAATCCTTGTGACTGAGTTGGACTCTGTCCGGATTAGTCCGGGCCAGACTCCGGCTCAATCCAGGTTAGGGCTGAAAGTCGGGCAAGTTGGGTCGGGTTGATGCTCAACCCTAGCCCAACCCAAGGTTCCTATACCTCAATCCTAACCCAATCTCGGGTCGGGAATTCTCAACCCAAGCCCAACCCAAGTAGGCTCGGTCGGGTTGGTCGGGTGGATACATGCTAATATTTTCGTTATTACATTAGTCTGTTACATTTCAATACACGTCTTAATTTTTCATATCTATGATTTTATTAATTATATATATACTTATTTATCATGAAGAACTTTATTTTTCTAAACAAACAAGCTAAAATATAGGACAACTACTCCATTAAAAGTCATGTTGTGTAGCACGCAATCTATTTGGGAGAGAGAAATCGGGGTATCTTGTTAGCTTGAGTCATTGAAAATGATGTGGACCAATGAGACCCAATGGTACTAGAAATTCCTGTGTTGAACCTTCAACACATATGATCCACACTCAATTATAATTTAAAGTAACTTATATATTGATCGGGTTCGGGTTGGGTTAGGCAACCCGAGCCTGACCCAAGTTTTATCGGGTTGGTGTTTGTATAGCCCAAGCCCGAGACCGAACCCGATACATCCTACGCGAGCCCAACCCAATGTCGGTTCAGTCACAGGTCGGTCAGGTTGAACCCGCCCAACTTTCAGCCCTAATCCAATTTAAACCTTGAAATAGTTTAAAAGTAAACAACTTTTTCATTATAACTCAACCACACGAACATATCTTTTTCCCCCAAAACTTAGGCAGTTGCTTATTAGACATGCCGTCTAGTTTGTAAGGAAAATATAAAGATTGTTGTAATAGGTCCGAGAAGTATAAACAATGGGCTATTTGGTCATTATCCCAAATTTAAATTAGAAATTTTTAGAAAATTCCACCCATATTGTTGCAGAAAGAACCACGCATTTTTATTAGAATCAAACATAACCACCCAAATTTTAAAGTGGGTGTTTATTTCACCACATGCCATGTGAAATTAGGAAGAGTCGTCCACTTCATCAAGTAAAATGATGAAAATGCCCTTCTTCATACAATGATCAGAGTGCGCCCCTACATGCATTGGAAATTACAAAATGCCACCATAAAATGAATATTATGATCCATCTATCGAAGCCATGAATATAAATATATAAATGATAGTTACAGGATTTAGACCATCCAGATGTTATGATCGAACTATCCAAATCTTCGAAACTATGATATGAACAATCAAGACCGCCAATATCATAATACAGACCATCCAGGCCATTGATACTTTTGTCTACACCATCCGAACCATTAATATTATGATCCAAAGCTTCCAAACCATGGACATTATGATCTAGACCATCCTGACCATGGATATTATTATCCAGACCATTCCATCCCTACTTCATACACCTCTTGACCCATGATAACAGCTTACCATTTACCTGATTATGAAGAACATCTTTTGTTAGGAAATCTTAACCATCCCATCCATGGCTTGGAAAAAGTAAGACTGAATAAAGAATGGATTGGATTATTCGATTGGTGTAATTATTGTTTGGTAGCCCATACAATGTGTTCTAGATAAAATGGACGGTTCAGATCCATGAATTGGACTGTGCAACTCAACTGATAAAACTCGTAGCAGTATAACTTATAGATCTGAGAGCACTGAAGCTTTTCTCTAATGCAACAAAATTTCAAAGTATCCTCGGAAACCGGTACTATGTATCACCCAACAACGATACGTGTATCAGCCGCAAAAGAAAGAAACTAGAAAAAAATTTGAGATTTGAGACGGCCCGGCTGAATACATCAGTTGCAAGAATAAAAATGGTTGGGGATAACGGGTCTTCCTGGCGGAGGCCTCTACCAGCTTGGAAGAAGCCATAACTCCGACCGTTGATGAGAACAGAGAACCAAACATCTCTCCAGCATCTTTGGAGTTGGATTACTATTGTCCTATTGTTGTTGTACATATGTTGTACAAAAAACTGTCAGCTGGATTACTATTGTCCTATTGTTGTAATTTTTTATTTTATTTTTTGGTCCATAAGACATTCGTCCTTGTGCCTGTGAATGGATGGTTTGGAACACCATGTATGTGCCGTATGGAGGGTTTTCATTCCCGTATTTATGCTATCCGTAAGGATATGAATAGCATCCTCAGACTCCTGTGCTATACAATTGGGATCCAGGCTATTGATCTGATGTGCCCCACAATAGATCAAGCCCCCCAAACCTCCTGGACAGGATGATCCTAACCTTCTACCAGTGTCCTGGATCCCCAACCCATATGGGGACATAAACAGTTAAGAAATGCAGCAAACATTTAATAGGAACGAGGATCCAAAGATTGGTCAGGATCTTCACATCCTGGAGATTTTGGGCTGTGGTCCATCCATGGTGGGACCCATTGGATCAGCCAGGATCATCAATTGTAACTAATGTCATTCTGGAGCTCCTCTTTTAATTCTATTGATTCTCCTGCACCAGTACGGCGGTTTCTGTAAATTCCCGAAGCAGCTGCCGGATCTCTACCATACCTACTATGGGTTTTGTGCATTTAGCTTGTTGGATGAACCTGGGCTAAAACCGCTCTGTGTCGAGCTCGGCACCACTGATTTTTCCTCTGGAATGTGACCATCTTCTGCAAATCCAAAGGCTTCTACAAGGATTGCAGCGAAATGCTGAATACAGCAAAATGCATCAGAGGATGGAATTCGGTTGGTGAAAATGGTCATCCCATTGGCAGCATGCAATTTGAGTACAGATTCAAATAGCTATTGATTTCATTGTGACATAAACTGTATTACAAAACGCTTATTGTTATCATTTTGAGGTGTATTACAAATCTCATTGAAATTTCATTTTTAGGAAAGTCCCAAAAATAGTGATTGGATTATCTTAGCTGTCACTTTAGAAGCCAAAAAATGGACAGCTAAGAAATGGGTAGTGAAAAATGAAAAAGAAAAAGAGAGGGCAAATGATCTGTATTTGATAGGTAGAGTTGAGTGGTTGGATGGATAGGATTATCAGAAAACCACTATTTGTTTGCTGTAGTTGCTTCCAATGTGTGTTGTGAATTCCATTGACCATCTCGTTTAGCCTAAAATTTATGAGATGGGCTTGTTAAGTGGGCCACACATTTTTATTGGTGAATGTACGGTTTATCTTGTTTGGATCTTTTTATTGGCTAAATCCAAATTGGCCAATAAAATCCAGGAGAGAGTATCTCTCCTTCGAGCAACCAGTACAAGCATCCACACTCAAGAACAACATTGGCCATCCAAATGAATGGTTTTCCGATTTCCTAATTAGGATAATTTGAAGCCGGTGGTGCTCTGGAAACTGAGAATAGGTCCCCTTAATCTACAACCATGGCTTTTCGATTCGGTTGCTTTGAGTCAAGTGCTGACTGAAACTGAGTTGACATGTCTTAGTTGGATATGAGTTACATGAGTGGTCCTACAACCACTTTTTTTCTATAACAAACCATTCCAATACTTTCAATGGCAAAAGTGAAAGCAATAAATTCAGAAGCGTCATGACTTCCTTTATCATATCCGCCCGCTCTTCTCCGTTGGGCTGCTTCCTCGGACACAATTCCCATTTCCTTCCCCACTGATCATAGCCATTAACATAGATCTTTGATCACTGGGACCACTCAAGCAACTACAGTCACCAGCCATGGCTAGATCATCATCTATAACGAAGTTACTTGCATCAGCTCGAGCCATTGTCTTCTCGCAGATCAATTGTAACAACGAACCAGAAATCTTTTGGATGGCTACATTTGGTGTGAATTGATGGTAAATGTGAGTTTTCTCTATGTTTGGCAACCATTATATTTAATGTTGAATTGGATTCCATGTGAATCCAAATACCTCCCAACGGATAATTTTGAAATCTTGGCAAAATGCTGGGAATCTAATTCGGATTCACATGGTGTTTTGCCAATAGTATGGGTGAATTTGTTGGGATTTTTGGAATATATTCAGACATGGATCCAGCCCAATTCATACCACTAGAAATGGTGCTATGAAGTCGACCTCATGGGAGCTTCCTATGAGCTTGAGCTGTGTGGGCCCCACTGTGATGTGTATCGGACATCCACTCTATGCATTTGGTGGGTCCCTTCTAGGTTATAGGATATCCCAAAAATCAGCAGTATCAGGAACTCAAGAGGGCCCATTTTGATGCAATTCGCGCAAAAGGGAGTTAAATCTGATTTTGTTGGTCCACTCGTAGAAAACCAATCCAATTGCTTTCTAGCAATTAATACTTGTTTGGTTGATGGTGGTTCAGATGAGGGTTTGTGAAAGTGCAACCAAATGTACAAGCAAACCACCTGTATTAGTTTCAGCATTTGGACCACGTGCGGTCCGACTGGGACGGGCCAGTCATGTCCAGATACAGTCCATGAGCTAAAGCCCAAAGTCCGAGCTAACCGTAAGGATAAGGAACTGAGCTTGGGCTGGAAATCTGGAATAGGCCCACTACTGAAATACTCAACACGCCAACTATAGAAATCAGACTTGTTTAGGCGAATTTGTTTGGACAGTTCCAGCCCAGTTGATTATCAGACCTAAAAACCCAGTCCATGTCCAACCCACAGATTGAGTCGGGTCCATTTTATTGGTTAAAACGATCATATAATATCAACTAGGGGGTAAGTTCTAGTAGAGATGATCTCTGTGGGGCCCACTTTGATATGTGCATCCGATCTACCCCTTTTGCGTTAGTCAATGAGGCCAACAACCAGCATAATCAGAAACTAAGGTGGACCACGCCATCGTGAACCGTTGGGAGAGGACACCCAACAAATAAAAACCTTCCCAGTGACGTGTCAAAAATTTATTGCTTCTCTGTGGACCTCACCATGATATATGTATTTTATCCATGTTGTCCATCTATTTTTCCATATCATTTTAGGGCATGATTCCAAAAATGAGACAAATCCAAATCTCATCTGGACTACACTATAAGAAACAATGGTGATTTAACGTCTACCATTAAAAACTTCTTAGGGCCACAAAAGTTTTGAATGAAGCTGATTTTTTTTTTTTTTTTTTCTTTCCCTGCATCCAGATCTATGTGACCTAATCAACAGGTTGGATGGAAAATAAATATTACAGTGGGCCCTATGAAGTTTTTAACGGTGGGCGTTCAATCAGCACTGTTTTCTTATGGTGCAGTTGACATGAGATTTGGATCGTCTCATTTTTGGGATCATGTTCTAAAATGATTTTAAAAAATAGATGAACAGCGTGGATAAAACACATATATCATGGTGCAGCTCATATAACGCTGTCAGCAGCCATACGGTATTGTTGATTCGACACGTGATCCACCTATTTCAAACCATGAATACTATAAATGGAATAACATTGTAATCAGAAAACATAAAAGAAGAGATCACCAAAAAAAAGAAAGAAAAAAAGCCATGGTATATTATAGATGCATGGTACTTATCCAGGACTCAATGTTTATTATATGTGTAATGGTACTTATCTATCCATCTATCCTATGCCACACACACGTGGACTTGTTCATGTGTCACGATCGCAGCCTTTCTTTCATAATCACTCTCATGCACTAAAGTTTGAAGCTAAACACGAAGCAGACACCGACACCGTTCACCCAACTTGCCTCTGGGCAACCCCATATTTGTATTTTGCTTTCTTGGTCCTCGATTTTATGATACTCCTTGATTTTACGTATCATGTCATCCAAATATCTCCCTGTGAAGACGTACTTGTTCGGCTCCTCCCTCAGAATCAATTTCCAATATTTCTTTACATCATTCACACCAAAGCAATAAACATCTGTGCCACTGGAACTAGAGCCACTGAGACATTTTTCCATCCGTGCAATACCATTTACGACGACCAAACGAGTTGTGTCAGCATTGGCTCTAGCCAATGTCTCCTCACATATCAACTGTAACCCCTTCCCCTTCCCCTTCCCTGGCTCCTTTCGATTATCTATTTCTTCCCGTAATTTTTGGTACTTGTTGTCAGAGGGGAAGGGTCGTACTTCAGCCATGGTTTCTGTCATGAGAAGGGAGAAAAGAAAAGAAAAATCTAGGACGAGAATTTAGCAAAAGATCCGATGTAACAATTTCAAATGGGCATTTTTCTTTTATAGACCTCCATTTTGAGTAATACCAACACATCTTGCCTTGGGTAACCTCCTCTTTTTGTGTAATAACGACACACATGTTCATAGCTTCTCTAAACTAAAAGGGTTTGTGTCTATGAAATTTCTCTAATACTAATGGGTTTGTGATGTAGAGCGGGTCGCGGACAATTACATGGCAAAGATGGATCAGAAAAGGCCCGGTCGGCGACAGAAGTGATCTGGACCATCAGACCTTAAATCAGGCGTATCTCGCAATCCGGGATGAGTTAGCGGACGAAAATATATGATTTCAGTAGCATTGTGTCACCGATCACAGATTGCATGAAGAAAGGGCAGTTTCAGTGGACTGACGAAGCCGACAGGAGCTTTGCAGAGATCAAGCGCAGATTATCCACGACCCCGGTTATTGTACTTCCCAACTTCGACAAACTGTTTGAAGTCGAATGTGATGCCTCATATGTCGGGATTGGGGGAGTTTTGTCTCAAGAAGGTAGGCCGGTAGCCTTCTACAGTGAGAAACTTAGTGATGCACGCAAGAAGTGGTCTACATATGAGATCGAGTTGTACGCGGTGGTCCAAGCACTGCGTCACTGGCGACATTATTTGATTCAAAGAGAATTCATACTTTACACGGACCATCAAGCCCTCAAGTTTATTAATAGTCAAGCTAACATTAACCGTGTGCATGCTAGATGGATCTCATTTTTGCAGGAATTCACATTCGTGCTAAAGCATAAGTCAGGGCAACAGAACAAAGTAGCCGATGCGCTGAGTCGCCGTGCAACTTTGTTAGTCACTATGAGCAATGAAGTTGTCGGGTTCGATCGCCTCAAAGACATATATGCCGACGACGACGACTTCAAGGACGCATGGATTAGATGTCAGGAAGGTCACCCCGGTGACTTACATATACAAGACGGGTTCCTTTTTAAGGGAAATCGACTATGTATCCCAAAGAGTTCGCTAAGGGAACAGATAATCCAAGAGCTACATGGAGGTGGCCTCAGTGGACACCTTGGGCGAGACAAGACGCGAGCTCTTGTGGAAGAACGGTATTACTGGCCACAATTGGTACGTGATGTGGGAAAGGCAGTCCAACGCTGTTATATTTGTCAGACTTCCAAGGGGCAATCTCATAATACGGGCCTTTACACCCCGTTACCCGTGCCTGACGGCCCTTGGGAGGATTTATCTATGGACTTTGTGCTTGGTCTCCCACGAACACAACGCGGCATGGATTCGGTGTTCGTGGTAGTAGATCGTTTTTCCAAGATGGCGCACTTTATTCCATGCAAGAAGACTCTCGATGCAACACATGTGGCGAATCTATTCTTCAGAGAAATTGTGCGGCTACACGGGGTTCCCAAGACTATTACTTCCGACCATGACACGAAGTTCATAAGCCACTTTTGGCGGACTTTGTGGACTCGATTCGATACACGCCTTCAGTTCAGCAGCGCGTACCACCCACAGACTGACGGTCAAACTGAGGTTGTGAATCGCACGTTGGGAAACCTCCTTCGATGTATTTCAGGAGAAAAACCGAAGCAGTGGGATTTGGCCTTGTCTCAAGCGGAATTTGCATTCAACAACATGGTGAACCGCTCGACAGGAAAATCCCCGTTCCAGGTTATCTACGGACGAGTACCTCGCCATACACTAGATTTGGTCCCTCTGCCCAAGCTCCCAGGCATGAGTATTGCAGCAGATCATATGGCAGACAAAATCATGGGCATTCATGCGGAGGTACAGAACAAGCTACATGCCTCGAACGAAAAGTACAAGGAGCAAGCGGACAAGCATCGGCGACAGAAAGTGTTCGAGGTGGGCGACCAAGTAATGGTCCATCTGCGCAAAGAAAGATTTCCGACCGGAACGTACAACAAGTTGAAGAATAAAAAGATTGGACCGGTACCAATCATCCGAAAGATCAATGACAACGCTTATGTTGTTGATCTTCCAGATGATATGGCGATCTCACGAACTTTCAATGTCGCGGACCTGACTGAGTATCATGAACCAGCGCATAATGATAACTCGAGGACGAGTTCTTTTGAAGTGGAGGAGACTGATGTAGAGCGGGTCGCGGACAATTACATGGCAAAGATGGATCAGAAAAGGCCCGGTCGGCGACAGAAGTGATCTGGACCATCAGACCTTAAATCAGGCGTATCTCGCAATCCGGGATGAGTTAGCGGACGAAAAATATATGATTTTGGGGTAGAACGAGCTACTTTAGCCAACCAACCTCGCTATGCCGGGTTGCGACGCTCGGAATTGCGAGAAACCCCTGATTTGATGGTCGTTTCCCTGTTTCAATTTCGTTTTTACTATAAATAGTAAGTTTTAGTTTGCTTATAACTCTTTATCCGTCGGGCTTTAGGAGTTGCGCCCAACGTGAAAAGAGCTTAGAATAATTAGGAGAACAGGTTGGCGAAGCCAAATAGGACACTTACTATTTTTGGCCGAAAACCTTGCGCACTAGTAGACATCACAACCGTCTATAAATAGTAAGTTTACTATTTATAGTAAGTCGCGAATTCTAGGAGTCCTAGTTGTAGTTTGATTCTAATTTCTTTCCCATTGCTTAGTACCCTTATTTAAAGGGTTGTGAACTCATTTTTATTCATTCATTAATCTATTTCGAATTTATTTAGAATTTATTTCTATTTTCTGCTCTTTTTTCTCGTGGATTCGAGAAGTCTCTGTGAGGAGTCCAGAGAAGTTCCGTGGATTCGGAATATTTATCCTCTTGAGGAAGACGGTGCTCGACCTCACGTCCTCCCCTGCGTCAGTTTGTGACTATGATTTTTTTTATTTATTTGAAATATAGCTACTCTAAATCAAATGGGTTTGTGACTATAGATTTTTCTGTGTGAAATAGAGCTACTCTAAAGCATCAAGCAAATGGGTTTGTGACTGTAATGGAATTTCTATGCGAAATATAGCCTCTCTAAACCAAATGGGTTTGTGACTCTGAAATTTCTACGTAAAATACTATTCTTTGGATTGGAAGAAATACAAGAGATAAATAAGGTCGAGCTATGTGGGGCCCACCTTGTCTTATATGATATCCAGTACCACTTCTGTCAGGTATGCTTCCTTCTCCTACCCTCAGGTGAAAAGTCAGCCTTACCCAAGACTCAAGTAGGCCACATCATTGAAACTTTCAAGATGCTGTGTAGGGGCCCATTATAGCGTGTATATCTAATCCAACCCATTGGAAAGGTGCACCCATCAGGAGGAAGGGATTAACCAAAATCAGCCCAATTCAAAAGTCAGGCAGGGCACATCTTGTGGTTTATAGGTTTTATTCATGACTTTTTTCGTTGTTTCTTCCAGTGTGGCTGATTTTTAGTATCTTGGCCTAGCAAATAGCAATAGCATGAGGGGGGTGCACATGATGCACGGGTAAGATGTCACAGACACATTGCGGTGGGCCCCACAATCAACTCCATGTAATCCTTCCCCTCAATCCTAGTTGAGAAAGGAAATGCAACTATAATCAAGTTGTCAAACATATATATCATGGTGGGCCCTATTGAGCTTGGGCCATGTTGTGCTCTAGGTATGGAAGCAACATGCATCCAACCAAGTGCCATGGGGAGCCCATCTCAATGCTCGTCTAACATCCAATGCATCCATCAATTTCTCCATCTCATGTTGGGACTTGAGCCCAAAAAATGAGGCAGATCCAAAAATCAAGTGGGCTACATTACAAGAAACAGTGAGGATTGAAACACCCACCATTCAAACCTTCCTGAGGCCCACCTTGATGTTCATAATGAATCCAAGCCGTTCACAAGGTGACTTCCACCAAGATGGAGGGAAAAAAAAAAAAACATCACCCGAAACCTAATCTTTTGTGGGCCCCATGTTTTTTCAATGGTGGTCATTCAATCCTCACAGGTTCTTGTGGTGGGACCTTATTGTTTTGGATCGATGACAAATTCATCCCCTTTACCAGTTTGGTCATATCATTTTAGGTGGTGAGCCCAAAGATGAGGCAATTACAAGCCTGGAGTGGGCCACACGGAAGGAAATAGTGAGTATTGAACAACCACCATTGAATATTTTGGGGCCCATCCTAACGTTTGTGACAAATCCATCCCATCCATCATTTTCACGGAATCATTTCAGGGCGTGGCTTAAATGAGGTAGATCCAAAATTCAAGTGCACCACACAGCTAGCAAGACAGAGAGAGTATTAAACATCCATTAATACTGAAGTCAACTCTCTCAATCTTGCATTTAGTAAACGGTGCACACTAAAACCCCCTACATTGACAAGATCATATGGCCCACTGTGATGTTTCTAATAAATCCATCCTACCCACTAGTTTCATTAGATCAATTTAGGTGGTGGCTCAAAATTGAGGCAATCAAAAGCTGATCAAGTGGGCCACAAAAAGGGCAAGGGTCAACTGTGATGTTGTGACAAATCCAACCCATCCACCAGTTTCACCGGATTATTTTAAGTGGTGGACCTAAAAGATGAGGTAGATCTAATGCTCGAGTAGGCCTTTGAGCTAAGAAATAGCGAGTATTGAAAGCCAACCATTTAAACACCCATAGGCATACCATGATGCTTGTGACAAATCCAATCTATTCCACCAATTTTGCCCAATCATTTTGGGGCGTGGCCCAAAAATGAAGTAAATCCAAAATTCAAGTGGAACATACGGTAGGAAGCCAATATATTGAACGCCCATAGTTGAAATCATATCTCTCTCTCCTTTTATCTTAAACACTCACTATTAACAAGATCACAGGGCTCTCCATGATGTTTATGACAAATCTATATCATCCACCAGTTTTGCCAAATCAATTTATGTTGTGGGCCAAAAAATGAGGCAGATCCAAAGCTCAAGTGAGCCACATGAAATGACATAATGGACATTAAACGAACACCAATGAAACGCCTGAGGACCACCATGAAATTTGTGACAAATCCAGACCGTCCAACAATTTCACCATATCATATTAGGGCATAGTAATGAGGCAGATCCAAAACTCTAGTGGACTAAAAGGTAGGAATAGTTAGCATCGAACGCCCAAAGTTGAAGCTAACTCTCTTACTCACTCCAAGGTAAACAGTGTTAATTAAATGCACAGAGTTGACTAGATTGCTGGGTGCACCATAATGTTTTTGAGAAATCCACTCCGGCCACTAGTTTTTCCAAATTATTTTAGAATGTAGGACAAAAAATGAGGTAGTCTCAAAAACTCAAGTGGACCACAAGGTAAAAAACAATGGGTATCCAATTCCCACCTTTCAACCTGTCATGCAGCTCACATAATGTTTGTGAGAAAGCCATTCCATCTATCAGTTCTGCTGGATCAATTTAGGGCGTGAGCTAAAAAAATAAAAATAAAATATGAGTGGCTCTAAAGATCAAGTGAGCCACAGTAACAAAAACAGTGGGTATTGAAGACAGACCTTCGAGACACTTGGGGAGTTTTGGATCAAGGTACAATTTTTGTGTTTTCTATTGATAGCAGTAGGAATGACCTTACAAAGTGGTAAATGACCTTATGAACAGTTTAGATGGCATAAGAACATCACGGTGGACCTTGGGAGGGTTTCAACAGTAGCCAATTACAACCTCACTTTTTTCTGCATGTTTTTGAATCTGCTGTATTTTTTGAACCACCATCTAAAATTATATGGCCAAACTGATAGATAAGGTGGATTTATCACAAAGATCAGGAGCTAGGGCCCACCTAGCTTCAGCCGCCCCACAAAAGGGCGTTGGGAATGGTATTTAGAGTCGGGCACCGGGCAAGTTGACTTGGCAAACTCAACTGTCTGACTCATTGGACCCGACTTGACCTAAACTGAGTGGCTGAGTTGATTTGAACCAAGTAGACTTCGCCCAATCCGAACTTGAACCGAGTCGAGTCCGAGTCATCTAGTAACTCGACTCGACCTGACCCAAAATCGGACTTGTTCAAACTCAACTCGATTTGAAACCTGACTCGACTTGGGTTCCATAGTATATAAATGAAAAAAAAAAAAAAAACATAAATAACTAATTATCTAACAACTCTACTCAAGTAATAAAATAAGAAAGAAAAAAAAGTCGCTCAACCGGACCGACTCAATCCTTGTGACTGAGTTGGACTCTATCCGGATTAGTCCGGGCCAGACTCCGGCTCAATCCAGGTTAGGGCTGAAAGTCAGGCAAGTTGGGTCGGGTTGATGCTCAACAAGGTTCCTATACCTCAATCCTAACCCAATCTCGGGTCGGGAATTCTCAACCCAAGCCCAACCCAAGTAGGCTCGGTCGGGTTGGTTGGGTGGATACATGCTAATATTTTCGCTATTACATTAGTCTGTTACATTTCAATACATGTCTTAATTTTTCATATCTATGATTTTATTAATTATATATGTAGTTATTTATCATGAAGAACTTTATTTTTCTAAACAAACAAGCTAAAATATAGGACAACTACTCCATTAAAAGTCATGTTGTGTAGCACGCAATCTATTTGGGAGAGAGAAATCGGGCTATCTTGTTAGCTTGAGTCATTGAAAATTATGTGGGCCAATGAGACCCGATGGTACTAGAAATTCCTGTGTTGAACCTTCAACACATATGATCCACACTCAATTATAATTTAAAGTAACTTATATATTGATCGGGTTCGGGTTGGGTTAGGCAACCCGAGCCTGACCCAAGTTTTATCGGGTTGGTGTTTGTATAGCCCAAGCCCGAGACCGAACCCGATACATCCTACGCGAGCCCAACCCAATGTCAGTTCAGTCACAGGTCGCACTACGTGAAAAATGGAAAAAAAGGACAGATTTAGAGACGGTTCTGGACCGTCTCTAAAATTGCTTGGTTTAACGACACTTTAGAGGCCGTAAACCGTCTCTAAAATTTTAGACGGCCCCTGACCGTCCTTAATATTGTCCTAAAAAATTAAAGGTCTACAAATCATTTAAGACGGTCGTTGACCGTCTTACATGGGTTATTTGAGACGGTCATTGGCCGTCCACCTTAGAGACGGTCCTAGACCGTCTTATATGTGGTCATCTGAGACCGTCATTGGCCGTCTGCATTAGAGACGGTCATTGGCCGTCTTTTACTTACAATTTGAGACTGTCAAAGACCGTCTCTGTTAGAGACGGTCCTTAGCCGTCTTACAACCCTGTCAAAGACCGTCTCTATTAGAGACGGTCAATGACCATCTCTATTAGAGACGGCCCTAATCCGTCTCTAATGCTAAGTTAAAAATAAAAAAGCTCAAAAAAATTATGTATTTCGAAAAAAAAAAAAAAAAAAGTTTAGAAGC
This sequence comes from Magnolia officinalis, assembly GCA_021015155.1. Taxonomy (NCBI): domain Eukaryota; kingdom Viridiplantae; phylum Streptophyta; class Magnoliopsida; order Magnoliales; family Magnoliaceae; genus Magnolia; species Magnolia officinalis. Next base: position 86,818,262 of record JAJHSJ010000006.1, on the reverse strand, counting down.
TTAGAAAAATAATTAACAATGTTTAAGAAAAATTTAAATTTTGAAAAAAAAAAAACTGTAATTTTATAAAAATCTAGATTTTGAAAAAAAAAATTAAGAACTTTGAATAATGTTGATAATTTTGAAAAAAAAAAAAAGATTTCGATAAAAAAAAAAAGGATATTTTGAAAACGAAAATTTTAAAAATTGAACATAATTGTGAAAAAGTTGACAAATTCTAAAAAATATATATATTTTAAAAAAGAAAACTAGATTTTGTATTATGACAAGAAAATTTGAAAAGTTATATAACAAAAGTGAGATTTAAAAAAAAATATTTTGAAAAAGAAAATTTTAAAAATTAAACAAAATTGCGAAAAAATTGACAAATTGTAAAAAAAAAAATATTTTTTTAAAACGAAAACTAAATTTTGTATTTTAACAAGAAAAATTGAAAGTTAGATAACAAAAGTAAGATTTTGATGATTTGTTGTATATCCTTGTCGCCCCTATGTTTCTCCAACCCATTTTTGGGCCGGGTATAAAAAATTGTGTAGATTTAAATCTTAAGTGGACCACACCACTGGAAAGAATGATAATATAGTACCTCGCCATTAAAAATTATAAAGAGCCCCATCGTAAGGTTTTAGTAATGTTTATTTGCAATCCAACTTGTTGATAATGTAAAGAAGATCTAGATGAAGGCAAACTATAAAGATCAAATTGATCCAAAACTTTTGTGACCTTCAAAAGGTTTTTAATAGTTATTCATCATTGTTTTGATTGGTATGACCCACCTGAGATTATTTAATTCTTATGATTTGAAATCACATCTTAAAATATGATAGAAAAATATATGGACGGTGTCGATATACATAAAATATATCAAGGTGGGCCCTACACGGTTAGAGTAACACCCATGAAGGAGTTGCCTAAATAGTGAAATGGTACTACTATAAGGTCACCTTATGGGAACTTCCCATGAGGTTAATCTGTGTGCGCCCCACCATGATGTGTGTAGAACATCAACACCATGCATTTGATGTGTCCCCTTTAAGTCCAAAAATCAGTCGTATTCGAAACTCAGGTGGGCCATAGCATCTAAAACTATGTGAAGACATCCCTAAAACATATAAAAGCATTTGGTGGGGCCCACATGAGTTTTGGATGTGTATGAAACTTGGTCTGACTCCTCATCCAAGTGAGATACACATAATGAATGGGTTGGATCTATGAACCACATCTAAGTGGGCCCAATAAATGATTATGAATGTTTTAATGGGAGGGTAACCCTCTCAACTATAGTATGTGGTGTGGCCCACCCAAGTCATGGATTGACTTTATTTTTAAGCTCGTGGCCCACCATGGAATGGTGCATCTGATTGACGGGGTAGATCCAAAGTTCAAGTGGACCCACCATAGAAAATAGTGGGATAGTGACACCCACTATTGAAACCTTCTTAGGGCCCGCCGCGATGTTTATTTGAGATCCAATCTGTTTTTAAGTTAATACAGACACGGATGCGGTTAAAACTTGGTCTAATATCCCTCATCCAAGTGGGACACACATAATGAGTGGGTTGGATATGTGAATCACATTCAGGCAGGCCCAATATATGATTATGAATGTTTTAAGGAAATCCTTCTCTACTATATTTAGGTGAGTTACTCGTTACTTTTACCAGAGTAAACTCTGTGGAGTCCACTGTTATTTATTTATTTTATCCACTCCATTCATCCATGTTAACAGATAATTTGAGGTCTAAAGAATAAAAAGGAAACATATCCAAAGCTCAAGTGGACCACACCATAGGAAATAGTGTGATTGAACCTCTACCATTTAAAAATTCTTGGAGGCCATAGAAGTTTTGGATCAAGCTGATGTGTTTGTGTTGTGTTTTCTATTCATTCATATATTTTTGATTTTACGAACAACCTTTAATCGCTTTTGGATAATCTGATCAGTTCAGATTGAAACGTAAATAACTTCAGATGTTTAAATCAAAATTCACTTAAATTGTTGATCAATCTTGTTTGCCCAATATCTCTCTCATATGTAGCATGATCGGGGTGAGTAACTAGTCAATTTGAAGGTAATGATCAGTAAAATAGAGTGAATGGACCAGACATGTAAAATAGGCCAAATATTCTGGTCAAAATTGTGACACAACTTATTGATCTCGTGAGAACCTGTTATTAATTTATTTATTTAATCCACTCCGTTAATCTATGTTAACGGATAATTTTATTGAGTTCTTATGATTTGAAATCACATCCTAAAATATATGGATGGTGTCGATATACATAAAATATATCAAGGTGGGCCCTACACGGTTAGAGTAACACCCATGAAGGAGTTACCTAAATAGTGAAATGGTACTATAAGGTCACCTCATGGGAACTTCCCATGAGGTTAATCTGTGTGCGCCCCCACCATGATGTATGTAGAACATCAACACCATGCATTTGATGTGTCCCCTTTAAGTCCAAAAATCAATCGTATACGAAACTTAGGTGGGCCATAGCATCTAAACTATGTGAAGACATCCCAAAAACATATAAAAGCATTTAATTGGTGGGGCCCACATGAGTTTTGGATGTGTATGAAATTTGGGCTCACTCCTCATAATCCAAGTGGGACACACATAATGAATGGGCTGGATCTATGAACCACATTTAGGTGGGCCCAATAAATGATTATGAATGTTTTAATGGGAGGATAACCCTCTCAACTATAGTATGTGGTGTGGCCCACCCAAGTCATGGATTGACTTTATTTTTAAGGTCGTGGCCCACCATGGAATGGTAAGTCTGACTGACGGGGCAGATCCAAAGTTCAAGTGGACCCACCATAGAAAAGAGTGGGATAGTGACACCCACTATTGAAACCTTCTTAGGGCCCGCCGCGATGTTTATTTAAGATCCAACTTGTCTATAAGTTAATATAGACATGGAATAAGGTGGGACATACACGTAGTTTTGATGTGTCCCCTTTAGCTTATGAGATATCTCAAAAATCATTCGTATACGAAACTCAGGTGGGCTATACCATCTAAAACTATGTGAAGACATCTAAAAAAATATAAAAGCACTTGGTGGGGCCCACATGAGTTTTGAATGCAGCTGAAACTGGGTCTGACCCCTCATCCAAGTGGGACACACATAATGAGCTTGATCCGAAACTTCTCCAGCTCCCAAGAAGTTTTTAATGGTGGAAGTGAAATGCCCAATTTGTAGTCCACTCAAGCCTTGTTCCTGCCTAATGTTTTGCATGATACCTTATAATGATTTGAGAAAAAAGATTACGTTACAGGACTTTATAAGCCAAAAAAATATATGTTTTATATTGAAGCTGTCCATCTATTTTGAAATATTATTATAGGGCTCTATAGGGACTTCATAGGGCCTACAAAAATATATGTTTTATATCTAAGCTGTCCATCTATTTTGAAATATTATTATAGGTCATGAAACTAAAAATCAGGTATATTGAAGGCTAAAGTGGACCACACGGTAGGAAACATGGAGATTAAATCACATATGCTTCCTATGGTGTGGTCCTCTTGGGCCTTCAATCTACTTTATTTTTGGGATCATGTACTAAAATTATTTATTAAAATTAATAGACAAAATGGATAAACAAAATACATCATGGTTGGTCCCACAGAGCTCCGGACAGGACATCCATGTCCGTCTTACCCCATCCACGCCCAAAATTGCGAAACGGATTGGCTACTCTCCCAGCCACCAGCCCCGTGGCTGATGGTCGGTGCTCTGTGGGCCCACCATGATGTATGTGTTTCATCCATTTTTAACGATTATTTTATCACTTGATCCTACAAATGAGGGAGATATAAATCTTGGGTGGACCACACCATATGAAAACAATAGTGATTGGATATCCACCATTAAAATCCTCCTAAGGCCCACTGGACTATTTATTTGACATCCAACATGTTGATTAGGTCATACAGGCCCAGATGAAGGGAAAAAGCAAAAATCAGCTTGATCCAAAACTTTTATGGCCCCCAAAATAGTTTTAATGGTCGACGATCATTCAACACTGTTTCCTGTAATGTGGTCCATTTGAGATTGGGATATACCCCATTTTTGGTGTCATACCATAAAATGATCTGTAAAAATAGATAGACGGCATGGATGCAACACATACATCATGGTGGGTCCCACAGAGCACCGACCACCATTTCCGAAAATTGGGCGCGCGCGGAGCGCGCCCAAAAATCCCTCCATTTCTGTCTGTCTCTCTCGCCGTTCCCTAACCCTCTCCCGATATTCTTGCTCCAGCTCTCATCTTCCTCCCTCTCTCTATTCGTTCCCCAATCTCTCTCTCTCTCTCTCTCTCTCTCTCTCTCTCTCTGTTCCCCAATACGTCCCTCCCTCTCCATCTCTTGCGGTCCGTTGCCGAACGCCCTACCCACGCACGCTCGGTTGAAGGTCACTCACGACAGTGAGGTCTCTCTCTCTCTCTCTCTCTCTCTCTCTCTCTCTCAATCTCTCTCAATCTCAATATCGATTTAGGGATTTGGGGATTTAGGGATTTGGGGATTTGGGGATTTTGGGCGTGTTTGGGCAAGTGGGATTAGAAGGGATTAGGTGGGATGGAATTGCAATTGGTCCTATGCCTTCGACGCGGATTGCGTCCTACCCCGCCCGTCACCAGCTGGGAACGGGCAGCAGCTTTGAGTGGCCACCGTGAGGTATGGGTCTTATCCACACCGTTAATCCATTTTTTCCTGTCATTTTAGTTCATAATTCTAGATATGAGTCAGATCCGAGGCTCAATTGGACCACACCACAGGAAGCAGCGGTGATAATGATTCTCACCGTTGAAACTTTTCTAGGCCCACCATGATGTTTATTTTCCATCCAACCTAAACTGCTTGGCATTCATGTATGGAGAAGATGGACAGTTAAAAAAATGTTGAGCAGCAGTTCACCTATCCCATATATTTAGTTCAGCTGACAGATTTTGCATTCTCAACACTTACTGTGTAATTTTCATATGTTTAGTGTGTACAAAGATACATATAATTTTCATCCTGTATAAACCTATACCTATCCCATATAAATGTTGTCATCCTGTATTAATACCATATCTTTCTCTTTTTTTTTTCGATGGAATTTATTAATGAAGAAAAGGAAGAATAAAGAAAAAGGAAAGGAACTATCCATTAAGGCAATGGACAGCAAGTTGCCAATTAGAATTTTCTTTTCTGCTATTTTCAACCATTGGGTTTATGGGGATCCTCTGAGTTGTCCCTTCACTTCACTTTAGGGACACGTTTGGATAGGGAGAATCCAAAATTTGAACTTGCCTTTGTGTGTGTGTGAAAAGGAGAAAAATTGCACATGAAAAGGTAAAGTGAAGAAACGAAGGCAATTAGTATAAGATGTCTCTTTCTGTTTCCAGATATTGGTTTCTATGGTTGGTTATGTAAGATTTCTGCCACTGTATTCTTTTGAGTGCATGGATCTGACCTTGAATGACAACAGGTAAGAATCAAATGTTCCACTGTTTATTTCCGTGATCTGAATGTGCACTTCTATGATGCAAATAAATTATATTGTTTAAGCTTCCAAAAGAATTATTTTTCTTTGTTGAAGTCTAGATAGATGCATGCGACTTTCAAATTGTTGTTGCTTAAAACATCTACTATTCCATTTTCTCTTAATACCTTTTTTCAGGAGAACTAAAATGTTTTTCATTTATAAGTTGCATTCATGGTCAAAGAAAGCCTGGCTCTCCCATTAAGAGAAAAAAAAAATTGTGATCGAAGGAAAAATGCGTAAGAAGCTTTTTCTATTGTCTGGTGTATTCTCTTAGTCATAGTGAAGATATCAAAATCATCTCAAAGGTCCTAGTAGCATGGGAGGAGACCATTTGGATTTCTTTGGTTGGCGATAATTTCTCTCACACAACCCGTTGCGATCACAAATCATCTCTAACAGAAATACAACGGAATTTCTCCTATGCAAACAGCTCCTGACTAGTCTGTTGAAGGGAGTTTGATTGCTGTCCTTTACTGTGCTGAAATTGAACTTTCTGTGAAGTTCTCCATTGAGTTTATGGTAGATGAATATAGGGTCCTGATACATCAGGATGCAAATAGTATCCTGAATCAGTGATATGCCCACTTCAGACAAGTGGGTCCCATGGTTTGTGATCCTGTTGATATGATGGCAGCACCACTGATGGTGGATGCCTCAAAATTCTTCCAGATTGAATGGTCCTTGCTATGTAATCTTTGGTCTTTATTCTATGTTGCTGTATCTTTCTTACCCATCTATTCATAGACCACTGGTTGAAGGGTTAGGAACGTGGGATCTTCCATTCTGAGAGATTTTGAGACACCTGTCCATGGTGGGGCCTCCCATGCCCACAAGGTCTCTATCACATGACCATGGTCCTACTGGGCAAACTGCACGTCAGCATGCATTCATTCTCTCATTCACTGTTTGCACGTTGAAAATTTTTCAAAAAATTTGAAATAGCGTATGATGATGGATTTCCTGATTTTCCTTGCAACTTGTTCAAAGTTTGTTATGCTGAAATGTCTGAGATATTTTCTGGCAGCTCTCAACGTATAAGAGCAATGCCCTTACTCTTTCAAGAAACTATCCTTTTAAACATATAATCCTGTTAACCTTCTCTACGAGTCATATGCTGACTTTGGTGTCCTTCCTCCTTTTACATTTCATTGTAATCATGGATGTATGAATACTTATATGCCCCATTTGGAATGTCCATGGAATGTGGATTTGGAAATGCTGTTTACTGCTGATTTGGAATGTCCATTTATACAAAGATATGGTATTAATTTTCATACAATTAATTCCATTTCAAAGCCAAAGATCAGTCATATCATACTATTCTGTGTACAAAGATACATGACAACCCTAAGATTGTCGTGTCAAATGCGTTAACACTGGCATTATGGATACAAATTGACAAAACTTCTCACCTTTTTTATTTTTTATTTTTCCTTTCTCCCTTTCTCTACTCATTTTTCTATATCACTCTTATACTGCATGGACTGTCTGCTTGTAAGATTTCCAGGTCACAAACATCCAACAAAGGTTCCAAAGACCAATCCAGGGGTTGGATTTTTCTCTGTCATACAGGTTGTGGCTATCAAAGATATAATATCACCTCCTTATAGGGAAACATTTAAGGATGTGTACAGGTAAATTCATTTTTTCTTATTCCTTATATTGTTTCTCAGTTATATTTGTGTTGGTTTCAGAGTACAGGTAGCGATAGAAATTGTTGGTCAATTGTGGCTTGCAGACAAAAGGATGAGTAACCAACAATACAAATATAGGAGGCCTTCCCCAGGTATCCAGATGCTTTTAGAAATATTTATGTTGTTTTTAAATGTATTTGCTCGAAAATAATGGAGCAGGCCCGGATGTGCGTCGGAGCTATCCGGATGAGCGGGGGTCCCTGGAAGGTGGGAACCGCTGACCATGATGAAGCTGTCCATTTCCTATGGACAACATTGGAAGGGCCTGGCCATTTGGACAGGCCGTGTTAATGTATTTGCTCGAAAATAATGGAGCAAGCCCGGATGTGCGTCGGAGCTATCCGGATGAGCGGGGGTCCCTGGAAGGTGGGAACCGCTGACCATGATGAAGCTGTCCATTTCCTATGGACAGTATTGGAAGGGCCTGGCCATTTGGACAGGCCGTGTTTATATCTGTATTTGCAGGGACCACACCCTTAACCTATAACCTAAACCTATTCTTACATCCCAAAACCTATAACTACAACCTAAACCTTAACCTATAACCTAAACCTATAACCGAAACCTATAACCTAAACTCAATTCCCTAAACTTTAACCTACAACCTAACCTATTCTCAAATCCCTAAACCTACACCTACACCTAATCCTAATCTCAACTCCCTAACCTAAACCTAAACCTAAACTTAAAAACCCAAACAAAAACCCCAAACATAAACCCGATCCCGAACACGAACCCGATTTCCTAAACCTAAACCTTTACCTATTATCAATTCTCTAAACCTATAGCTTATAACCTAAACCTTAACCAAAACCTTAACCTAAACCCAAACCTAAACCTATAACCTTAACCTAAACCAAAACCTATGATCTAAAACCCAAACATAAACCCGATCCCGAACCCGAACCCGATTTCCTAAACCTAAACCTTTACCTATTCTCAATTCCCTAAACCTATAGCTTATAACCCAAACCTTAACCAAAACCTTAACCTAAACCTATAACCTTAACCTAAACCAAAACCTATGACCTAAAACCCAAACATAAACCCGATCCCTAACCCGAACCCGATTTCCTAAACCTAAACCTTTACCTATTCTCAATTCCCTAAACCTATAGCTTATAACCAAAACCTTAACCTAAACCCAAACCTAAACCTATAACCTTAACCTAAACCAAAACCTATGACCTAAAACCCAAACGTAAACCTGATCCCGAACCCGAACCCGATTTCCTAAACCTAAACCTTTACCTATTCTCAATTCCCTAAACCTATAGCTTATAACCTAAACCTTAACCAAAACCTTAACCTAAACCCAAACCTAAACCTATAACCTTAACTTAAACCAAAACCTATGACCTAAAACCCAAACATAAACCTGATCCCGAACCCGAACCCGATTTCCTAAACCTAAACCTTTACCTATTCTCAATTCCCTAAACCTATAGCTTATAACCTAAACCTTAACCAAAACCTTAACCTAAACCCAAACCTAAACCTATAACCTTAACCTAAACCAAAACCTATGATCTAAAACCCAAACATAAACCCGATCCCGAACCCGAACCCGATTTCCTAAACCTAAACCTTTACCTATTCTCAATTCCCTAAACCTATAGCTTATAACCCAAACCTTAACCAAAACCTTAACCTAAACCCAAACCTAAACCTATAACCTTAACCTAAACCAAAACCTATGACCTAAAACCCAAACATAAACCTGATCCCGAACCCGAACCTGATTTCCTAAACCTAAACCTTAACCTATTCTCAATTCCCTAAACCTAAACTTAAACCTTAACCTTAACCTATTCTCAAATCCCTAAACCTACACCTACACCTAATCCTAATCTCAACTCTCTAACCTAAACCTAAACCCTAACTTGAAAACCCAAACCTAAACCCGATCCCGAACCCGAACCCGAACCCGATTTCCTAAACCTAAACCTTTACCTATTCTCATTTCCCTAAACCTAAATCTAAACCTACACCCATAACCTTAACCTAAACCAAAACCTATGACCTAAAACCTTAACCTATAACCTATAACCTAAACTTATAACCTAAACCTTAACCTATAACCTGAAACCTAAAACCTAAATGTATTCTCAAATCCCCAAACCTAAACCTACACCTAATCCTAATCTCAACTCCCTAACCTAAACCTAAACCTAAACCTAAACTTAAAAACCCAAACATAAACCCGATCCCGAACCCAAACCCGATTTCCTAAAACTAAACCTTTACCTATTCTCAATTCCCTAAACCTATAGCTTATAACCTAAACCTTAACCAAAACCTTAACCTAAACCCAAACCTAAACCTATAACCTCAACTTAAACCAAAACCTATGACCTAAAACCCAAACATAAACCCGATCCCGAACCCGATTTCCTAAACCTAAACCTTAACCTATTCTTAATTCCCTAAACCTAAACCTAAACCTTAACCTTAACCTATTCTCAAATCCCTAAACCTACACCTACACCTACACCTAATCCTAATCTCAACTCCCTAACCTAAACCTAAACCCTAACTTGAAAACCCAAACCTAAACCTGATCCTGAACCCGAACTCAATTTTCTAAACCTAAACCTTTACCTATTCTCATTTCCCTAAACCTAAACCTTAACCTAAACCTCAACCAAAACCTTAACCTAAACCTAAACCTAAACCTACACCTATAACCTTAACCTAAACCAAAACCTATGACCTAAAACCTTAACCTATAACCTAACCTAAACTTATAACCTATAACCTAACCTTAACCTAAACCTTAACCTATAACCTGAAACCTAAAACTAAATGTATTCTCAAATCCCTAAACCTAAACCTACACCTAATCCTAATCTCAACTCCCTAACCTAAAACCTAAACCTTAACTTGAAAACCCAAACATAAACCCGATCCCGAACCCGAACCTGATTTCCTAAACCTAAACCTAAACCTAAACCTATAACCTAAACCTAAACCTAAACCTAAACTTAAAACCTAAATGTATTCTCAAATCCCCAAACATAAACCTACATCTAATCCTAATCTCATCTCCCTAATCTAAACATAAACCTAAACTTGAAAATGCAAACCGAAACCCGATCCCGAACCCGAACCCGATTTCCTAAACCTGAATCTTAACCTATTCTCAATTCCCTAAACCTTAACCTAAACTTAAACCTAAAACCTAAATGTATTCTCAAATCTCTAAACCTAAACCTACACCTAATCCTAATCTCAACTCCCTAACCTAAACCTAAACCTTAACCTATTCTCAATTCCCTAAACCTAAACCCAAACCTAAACCTAAACCTAAAACCTAAATGTATTCTCAAATCCCCAAACCTAAACCTACATCTAATCCTAATCTCAACTACCTAACCTAAACATAAACCTAAACTTGAAAATGCAAATCGAAACCTGATCCCAAACCCGATTTCCTAAACCTAAACCTTAACCTATTCTCAATTCCCTAAACCTATAACTTACAACCTAAACCTAAACCTAAACCTTAACCTAAACTTAAACCTAAAACCTAAATGTATTCTCAAATTCCTAAACCTAAACCTACACCTAATCCTAATCCCAACTCCCTAACCTAAACCTAAACCTAAACTTAAAAACCCAAACCTAAACCCGATCCCGAACCCGAACCCGATTTCCTAAACTTAAACCTTTACCTATTCTCAATTCCCTAAACCTATAGCTTATAACCTAACCCTAAACCTTAACCTAAACCTAAACCAAATCCTTAACCTAAACCTAAACCTATAACCTTAACCTAAACCAAAACCTATGGCCGAAAACCTTAACCTATAACCTATAACCTAAACTTATAACATATAACCTAACCTTAACCTATAACCTAAAACCTAAACCTAAACCTAAAACCAAATGTATTCTCAAATCCGTAAACCTAAACCTACACCTAATCTTAATCTCAACTCCCTAACCTAAACCTAAACCCGATCCCGAGCCCGAGCCCGATTTCCTAAACCTAAACCTTAACCTATTCTCAATTCCCTAAACCTATAGCTTATAACCTAAATATAAACCTAAACCTAAACCTAAACCTAAGCCTAAACCTATAACCTATAACCTAAACCTAAACCAATAATCTAAATGTATTCTCAAATCCCTAAACCTAAACCTACACCTAATCCTAATATCAACTCCCTAACCTAAACCTCAAAACCTAAACCTAAACCTAATCCCGAACCCGAACCCGATTTTCTAAACCTAAACCTTAACCTATTCTCAATTCCCTAAACCTTAATCTATAACCTAACCTAAACCTAAACCTAAACCTATAACCTGCACTTATAACCTAAACCTATAACCTAAACCTAAGCCTAAAAACTAAACCTAAAACCGATCGCCCTAATAGGATTGAGATGGCTTTGATGGATGTACACAAACAAGCCACTGAAAACCTACAAAGTGGAGATAAGAAGAAACATCTCCAATTGCTTATTATCATTTTACCTGACATGAGTTGTTCATATGGTGAGTACAAACAAGACCCTAAATCCTAGAGAGATGGAATGAATCAACTAAAGCATTTTGTTTTCTGATTTTGCAGGAAAGATTAAACGTGTTTGCGAAACGGAGTTGGGCATAGTGTCGCAATGTTGTCAATCGAGACAGGCATCCAGAGTCAATAAACAGTATCTCGAAAATGTTGCCTTAAAACTTTATGTCAAGGTTTGTGATTCTTTGAAGTGGTTGAACTTTGAATGTCTGATGTGTTTTTTCTTTGCCTCTTTTAAAGTTGTTCTCGGCACAGCCGCATCAGCAGGAGCTGATAAGAGATCTTTTTCAAGTTGTGCAGGATCCTCAGAGAGGTTCTATGAACGAAGGGATGATCCGATAAGTCTTTTTCTCCTTTGTTTTTGTATGATCTTTTGCAGGGTTGGTGTGAGCGTATTTATGCATGGATGAATGTAATGTGGATAAGATTGTTTATGTTTGAATGAATGTAGTTTATGTTTGGATGGATTTATGTAGTTTGGGTTTAGATGGATGTGAATGTGATGAAATATATTATATAACAGGTGTATATCAGGAAGAGAACGATGTTGTAACAGGTGTATATTAGGAAGAACTTGATATTGTAACAGGTGTATATTGTTTGTGTTTGGATAGATGTAGTTTATGTTTGGATGAATGTAGTTTTTGTTTGGATAGATTTACATAGTTTGGGTTTAGATGGATGTGAATGTGAATATGATGAAATATATTATATAACAGGTGTATATCAGGAAGAATATGATGTTGTAACAGGTGTATATCAGGAAAAACATCATATAAACAGGTGTATATATAAATATGAGACGGTTGAAGACCGTCCTTTTAATGGACGGCTCATGACCGTCCTCATAAGAGACGGTCTATAACCGTCCTTTCCAGGTTCATAAGAGACGGTTTATGACCGTCCTTTTCTAGGTTATAAGAGACGGTCTATAACTGTCCTTGTTATTGACGGTCATGGGCCGTCCTTTTTACGGACGGTCACAGACTGTCCTTCTCAGGTCCAGTAGGGGTAAATCTGGGCTACCATTAGAGACGGTTTATGGCCGTCCTTTTTTAGAGACGGTCCATGACCGTCCTTATTGAGAGACGGTTTATGGCCGTCCTTTAAAAAATACGACACGTCAAAATTTGACGGCCGTTGTGACGGTCCAGGACCGTCCTTTTTGGGATTTTGAGACGGTTTTCAACCGTCCTTTTTTCGCTATTTTGGCGTAGTGTCGGTCAGGTTGAACCCGCCCAACTTTCAGCCCTAATCCAATTTAAACCTTGAAATAGTTTAAAAGTAAACAACTTTTTCATTATAACTCAACCACACGAACATATCTTTTTCCCCCAAAACTTAGGCAGTTGCTTATTAGACATGCCGCCTAGTTTGTAAGGAAAATATAAAGATTGCTGTAATAGGTCCGAGAAGTATAAACAATGGGCTATTTGGTCATTATCCCAAATTTAAATTAGAAATTTTTAGAAAATTCCACCCATATTGTTGCAGAAAGAACCACGCATTTTTATTAGAATCAAACATAACCACCCAAATTTTAATTTGGGTGTTTATTTCACCACATGCCATGTGAAATTAGGAAGAGTCGTCCACTTCATCAAGTAAAATGATGAAAATGCCCTTCTTCATACGATGATCAGAGTGCGCCCCTACATGCATTGGAAATTACAAAATGCCACCATAAAATGAATATTATGATCCATCTATCCAAGCCATGAATATAAATATATAAATGATAGTTACAGGATTTAGACCATCCAGATGTTATGATCGAACTATCCAAATCTTCGAAACTATGATATAAACAATCAAGACCACGAATATCATAATACAGACCATCCAGGCCGTTGATACTTTTGTCTACACCATCCGAACCATTAATATTATGATCCAAAGCTTCCAAACCATGGACATTATGATCTAGACCATCCTGACCATGGATATTATTATCCAGACCATTCCATCCCTACTTCATACACCTCTTGACCCATGATAACAGCTTACCATTTACGTGATTATGAAGAACATCTTTTGTTAGGAAATCTTAACCATCCCATCCATGGCTTGGAAAAAGTAAGACTGAATAAAGAATGGATTGGATTATTCGATTGGTGTAATTATTGTTTGGTAGCCCATACAATGTGTTCTAGATAAAATGGACGGTTCAGATCCATGAATTGGACTGTGCAACTCAACTGATAAAACTCGTAGCAGTATAACTTATAGATCTGAGAGCACTGAAGCTTTTCTCTAATGCAACAAAATTTCAAAGTATCCTCGGAAACCGGTACTATGTATCACCCAATGCAACAATTTCGAATGGGCTTTTCTTCTTCTTCTTCTTCTTCTTCTTTTATAGACCTCCATTTCCAGTAATACCAACTGATTTGAACTTGGGTAACCCTCTCTCTCTCTCTGTAATAGTAATACCAACACATGTACGTACATAGCTTATCTAAACCAAATGGGTTTGTGATTATGACTATTTGAAATCTAGCTTCTTCGAACCAAATGGGTTTGTGATTATGAAATTTCTATGTGAAATATAGCTTCTCCAAAGCAAATGGGTTTGTATGATATCCACCACTTTTTTGAATGTCGGAAGCGGATTGCGTGGTGTTCCACACACTACCAACTTTGGTGGTGTGTTGACGTGACTAAGTTCTTGGGCCCCACCATGATGTGTGTGTTATATATCCACACCTTCCATCCATTTTGCATGAGCCCAAAAATGAGTAAGATCCAAACCTCAAGTGGACCACACCACAGGAAATAACAAGGGTTGAATGTTTACAGTTGAAAACTGCTCGGGCCCACCACAATATTTACGTTGCATCCCACCTGTTCATAAAGTCTCGTAACCCTGGATGAAGGGAAAGCACAAACATCAGGGGAAAGCACAAATATCAGCTTGATCCAAAACTTCCATGGCCCCAAGAAGTTTTTAACGGTCAATCCCCACTGTTTACCGTAGTGTGGCCCACCTGAGCTTTGGACCTACCTCAAGTAGGGCCAGCTGGGTTTTAAATGACTTTTCATTGTATCCTCAAGAGTGGCCAGCTGAGTTTTTGAATCAGGCTGATTTTCAGGATCTTGACCCAACATGAGGGGGTGCACATGATGTACGGGTTAGATGCCACACGCACACAATGGTGGGCCCCACAGTCAACTCCATGTGATCATCTGTGGGACTGGACCATCTCTTATTGGTTTATTCCAAGGAAAATGATCATATAGTGACAGCTGGAGAGTAAGTTACGGCTGAGATGACCTCTGTGGGCCTCACTTTGATGTGTGCTTCAGATATACTACTCTTTTGATGTTAGTCCATACGGCCAACTACTAGAATAATCAGAAACTTGTGATGGTATTGGGAAACTATTTTCAAAAACATCTTTGAAGGTTAATATTCGAAACTATTTTCAGATCTCTTTGCCAACATGACTACAGATATCTATGGATGTTACAAGATCAATCTCATTGGATTCAAATCCCTTACGGTGTCTTCCAATTTCATTCCTCTTTGAAATGAATCCACATCTCAAATCGCGAAAGCACCAATCATCCATAGGAAGGTCTCCCGTTTGGCTATGGTCTCCTATTTTGGCAAGATTATGTGAGACTATCCTGCCAAGCATATTCAAATTTATATAAGATCCTATCCCGGCAGGTCTTTATAAACTTGTCAGGCAGGGTGCGTCAACCACGTGTGCAACTCATGTTAGGATTACGTATCACTCGTCGCAGTGTCTTATTTGTGAATATGCATAAGGTTCTATGCCGTTTTTCTTTTGGCATGCAGGTGACGTGCCATCAAAGGATGTGGGGGTAAAAGATAACCTGATCCATTATTTAGTAGGTAGTGTCGACATGTGACAACATTTTATTGGTCAACATAAATGTGGCAGAATTGGTGTAAACATGAAGAAATAATTCCAACAAGAGCTTTTATTTGTTGTCTAACCAACTTGTCATATAAACAGTTCATTTCATTTTTTAAAAAATGACCAAGATTCAAATGTTAAGGTCCCAACGCATCATATCGCAACGATGAAGCAATTCTTTTATTAAAATAGATAAGTCTAGGCAAGTCAGGTTCGAAACCAGTACTATATGTATTGCCATGCTTGATTCGGATATATCAGCCTCATATCAGCCCAAAACAGCCTATTAGAGTCTATTGCGAGGCAAATACACAACGGTATAGTTGATAAACGGTCGTTACGTGACACACCCATTCAAAACCTTGAATGCAACAAACGAAATATTATTGAAATTTTAGAAAAAAAAAAAAGAAAAAAATTAGAAAAGAGCTAGCCATGGTATTGTTCATGCATGTGCAACTGTACGTGCCAGACACACGTGCACTTGTTCATGCGGCATGATCGCAACCGTTCTTTCACAGTCACTCTCTTGTTCTAAAGGTCAAAGGTGAAGGCGAAGCAGACATCATGCTTCCAACTTGCATCCGGGCAGCCCCATATTTGTATTACGTTGTCTCGTCGACCCTTGATATTCTCTATCATATCCTTCCACCCTTCTTCAAAGAAGAACTTGTCCGACCTTTCCTTCAGACACAATTCCCATCTCCCTCCCCTTCTATCATAGCCAGCGACTGTTTGGTCACGGTTACTACGGAGGCAACGACGGATACTAGCCACCGCTGCATTATCATCAACAACGAAGTTATTCATATTGTCTTGAGGCATTGTCTTCTCCCATATCAATTGTAATTCTGAAACCGAATTCATTTCATTACTATACATTTTCTCCTTTAGATGCTTGACACTTTCTCCATGGAGCTCAAAGGGAAATTTTCGAATAGCCATGATTTCTCTTAGGAGAAAAGAGATCTGCCAATGCAATAATTTCAAATGGCATTTTCTTTTATAGACCTCCATTTTGAGTAATACCAGCTGATTTTAACTTGGGTTACCCATTTTTTTTTTTTTTTGTATGTAATACCACAACACTTACGTAAAGGGTTTGTCTAAATCAAATGGGCTTGTGACTATGAAATTTTTAAATAAAGTTTCTCTCAACTAAACGGGTTTGCGACTATGAAATTTCCTTGTGAAATATCGCTTCTCTAAACCAAATGGGTTTGTGACTATGGAATTTCTATGTGAAGTATAGCTTCTTTAAACCAAATGGGCTTGCGACTATGGAATTTTTATGTGAAATTTACCTTCTCTGGACCAAATGGGTTTGTGACTATGGATTCCTACGTGGAATATTATAGCTTCTTTAAGCCAGGTGGATCTGTGACTATGGAACTTGTGTATGAAAGTCATGGAAAATATTTACCTTTTGCAAGGTCATGGAAAATCGGTCAAATCTAGACCTTTGTTTTTATGTAGAGGCTGAGATTGTGAATCATGGAAAACCTTGCTGAATCTGCACCTTTTCCTCGAACATGTTTATTTTCTTAACTAACTAAAATGAAGAATCTTCCAATCCTTCGTTCTTCGAGTTACAAAATGGTATTTTTTTAGAGTTTTAGGCCATGTTTGGTATGTTGTTTTTTTATGTCTTAAATCAATTCGGAAATAGGGTATGTCGATACCATCAAATAGCTGCTCAATCCCATTGAGAATTTCGGAAGTTCTCCAGTTGATTGTTGGACTATTTGGGTACCTGTTTGATGCTATTGAAACTTAAGTTCGATACCATTGAGACCCATCGAAGTGTAATAGAAAATTTGATTTTCCATGATTTTTCTCTGGATTATTTTTGTGTTAGTTCGATGCCATCAACGATCTGTCGATAACATCAAAGGTCCCATTGAACGTATCGCAGAGTTGCGTATTTGCGAGATTTGTTTCCGATTTCGATTGTGATTCTGCCTAAGACTGTATATAGGGGTGTAATCGGAATTGGGTTATATCTTAGAGCTTTCCAATTCATTCCTAAGGTTTCAAAGGTGTAGTTTGGGGTGATTCGAGGCTTGTTCGAATTGGGTATTCTCTAAACTCTTGTAATTTTTACTTTCATAGTCATTATCGCCGTGGTTTTTTCTAAAAGGGTTTTTCCACGTTAAAATCGGAGTGTTTGTGTTTGTGTTTGATTGATGATTACTTCACTTGATTCATCTGTGTGTGCTTCCGCGGTCCACCAACATGGTAGCCACTGAAATAATTTAATTATCTCAATTTAGTCAATCATAACTATGCATTAGAGATCAATTATTTTGGAAGGGATCAAAAATGATTTTTATAGCCAACCATTTATATAATACATAACTCATTTTCCAGTGGTTACAAAACAGGGTCGTTTTGTTGTTTTGTTGTCGCTGTTATTTATGATAAATGATTCAGTACTCTCATAGCTTGATATTGTGTTTTGGTGTTTATTTTGTAAAGCTTATCCAAACCGTTGATACTTTTATTTGCACCATCCAAATGATGGATATTATGATCGAGACCATCCTGACCATGGATATTACTATCTAGACCGTTGCATCCCTGCTTGATACATCTCCTGACTCATGATTGATTACGAATAACCTCTTTTGTTAGGCAACCTTAACCATCACGTCCATAGCTTTGGGAAAGTAAGACCGAATCAATGATGGATTGGATCATTCGATTCATGTGATTTTTTCCTGGTAGCACATAAAATGTGTTCTAGACTTAATGGACTGTTCAGATCCATAAATCGGACTGTGTAACTCAACTGATAAAACTAGCAGCAGTATAACTTACAGCTCTGAAAGGGAAATAGATAATGCAGCTCAGGTATAAGCAGTGTTTGAATTATCTTTGATATTATCGAAATATCTCCGATATTATCTTTATCTTCAACTCAGCGATACCGATGACACTAGTAGCGATACCGGTAATGCTGGTAGTATAAAAAATTCTAGGTATTAGCAATGTATCACTAGGTATCACCGACGTATCAATATCACTAATGTAATTGTCAATATTTTCAACTATGTAAATTCTAAGTGTCACTTGTATTGCCAATGCATCAATATCACTAATGTATCGCCAATATTTTTGACTATGTAAATTTTAAGTAATGCTTGTATCATAAGTGTATCAACAATATTTCAATAATATTGCGAACCTATTGATATCATTAAAATTTTGTTTATTAGAAAAAATTTTATCTCATATTTTTTTCATTGGCACATGATTGTATGTAGTGTTCAGTTTCTCAATGATAATATTGATAATGTCTCAATATTATCGATATCGCAACATGCACAATATTGAGGCCACAATCTTTTGTTTCCTTTCTCAATTGTTAATGATTTCTTGATAAAATATTATGTGTTGTTGATATTTTACAATATTGATGGATGTTTGCATGGAAGGTTGGATGGTTAAATAGACCGAATGGGATGGTCGTATTGATTTCTCACAACAATACATGCTTTTAAGACCCCATTAAATGACAACTTGTTATGTATGCATTTTTTTGCATTTTTTTTTATTATTTCTAAATATGCACATTTTAACATATCCTGAAGTTTCGTTGAAAATTCTATCGTTTTCCCCACATTTTAACATATCTTGAAGTTTCGTTGAAAATTCTATCATTTTTCCCATGTTTCCCTACATTTCTGGTTATCAACAATATTATCGGCGATACCGATATTATTTCTGTATACCTAGCTAGCGAAACTTGTAGCGATACCGATACTTCGAACAGGTATAAGTATCCTTCAAAATCGGTACTAGATATTGCCCATGAATAATGATACGGGTGCACCAGCCCAGTGTCAGTCCGAAACAACCATGGTACTGTACATGCATGTGTATCCATATATGTATGCATATAAGTATTTCTCTATCAATCTATCCCATGTCACATATATACACGGGCACTTGTTCATGCGCCACAATCGCAACCCTTTCTTCCACAATCAATCTCTCGTGCTCATAGTTAAAGGTGAACATAAAGCAGACATCGCGGGCCCAACGTGCCATCGGGCAGCCCCATATTTGTATCTTGCCCTCTTTGGCCCTCATGATTTTATGTATCATATTGGCCCACTCCCCTTTGAAGACATACCCATTCAGCTGCTTCCTCAGATACAATTTCCATCTCCTTCTTATCTCATCATAGCCATTAACGACGACGGTTTGGGTGCCGGGATGAGGGAGACAACTACAGGTAGCAGCAATCTTTGCATCATCATCTACAAGAAAGCACCTCATATTGGCTCGAGTGATTGTCTTCTCAAAGATCAATTGAAACTGTGAACCAGAAATCTTTTCGCTATTTAATTTTGTCCTTAGATTTTTTAACATTTGAGAAAAAGAAAAATCTACGCTGAGAGAATTTAGTAAGGTATCCGTTTCAACTATTAGGCGTGGCCCTTTTTTTTTTTATATACACCTCCATTTTGAGAAATACCATCTTTTTTGTAATACCACACATACATAGCTTTTCATATGGGTTTGTGACTACGGAATCTCATGTGAAATAGCTTCTCTAAATCAAATGGGTTTGTGACTACGGAATCTCCATGTGAAATATAGCTTCTCTAAATCAAATGGGTTTGTGACCATGGAATCTCTATGTGAAATATAGCTTCCCTAAACCAAATGGGTTTGTGACTATGGACTCTCTATGTGAAATATAGTTTACCTAAACCAAATGGGTTTGTGACAATGTACTCTCGATGTGAAATATGGCTTCCCAAAACCTAATGGGTTTGTGACTATGGAATCTCCATGTGAAATATAACTTCCCTAAACCAAATGGGTTTGTGACTATAGACTCTCTATGTGAAATATAGCTTCCCTAAACCAAATGGTTTGTGACTATGGAATCTCTATGTGAAAATATAGCTTCTCTAAACCAAATGGGTTTCTGACTAAGGAATCTCTATATGAAAATATAGCTTCTCTAAACCAAATGGGTTTGTGACTATGAAATTTCCACCACGACAATTTTCTCTCTAGTATATACAATTTCTGGAAAAGTATGAATCCCAGGTGACCTTCCGCCTTAAAAGATTCCCACCATTTTTTACCATGGTGGACCATTAATTATTAATTACCACAAATGATAAATCGGTGATCAGGGCATGGATTCAGAATCATTCTTTGTCATATCGTGATCCATCCATGGTAGTGTCCAGAAGACGAGTTGCTCCATTCATCCAACCATGGTGCACATGGCGTATCCAGTGACTAAGGAACGGGACACGCAAAACAAACTCTCTTGCTTACTAAAAGGATGGAAAAAAGAAAAAAAAAAAAAAAAAAAAAAAAAAAGGGACTCTGAAAGGCAGTGGAATCCAGAGAAGCAGGGCTTGAGCATGAGTTTAATGCCTGACAACTAAGGCCACAACTTGTTCAGCTCAGACTGAATTATTGAACACAATTGAACTACAGGGATTAGAGGAGGGTGGGCTGGGCCAGGCTAGATCAGGACTCAAAAATTCTTATGACCTCAGCACAGCCCTACCTGGACCACCCCCTACTCACTGTGCAATTTTATTAGTGCCAGGAGTCATTCAGACGCATGGAAATGATCACCTATGGAAAGTCATTACCTGGAAATGTCATCTATTTGCATATGGGGGGCATTATGAAGGTCATGAACAGATTTTCAGTAACTTAAAAAAAAAAAAAAAAAAAAAGGATTTTCTGTAGTCTGTTTTCTTGTTTTGACCATTTCTGCTTTCCTTGCTAGATGGAGAGATTTACCATTCCACAGAATCTGTTCTGCTTCAATCTGTTAGAATTTAAACATGGGGTCATGATTACACAGAATCGCAATATTAACCCTCAAACATGATTAACAAAATCTCTTTCCAAGAAAGGGCCTTTCTTCCCAGGCCTAAGGATTCTGCATGCATGATTGGGTCGTACCTCTCTATTTGTCCACCCGTCCATTCGAAGGGTAAGGATTGGATGTATTTTCACAGAAAAGAGTCTGATTCATGTTAGAATCTTCCAATCAGTGGGAGTTTTGAGACACAGACTATCCACCGCAGTCGTGCCCACCAAAAGGAATGGATGTCTGCCAAGCCCACCGTTTTTAAAAGTCAGACGCAACTGTGCAATTGATACACAATGTTTTTCTTTCCTCGTGTCATTTCAATGGTATAGACAAATATGCAGCCCAGCTACTGATTCAAAAAACCTTCCATACAAAATCTTTGTTTTTCTCTGATGCTTCAGTGCAAATTGAGAAATAACTCACAAATGGATTGTAGTACACATTGTTAGAATATCCTAGAAATGATATTACCATTAACGGAAATGAAATTATCTCCTTCCTCTGCTAAGCCTCTGTACTTGATAATTGATGCTTCCCCAAGCCTTTCTGTTCTTTCCACTCTGCAGAAGTAAAACCACAGACAAATCAGCTTTGAATCAATTGAGCAAGCAGAATTAAAGGAACAAAATACAGCTCCAATGATCTTAATTATGAGCCTGCCAAATGCACTCACAAACGCACCAAGATGTGCACAATCCAAGTCACTCCAAAAGGATGGAGCTGGTGTAGATCCCTTGACTCAAAAAATAGGCCGGTTGCTCATCAGGCACATGCCAAAATGGACAGTTTAAAAGAAATTGACCAACAGTCCACATTGGACGTGCATGTTTGAGCCCATTATTATCTCTAGAATCAACAAATAGAGATTCTATGGAAGTAAAGCCACTAAAAATCTGGCAGAGGGGATGATTGATACACAGCAGTAAAAAATTGTATATGTGGCAAAAGTAGCTCAAATTAAAAACCAGAAGTTACACCGACTCAATTTCTAACTGGACGATTGTTGGACATTTAATAGATGGGTGGTGTACAAACTATGTCCACTACTCACAATTTAGGATCATTCAATCGAACCAAATTACAGGTCGTGGCCTCTCCGTGGTAGGTCCCACAATTTGGATAGATTCAGTCAACGTATACTGCATGTACAATTTCTGAGTGCTTGTGTATCGAATAAGGGCATTGGATTGGTGGAAGTCAATAAACAACTGCATGCAAGAAAACATTTTCTGCAGACGTGATTTTTTCTGCGGATTACAACAATAAGGCTGGAAATGGGCCAGGCCTGGCCTGCAAAATAAAACTTTTGAATAGGCCAATCCAAAAGCCCAGCCCACCGCTTCAAAATCCAGCCCAGGGCCAGGC